>LT669792.1:9723725-10245670 GCA_900128785.1 Arabis alpina
CAAGGGTTTAATTGTTAAAAAAAAAAAACACGGGTCGGGTCGTTTCACAACCTTTCAAAAATGTTATTACTTTAGAAAAAGCAAATCCAAAAATTATATAATAACACACACCTCCCACAATTTAACGTACATCCCAAATCCTTAATTTTTTTGCAAATCATGAATACCATCATCCCACAAATCAGTCAAAATTATTTAATTTTTGAAATCGTGATTACTGTCGATCTATTGCATGAAATCTTCGAAAGTGGGAGGTTAGAAATTATTTTGAGAATATTTTGTTAGTGTATGTAATTGTATTTTCTAAAATTCATGTTGTAATATAAAGATTCATGTTTAAATTTTGGTAACTGGATCTTTATTTAAAAATTATCAAATATGTAAGAAAATTCATTTAAAGAATTACTTTTTAAAGAATAATTGATATTTATTTATAAAATATTTTTTTTCAAAGTATATAAGATTTCAAATATGATTTTAAAACCTTATCATTCATTTAGATGAATTATTTCTATAAGTTCTTGAAGATTTAAACTCATTGTTGATTATCTTACTCAAAGCTATCAAAACGTAATTTATGACTATATTAATGGGGTTTTAATTTAGAATATGACTATACATGTATAACTACACAAATAATCAATTTTAATATCTAACTAGATTGGGACTCGCATAATATGGGGGTATTAGATATTAAAATTGATAATCAATATAGTTATAACCCGTATAACTATATTCTAAGTTAAAACCCGTAAAATTATATTCTAAATTGAAATCCGTAGAATTATCAAATTATTTTTTACCGATTGCATAAATAATCTTTTCCAATTGCATAAATAATTTTTACATATTGTATCATTTTACTTCAAGTTTATAACTCGCTTGATTAAGAGAATAAAAGAAATTGATGACATATTAAAATTGGAAACAGTCTTCATGTATTATTTAAAATTATAGATTATTGTTTGCTAATTTAAAATATAATAGTATACTTTTTTATTTGAATAGCAACATTTTGTTATTTGAACATACTGACAATTATACTATTTTTTTAAGCTTCATTTCCTTTAATCTAATTGCATTGTCTCTTCTCTTTTTTTAATTAGTATGAAATCTATTTGCATTAGTTTATTTGACCATGATGATAACTATATTTTTTATTTCTTTTTCACCACCAGCTTGGATAACCGGGCCGTGGTAAGTTAGTTTATTATCTTGATGACAAAAAAAAAGATAACGTGACAAAAAAAAAAAAAAAAAAAAAAGACAAAAAAAAAGATAACTATATTTTTTTCTTACACTTACTTTTTTTTTCCAATTGCATTTACTATCTTTTTATTTTAATTGTTATGCAGTTTTTTTGCGTTACTTTTTGTTATGGCTTTTTTTCTTTAATTCGGTTTTTTTGACTTTATATTTTTTATTTTCTTTTGATTTATTATTGTTTTTCAAATTAGACTACATTTTGATTTAAAAGGTATATAATATAGATTAGGAAATTTTTTGTTGACACATGTCACAATTTAAACTAATAATGTCACATGTCGTAATCTCGTGAGTTATAATTTGGTGCGCATCTAACTTTATATAATAAGATTTATAATCTTATTATACAGTTTCCATTTCTAAAATTTAAAATTTCTATTTCTTCTTATTTTTTGTTTATTAGTTTCTTTCCAATTTTTTTTAAATCAATATGTTTTCTTTTTTTAATGTAGGAAATTTTATAATAAGATATTAACACATGTCATAATCTTGATTAGCAATAACACGTGACAAGATCTCGTGAGTTACAATTTTACAAACTCTCCTTTATATAATAAGATACCCGCATATTATGCGGGTCCTAATCTAGTATCTACATAAACTATCAAATTTTAACATTTAATAAGATGTAATTTTCAAATTTTAATACCCGACAAAGATGGAGTAGATCACGGTTACCGGCATTTTCATAATATTGGATTCCTAATCATACCTACGATATGATATTGTAGACGAAATATCAAATACATTAATCAAATAGAAGGATACCATTTATTCTAGTAATACGAAAAAGATACAAATCTCTCAGTCAATAAAAAAATATTCCAAGAAATACACTTCATCTCGACAGAGCTCTTCATGAGGGTTTTACTATGTCTTGATCTTAACCCTTCACATGCCTTTAGGAGGACGAAAGTAGGCAAAAGCTGCAAAAAAGGCTTGACATACGGTAAGAATGAGAAGTGTCAAAGCAGCGCAAGATGAAAGACAGGTCCAAGGAGTATTGAAATGGGTATGCTTGAATCCTGCCCATTGTACATGACATCCTGATGAAGTATACCTATTCACTCCTTCAAAGACTTTTGCTAAGTAACTTTCAGAGAGGTCAAAGAAAATATCTTTACCTGTGACCTTAAAGAACTGTGAGATTTCATCTCCTGACCCGCCAAAATAGTTCTCTATAATCCCTCTTTCGCTAAAAAGCGTCACATCAACCTCGTTTTTCAGAAGACACCCCATGAACGCTACATAGCTCGTTATGTGCTTGCTACAATATGCATAAAAGTGTTCAAAGGCAACACAGTTAAGGAAGACCGAGATGAGAAAGTCATCCAAGATTAGTAGTGGTATCTCGACTAGACCTCTCTTATGCCTTATGTCCAACAACGTGTCTGCGTTCTTCCTCGGTTTGAACTTTATCCCTTTTAACTGAAGTTTTCTTGCTGAGAGAATCAATTTTAAGAAAGGGCGACGAGGAAGATCAGGTTCTTGTTTTCCTTCTTCAAGCAAATCCGAGTCATCTTGGAGCATGGAATCGGACTCTTGTTTTCCATTTTCAACCATGGAATCTGATCCTTGTTTCTCATTTTCAGGCTCAAAAATCTTTCGAATCAGATCAAGAAGATGTTTTGCCTCAATATCATGGCGCTTTAACCAAAATTCTTTTGGTTTCACTAAGGAATAGTTGAAGAAACAAAAAATAATCTCATTTAGCCCACTCGAGGTTACTATCTTGGATCTCTTTAATAAAGTTTGAAGAAGAAAGAGAGGAACCTGGTTCTCCAAAAGTAGTAGATCACTCCTTATAGCCGGTATAATCCATGGCATTACAAAAATAGGATCCTCATAGACCTCAGAGTACAAGGCTATTCCTGATACCACGAAGAACAACATGAGAATGAAACAGCCATCAAGAAGCATCATATCAATCAGTTTCTTCGGACCATTTGCATCACCATGATAAAGGCTCTCGGAATACGACTCTCTTATATCTTGCTCCAACTCTGACACTGCTTCAATCAAATCCTTCATATTCACACCCATTTTTTCAGCTTCCTTCATGAACAACCCGAGGAATCGATGTTTGTGCTCTTGAATCATTTGGAGATGTTTTTCGCCGTGATGGTATGGGCCAAATGAGACAACCTTGGGCTCATAAGCCTTATGGTTGTTGTTTTCGAGTCTCTGAGGGATTCTAAAGATGCAACACTTTTCTCCCCCGGCTGATTTCTTCAGAAGCTTCGGTTCTTCTACATCATTGTTTTCTCTCTTTGCTTCTTCACGAGGGTTCATCATTGTTTCTTCCGAATTTTTTTAAGGAAGACGACCAAATGTATAACAAGAACAATGTTGACTTCATAGGGAAAAGGAAAACCGTGATTTTCCAAACAAGTAATAATAAACAAAGACTTTTCATATAGTTTTACCTCGAATAACATGGAAATATCACGTGATATATACTTAGCTGTCATAAAACCAAAATTTAGAATTTTTGCTTTTTGTTTACACTTACAAAAAAAAATCATTTCCATTGTTTTTTCTTTTGAGTAAATCATTCTCATTGTTTGTTCGTTGATAATATACCTTCTCAGAGTAGGATTGAACGAGGCCACCATTAATTTTTGGTGCATTACTTAATTTCTTTTGGATGCTATTTTTCAAGTTTAATATATTATTTCTTGGGAACTAAGGTAATTGACATAAGAGTTAATAAGTATAATAACCTTTAAGAATCGTGAAATAAGGTAATTGACATTGAGAAATTTGAAACTCAATGCACTGTATATTTTTTTGTCAAATGTTGATCTTTTCAGCCTTCGAAAGGCTAAACTCGTTATTGGAAACCGCTACCATATCTAGTATCCTGCAGCCCAGTATTTTGTAGGTTACTGTTCCCACCTTCTCCTACAAACGTAGCCACATCTCTAACACGAGTTCAACCGAAGACGTCCCTTTACTGTGGGTAACATCACATACCTCACGGAGACCGATGACCCAGAACAGAGCCGGAGGAACCTCGTAAACTACAACGGTATGTTTAGCCTAAATTATCCTCTCAAGTTTTTGAGTGTGAAATAGGGTTTGTGAGAAAAACTTTGTTTTTAATGTGTAACAGAGCTCATTACTGGACCAACAATCACTGAAACCCGATCTGCTTTGGAATCGATTTTCACGGGGGAACAAATGATTCTTCTCTACAGGGTACATTTGGAAATGCTTTACTCAAATCTAATTCAGAATGCCTTCACTCATTTCCCAGGAAATGGGTCTGTCTCAGACAGTAATATTCTGGAGGGAGATGGAGAAGATAATGCAGAACATGGATCAAACGGTCGTAATGGAACTAATGGAACCGGTGCTGCTGATGGTTAGTATTTATAGATGAGTAATAACCAATTTTTAATATTTTGTGTTTCACATTAACCGTTACACCAAAAGACCTGAGTTAAAGAATATATCTTAGTTTTTGTTAACATAGAGATATCTATAGTCACTATTATCTTAACTAGACTACTTCTCAGGCATGGTTGACGGAGAGCTGCATGATATTGAGCTGACACAATTATCATCTTACGCGGAGATGAATGGCTTTGAGGACGTTGGGATGAACTATCTTGACACGTATATGCAAACTGAGCAACAAAACAATCATGGAAATGTCTATGGGTCCTCTGGTTCCTGGGAATCAATCCTCAGAGAAGGTAATCGCATTAATGAAGACAACTTTGTTGAGGGTGTGTTGTACAGGGAGAATGATGCGTACTTGGAAGCATCACCAATCTCGATGTTCCAGAATGATCCTATTGAGCTTAGCTCAGACGAGAGTGAGGACTTTTCTTCAACCGGCTCTTCAAGTATCATCTGCCTAACCACTGAGTTGGACTGAGCTCTTCTTCAAACAGCAGCAAGGGTTGATGCTCTCAGAGAGTCCGGAGGAAGCTACATAGCGGCACCATATCATGCTCTTTCCAATGGTTAGTGAGAGATTTTAAAGTAAGCTAATGAGTGTTTGTAGATGAGTAATAACAATTATTCACTTCATCTTTGCTAGGTAATTTAAACGTTCTCAGTCTTGCTATGGAACATGGTAACACACCAAATTCATCTTCTCGAATCTATGCCCCTGTCCGTTTTCCTCGAGAAATCATAAGTGAAGGTTAGTGATTAGTAATCATAGCTAAACAAATAGACAGCTATTCCAGACACTCTTTATAATAACAAATGGGATAAATATGAAACTGAATAAGAATTCTTAATACACTGAAATGGTTTAGAGGAAATACTATCCGTATCTGTTATACCATTTGTTAACCGGATTTTGTTGGTAATTTACATACTAAATCGTGTTTTGTTTTTCTTATAGGGCTTCAGCCCGACAATGTTGTCAGTTTAACAGCTTCTGGCCCCCATTCATCTTCCTTGCCTCATGGATTAAACTTGCCCAGCCCAACAAGGTCAACAAGTGGACCTGAAGGCCCACTTAATTCTACAGATGGTCGTATGGGTGCAAATGTTACACCTACTACTCAGATCACACTACTCACCTCATCCGACGATGAGGAAACATTTGGTGGGTGTTAAAATGGCACAATGTTTCGCACCGCTTTATAAAGATGTGTTTTAAAATGGGTTAAGTATGTTAAAGACGGTATAGCCTGTATTTTGAAACTTAGGGCTATTTTTAATGTTGTCGGTTATTTTGAATTAGACGCGATAACAATATTTTTGGTTATAATATAAGTTTGTAGCGCCTAACTTTTCGGTTATCGTATGTATAATTATCAACTTTTGCTATCTCTAATGATATATAATTTGATGTCTTTAGTTTATTAACTAACAAATGCAACATAACGGCTGTAGGTGAACCAAAATACAACCCAAATGACATTCATGTTGGAATGGTGTTTAACGACCGCGATGACTTTAGACAACACATGGCACTCTATGCTTTACACCATAAGTTTCAATTTTGTAACACGAAATCTGCTCCCGAGAAAATGGTGCTAAATTGTTGGGCGTCTTCTTGTCCATGGAGAATATATGCAGCACGGTTAGAAGGATATGAGAAGTACGAAGTTAAAACCGTTTTTGTGGATCACATCTGCAACGTTGATGCTCGTCGAGGTTATCAGAGGCAGGCAACAACAACAGTCATCGGTGGGTTGCTAAGAACAAAATATGCCGGAACTGGAAGGGGGACAAACCCTAATGAAATTCGCGATATAATGCGAGGAGATCACGACGTCCGTATTTCATACTGGAAGGCATGGAGATCAAGGGAGATGGCAATGGTGCTAAAGGTTCAGTCAAACAGTCATACGCCGAACTACCACGCTACCTACAACGATTGGTTCTCTCAAACACTAACTCTATGGTCAGTCTCGAGACAGTGCACGAGACCTCAGTTGGACAACGATTTAAATTCTTGTTTTTGGCATTGGGTGCATCTATCCAGGGATTCAAACAAATGCGTAAGGTTTTTGTATTAGATGAAACGAATTTAAAAGGCAAATATGCAGGCTGCCTCCTTACTGCATCGGTTCAAGATGGAAACTATCAAATTTTTCCACTTGCTTTTGGAATTGTTGATAGTGAAAATGACAAATCTTGGGAATGGTTTTTAAGGAAGCTGTCTATGTTTGTTCCAAACGAAAATGAAATTGTTTTTGTGTTGGACCTTCATGCTTTCATCTACGCTGGCTTGGACAAGGTACTTGTTATAAATTCAAAAAATGATATTAATTTACATGTTTAACAGTAAAACGTTTACCCTGAATTTCTCCCAAGTTCACTGCAAATAGGTGTTCTCAGATGCCCTTCATGGCGCTTGCACAGTCCACCTTGTAAGAAATATCAGGACAAAGTTTAGAGCTCCACGACTTGGTTATCTGGTATCAAGAGCAGCAGGGGCTTACAGGCTGGCCGATTTCTATCGTTGTTTTAACGAAATAAAGGAGATTGACCCTGCTTGTGCAGAATACCTAGAAAGAATCAGATTTCCGCATTGGGCTCGTTCTCATTTTCCAGGGTTACGGTACCATCTCATGACTTCTAATGTGGTTGAGTCTTGGAATGCAGTTACCAATCATTTCATTGTTGGAATACATTGTCTCCAAGATAATGAGTTGGTTTGCAAGCAGACGTCATGCTTCACTGATTTTGCTAAATCAATAACGCCAAAGGTTCTTGAAATTGTTGGTTTCTGCTGGTTTTTATGTGGGGCCAATAAGTGTTACAGAATATGAGATTAGAGATTAAGAAGGCGTAGCGTTCCATGTCGACCTCGAAAAGCTGACATGTAGTTGCGAGCAGTTCCAAATGCTTCTAATCCCTTGCCCTCATGCAGTTGCAGCTGCAGTTTTTGCGAAAGTCGAAGTTCACAGCTTGGTTGGAAAAGAGTATGGGTCAAACCATTGGAAAAATGCGTACGCTGCTACAATATATCCTGTCACAGAACTTCAGGGCAATCCCGATATTGAAAACAGCCTATTAGAAGTCACTCTCAAATCACCGACAACTCGCTGTCCCCTGGTAGGCCTCGAAAGTCACGTCTATTATCATGTGGAGAAATTGTAAGCCCATATTGTTTAATGTTTGTAGCATAATTTCAAATTTAGTAACAGAAACTCACACATTGATTTTAGGGAAAACGCTTGACGCGGAGGAGCGTTTGCAGTAGGTGCCAGAGGCTTCGACACAACCGAGCCACTTGCAAGATGGCAACACAATAAGAAGCTTAAAAAATTGGGCATGTGTGAGTTGATGGTGTCGAGTTATCCCATGTTGCACCTGGGTCAGCATATTTCCACTGTTTATATTGTCAAATACCAAGTATCATCCCAGATGAGACAAAAATGCCAACTCTTATATATAAATAATGTACGCCCATGTAATAAAATGTTTGTGTTATATTTTGTTATTTCAGCTACTTATAAAATTAGCCGTTTACCATGTTTAAACTTACGCCATATTTTATGATAATCTAATTTGGTTTAACTAATCGCAATCAAACGATCATTATTAATACGTGAAAACCAAACCCAAACAGCAAAAATTACATATAGGTTTCACATCAGTACGTTCCTAACAACCCAAACGACCATCATTACAACACGGTAGATAGGTCCAAGGATATTTCCAACAATTTCTACCTAACTTGTTTGTATATCAAAATTTCAACACGTATCCATTTAATTTAAAGATTAGCCGGATACGTATTGTAACAACTCAACCAAATTTAACAATGGCAAGAGGTATTTCGTTAAAATCTTGCAATTGGGTGAGGTCTTTAGTAAATATCGGTGTGTTGTTAAGAGAACCCAAACTTCTAATGATGAACCATCCAACCTAGTACAGCAATAACATCATCTTATATTTCCTCTCAATTTCTTAAAAGGTCAACATATACAAGGCAGCTGTATGGGTTGTTTATAAAAGAATTTCCAATGGCGAACTTGCAAAGTCTTTAGTTAAAAACTTTCACATCAGTACGTTCCTAAACAACCCAAATGGCCACCACTACAACACAGTAGATAGGTCCAAGGAATTTTCCAACAATATCTACCTAACTTGTTTGTATATCAAAATGTTAACACGTATCCATTGAATATAAAGATTAGCCGGATATGTATTGTAACCAACTCAACCAAATTTTACAATGGCTAGAGGTATTTCGTTATAATCTTGCAATTTTGTGAGGTATTTAGTTTAACCATAGATATCAGTACGTTCCTAAGACAACCCAAACGGCCAGCATTACGAAACAACATATAGGTCCATAGATATCTACCTAACTTGTTTGTATATAAATATTTAAACACGTACCTATTTAAATATTTCACTAAATCTAGCAATTGTGTGAGGTCTTTAGTTTAACCATAGACATTAGTATGTTCCTAACCCAACCCAAATGGCCAGCATTAGGACAATGTCCATAGGTACGTCTTCATTCCAAACCATAGCAAATTACGTGGTTTGTATTAAACATTTCATATCTTATCCGTTTAACATATAGATTAGCCGGCCTAAATTGAAACCATCTCTATTTTTTTCATGTCAGAATCTAAATTAATACGTAAATATCGGTGTGTTGTTAAGAGAACTGATAACATCATTTTACATTAATTAGCTTGTTTATAAGTGAGGATTTCCAATGACAAAATTCAAAAAAACTTGTGCGAGGTTTTTAGTTTAAAAATTACACATAATTACATTCCTAACACAACCAAAACAGTCGGCTTTCAATAAATTTAGAATTGTAGATCGAATTTTCTAACGGATATCCATTTAAGTTTTGTGGTTTCAAACAGTTCTAAACGTATCTTCTCAATTTTTAAATTAGCACGCCCAAATTTGTATACCAATATAGAATGAAAAATAATGTAAAGGAACGAAAAAAGACATGAATGAAATTTAGTTCTTAGTGTAGTAAACAAGAATTAATGAACGGTACAACAAGAATCCACACAATAATACATAAATTTTGTTCTCCATCACATAGCATTATCATAGTCAACGATAAAACTGACCTAAAAGACTTCGCCAACGCCTAGAGGGTATCGTAATTGTTCTCATAAATCACAACTCATCAAACGTTCCGCCTCGATGCAACGACAAACTTCAAGTCCACCAATTGCATGTGCTTGCATTAGTAAAACAGCAGTCAAACCCGAATCAGCGTGATTTGCATTTTGTGGAATGGACCTAGGCCTTTCCACCGCATAAGGTTTGCCTCCTTTTCAAATTGTGAATGCCCAATTTGTTTAAGCAGATAAGGGAACAAATGTGCTACGGGGTTCACCTCCTTCGCAATAAATGAGTCATTCCTTAGTGAGGAATTGGAATCAATTATGAAAACAGTGCTGGAAACACAATCAACGGAAATACCAACCCAATGCTTCTTATCAAAGTTGAAAGGAAAGTAGAAACGTTCACCATCAACATTGTTGCCTTTATCCTCAGTAAAGCACTGCAACACAACTTTCAGAAATTGGTGACACTCTTTCTTTGGCATCTTCAAAAACTTGGGAAATTTTTTCATGAGATTGGATACAAATTTGGTGTCAAAGAAATCCATTTTCTTTAGCAAAGGTGACCCTTCTTTCCCAAACATGTCTCTTATTTGGTGGACAAGCATGTCAACAATCTACATTAAACATTCATAAAGCAAAAATTAGACATCATTGAAATAGTACATTAGGTTTTGAAATTTCAAAAAATACAAAAGAATAGACCTTTGGTGGCGACGCTTTCGTCCTTCCAGCAATATCACCAAAATCTTTAGTAGAAACGGTAAGGGAACCTACTGTCAAGTTCCTGCAAGAAGATTAAGTTACTTGGCAACGTTGAATACTATACACAAAAATCAAGTTATATCCTTCTAACCGATATATTGCCAGTAACAACTTTAGTTAGCTACAAATTAATTAAGAGTACAACTACATGTAAGAATAGCAAAAATATGTTTTAGTATCCCACTCACTGAATGGTTTTTAGCTTTTCCTTCAGTTTTGAAAACTTTGTGGCGTAGTCTTCATTTCTTGTTTCACCAATACCAAGCAAATGTGCATCCCTGGCACGCAAAAGCAACTGTTTATCGCATTGATAAACACCAACTAGAGATGCATGTAGAATTCTGGCTCTTTTGCTTTTGAGTGGTATGTACACTCATCAACATTTGTACCAGGTCTAGGAAGGTCTTCCTGCGATAGTCCAAGGGAGAACGAGGGAGTAGAAGAAAATAAAACATACTCATTTATCTGAAACGCTAAACAAATTCAAATTAAACACCATCCTAATTAGGATTGAAGACACATGACGGGAAAAACGAACCTCCATTTCATTTCTTTGTCTTCTATTTTGAGTATCATGATTGTCACCAACATGAGAGAAATTAGCGAAATTAGCAGTATCAGGAACAACAACCCCAGAAGTCTACGTAAACAAAAGCAATCGTATAATGAATTATAAACTTACTCTCTGGAAAATTCTTTCTTGCATATGAGTAAGTGTGATTATTATTCCAAAAAACTAGAATGTAGCTTCCTCTGATTATCATTCCCACCAGAGAGATCAGACTCTACTTCCTTACACATCTCCTCGTTATCATTTATCTTCTCACTAGTGCAATTGTTGTTCCCAACAACACTTACCGACTTATCCAAAAAAGCAATGATCCCATCAACAACCTCACCTTTCAGCTTCTTCATTTCCCTACATACCTCAGCGGTTATGTCAACCTCCAGCCCATATAAACCTGATCTAAGTTCCTCCACCTTTGATAGACACATATCAACCTTCTCTTCAAGACGATTAAAGTCAACTCTAAACTTTTCAAATATAATCTCAGCAACAGCTTCCGTGTTGTACTCTCTAGGAAACCCCTCACCAATATCATTACATTGCCCTTCCACTCCAGAACTTAACCCTCCCTTCTTCAGCTTAGTGTTCTTGGTTTTCTCTTTTGCTTCTTTCATCATACGAATAACGTCTGACTTAGTAGCTCCACCAAGAAACATTGCATTAGTAAATTGAAAATCCTCATTAATCAGTTCAACCATATTATCAACCTTTCGGTCATCCTCGTCATCTGACCACTCAAATTCTTTCTCATCCAACTCAATCTCCCCATCATCAGCAATAATACAGTCAACTTGGGTCTGAAACGAAAGTGAACCAATTAATTAACAACAGATATATCAAAGAATCAAAGGGTTTTCGACATTATCCGCCTAGACAATTAAAAAGAATCACTAACAAAAGGAAGAAATCCATACATTTGGGTCTTCATGCAACTCTCTAGCATGTGCAAGACTGAGACTAAGCTTCTTTTTGCGTGTTCCATCTTTTCCATCATCCTCATCTGACTCACATGAGGATGTTGAATTTACATGAACCACCTCATGCAGAGCCGGAACAGCCTCAACCATAACAAGTTGAATTGCATGTACAAAACCTTTGATAACTAATGTGTTTTGTGATAAAATAACCTCATTCCTCTCTCTGATACAGTTGATGAGCATCTCAAAGGCTACGCAACCCCAAGGATACTTAAAAACGCATTCAGATCTTCTATTGCTTTGACATGCTCTTTGACAATCTTCGCTTGATGAGTGGTTGTCAAAAGCACCCTTAAAAGCAGAGCCAAGCACACAAACTTTATCCTTTTCTCTTCCCCTTTCATTGTCTTCTTCTTTAACATCTTGATCACTTTAGTAACGGAAACTATTTCCAATTTCCCAAACAGAGATGGCCAGTACGGAGTCTGAGTAATATTATTCTTCACACTCTTCTTCGGTTTCTTAGGAAATTTACCACAAGGCAAACCGGTGACGATACTGAATTCCCTCAACGAGAAACGTATTGGCTTACCTGCGAAAAGTATCCAAATCTCGTGCTTTTTGTTAACATTCAGTAACCTAGACATAACAAATCGAACGAACCTCCTAGAATAAGACGGCTTCTCCAGTATGGAAATGAATTTTCCAAAAGTGGACTTACGAATGAATTCCCTTTCCTTTTCTTCTAATGCATTCATAATAGAGTTAATCGCGCCTGAGGGTCCGTATGAAGTTACCTTTGATAGCTAATGTGTTTTGTGATACAGTAACTTCATTCCTCTCTCTAATACAGTTGATGAGCATCTCAAAGGCTACGCGACCCCAAGGATACTTGAAAAACGCATTCAGATCTTCTATTGCTTCGACATGCTCTTTGACAATCTTCGCTTGATGAGTGGTTGTCAAAAGCACCCTTAAAAGCAGAGCCAAGCACGCAAACTTTATCCTTTTCTCTTCCCCTTTCACCGTCTTCTTCTTTAACATCTTGATCACTTTAGTAACGGAAACTATTTCCAATTTTCCAAACAGAGATGGCCAGTACGGATTCTGAGTAATATTATTCTTCACACTCTTCTTCGGTTTCTTAGGGAATTTACCAGAAGGCAAACCGGTGACGATAGTGAATTCCCTCAACGAGAAACGTATTGGCTTACCTGCGAAAAGTATCCAAATCTCGTGCTTTTTGTTAACATTCAGTAACCTAGACATTACAAATCGAACGAACCTCCCATAATAAGATGGCTTCTCCGGTATGGAAATGAATTTTCCAAAAGCGGACTCACGAATGACTTCCCTTTCCTTTTCTTCTAATGCGTTCATAATAGAGTTAATAGCGCCTGAGGGTCCGTAAGAAGTTACCCGAACACCAACAGGCTCGTGACCCACGACGAACATCCTCTCCGGTAGATCAAGGTGGTCTTCCATGAAAACCGTGGGTATATAGAGATCTTAGGGTTGTCAAATAGAGAAATAGGGTTTAAAAATTGGGGGAAACGAAAGAGTAATATGACGGCGACGAAATCAGAAGACTGATGCCGGTAAAAGACAGAATCACGAACACAAATAAAAAAAATCAGTAAATTTTGCTGGTGATTAACGATGAGATGTGTGTTTCTCAGGCGATACAACCAAATCTTTTTACTCTTTCTCTCTCTTAAGACCCTTAATTCAAATTCTACTCGCATCTAAAGTCTATAGATAGACTCTATACACCAATTGAAAAAAAGATATGTTTCGATCTTCTTCCTGACACATTAATACTCGCACTCTACCTATGTATAGGGCGATAATTGTAATTTAAAAAGTGATACAGTGCCATGGTCAGTTCACTAATTTGCATATAACTTGTGGTCAGACAACGCAAATACTCTATTTACAATCACAAATTCTCTTTAAGCAGAGGATTTGGAAAATCAGAACTACACCAAAATTCGTATGTTCTTATGGAGGGCCTTGTCAGGTGTCTTGGTTGTTGCATATTGATTGAATTTGAAAGGTATTTGATATGTTCAAATTTACTTTGAGCTATTTTCTCAAATTAAGAGATCGTTTGTAATAGTTAGGGGTCGCATTACTGAGAATCTCAATCACACAATATAATTCTAACTTCGAATTATGCTAAGTGAATTATGTAAATATGAATGTGACAAGCAAATAAAATCAAGTGAAGGTTGTTTTGTGTTTTCTTAAGATAAATATAAACGAAAGCTAGGCTTTTGGGGAATTCTCAGGTTCATAATTGTAGATTGAAAAAATTTAGGATTTAATTAAGAATCGTTCTCAAACTTAAAACATTAATGTAAAATTAACCAACTTCCGTTGTGAAAAAGTTGTGAATCCTAACAATTTAAGCAAGCATTAAGTTCAAATTTCAATTGTTCACAAAATCCCTAAACCAAATTCCTTTGTAAATATGCAAATATGAGATTTTTCTCATCTAAGATAGTTCATGAAACCAATTATACTTTCGTATCAATTAATTAACGTCATATCTGAATTCTCGGTAATTAAACCAGAATTAGCATTTCCGTGAAATCTAGATGGAAAACCGTAAGATAATCCTAATCGATTAATCAATTCTAACAATTCTAACAATTTATCCTCAACCTTTGAGTAATAATTTGTTTAGTCCAATAAAAAATTATTTTATCCCAACAAATAATAATATAGCAAAATGAATATAACTACACTGCGTTGACTTCTCTACTAGAGTAGAGGTAATTCTGATATTCAATTCTAGATCCATAGCCTAGTTAATGACTACGGCCGTAAAATTAGGAGATAAATAAATTTACAACTCGCCAATCATAAATGTTCTTGTACCGTTGAGAACTCTTAACTCTCTTTTTTTTTTGGGTGAATAACTCTTAACTCATTAACTATTCTATATTTTAAACTAGGGTAGGCCCGCGCTTCGCGCGGGATTGTTTCACGTATGTTTACTTTATGATTTGGTTGTGATTTTTCTTTTCCGTTACTTTATTATGTTTATTTTTAGTTTTTTTCCTTTGGTAAATGGTTTTTACTTTACACTGAGTTAAAGGGTATTGGTTTATTTATTTATTTTTAGTCGTGTTTTTGTTATTTTGTTTACTTTCTTGTAAATTCTATTTTTAATTGCATACATATGAAGAAATATGTTAATTGAAAAATGTTTGTTTTAATAATGAGCGTAATCAAAATATAGTGTACTATTAATAAACATTGGGAAGAAGAGGTAACACAACTATAATGGTATTTTGTTTTGGAATACATGTTTCGTCTGCTGATCATAAGATGGGTGACTCTATCTTTGATGATTGTGGATGTATCTTGGTTTCTTCCTAGTCTTCTGATGTGTTTCCATTTTCCATAGTCGAAGCATGTCCCTTTCCCACATCAATTGTAGGTTTATCATATCTCTTGTTTACATACTTGAACAAATACTTGATTGCTTATGTGTTCCCCTCCCCTTCAATATCGGCATGTGGTTTGATGTTGATACCTTGATGCGTACGCTGATAGGTTAGAATACCATCTTTGCCAACCTTGGTTTGAGGGGTGTATTTTTTTGGGAACCTTTCTTCTATTTGGTTCTTCTTCATCCACTCTTTGATCATTGTTTTTGTAAAATTTGACTATCAACAAATTCTTTGTGACAAAGAAATTGTAGTTGTAGTTATTGACCTTTATAGTGATGATTGGATTATTGTAGATTCGTGTGGTTTTAAATTTTTCATTTGTGTTTTATTTCTCAATTATTATGTAGTTATTATTATATATAGTGGGATTAATATGAATCTGATATTTTGCTTCATTTCTGGTTTTGTGATTTTAATGTATCAACCTCAATTATGATATAATATTGTGAATATATGGTATTATAAATTTCAATGAGGTAGTGTTATATTTCTATGTTTTCTAACTTACATGTGAATGTATTTTTTGCAATGTTTTTAAAACCGGACCGGCGACCGAACCGGAATTTTTTTGGGTCGTGGGTTAATATGGTCCAACCGGGTTCAATAATATTTTAAAAATATTAGTATATAGAATTTGGTCTTTTTATGTATGTGCATTATTATCCAAGTATCAAACAAAATATTTAGTTTATTATAAATAATTAGTAAAACAAAAAAAGACTTCAAGAAAAATAACAAAATAAAATAAAAAATGGTACTTAAATATATAATTAATCTTTTTTATCTAAACATTTAAAAAATTTATAATTATTTGGAAAATGTTAAACCTTAATTATTATTTCATTAGTCTTATAAACTCTATTTTTAATTTTTTTTATAAACATATTTATTAAAAGAAAATGAGTTTTTTTTTTAATTCACAAAACAGTTGAACCCGGTTTGATTCGGGTCAACCGGTTCGCCGGTTCGACCCGGTTGATAGCCGGTTCAACTATATTTGGGTTTTTATGTTGACCCAAACCGGACATGTGACCGGTTCGCGGTTGAACCGGGTTCAACCGCCGGTCCGATCCGATTTTAAAAACATTGATTTTTTGTGGGTTGCGGTTAATATATTCATATAGGATGAGAAGAATGTATATAAATATATATGAATTTCAAATAAGTTAGATGTAAACATTAAATAAAAGTATAGCCTAAGATTTGTATTTGTTTTCACTTTTTAAATATTAGAAAGTTTGATAATTTCAATTGTATGCTCTTCGTGTAGTATTTGTCATTGTCAATTTGATAATTTCTAAAGGACCTAGTGTCCTTAACTCGAATGACCAATCTTAAAAAAAGAGACGGAGAATATTTGAAATTAAAATGAGAATGACAATATTGTGACAAGCTCAACCGAACATGTCGCACTATTTGCAGGCCTATTCACTAAACAAGCCATCAGTGGACCCTTCTTTGTTGCACCAATTATATCTTATATCTCAACTTCATTTTGAATAGACCATAGATGTAAGTATTGGTGACACATGGATTTTCAGTTTCGAAGCAGCAAGGGAAGAGCGGTCACAATTCACAAATTGAATGTTTGCATAAAAGCTCAAATCAAGAGAAGAATGGCTAGACAGAGATGCAAAGAATGCTACACTATTGGCTTTCTCTAGCTCAAAAAAGTAACAAAGCAAAGGCGCATTCATCATCACAAATGTCCCACAAAACTATTACCCAACCTCCCTGTTTAGAATTTATACAATCTCATTATAGTGTAGAATCAAACATCAAAACCCAAGACCCTTTTTCTTTCTCCTCTTCTACACATCTCTGCTAATCATGGTGGCATTCCATAGGAAACTAAAAACCACAACTTTATCATGATTCTCAACTAAATTCACCAATTTTGTTTACCCAAAAACATCAACGCAAGTATAAATTACAACTCCTACAATTTTAAGCTACATGTTACTTTCGATTGAAAATCGAGCTTGCAAAAACTTTAAAGCTCAAATTTTTATATTATACCATACTTTAATTTTCACAAAGAGGACAAAGAAACTGCTCATTAAAACACCCTAACACTGTCGTATTCTGTTCAATAACTGGAAAACACATTCGAAACAGAGCAAAAATCAAAAATTTATGTTTCTCGCGGCTAAATCGGGAAGAAAGATTTGGGAAGATTCCGATAGTTGAGAAGAAATGTTAAAGGCAAGAAATTAACGAATGTTAAATATTTGCAATCTAAATTATGAGTCACATTCATGAACATTTCAGTTCTTTTTTTTATGTAGATAATATCTTGTCGTCGATAATCAGCATATCGATGCTCATCAACTCCCCCGTCTTTTTTAACATTACGGGCTTCCCAGAAGCGAACCAACCTAGCGAGGACACGATCAAGAGGCCGAGCAGACCTGAGGGAGGAGAGAGGAACATAGGAGGCAGCCATTTGGGGTTAATGAGAAGTATAAAGAAATAGGAGAATGGGAATGGCACCTTGTATCCGTGCATATATATAGGAGAGGTTGAAGGTGGTGGCGTGAATTGCATTAAATCGAGAGCAATAATTTTGTGGGTAGTGGGGTTTAGGGGTTACGGACGTTACGGAAGGCTGATGAAGAGAGGATCGTCGGGGTCATCAATACGGACGTTACAGAAGGCGAATGAAGAGGAGGTCGTGAGTAATGGTGGAGTAAAGCTTTGCTTCTGTGTCGACGGCGAGGCGATTTTGAAACGGTGAAAGAGGAGGAAGAGACCTAGAGAGATGGGCCTTTATGTGATGGGCTGTGAATTTTAATGTTTAGTGGGCTACAAATGTTGTTAATAAGGTTGGGCTTGATTGGCGATGGAATGTTGTGAATTGAATTTGTGGTTTGGTGTGGAGTAATTAGATTTTGTGAGTTGGATTTGTGGTCTGATTTAAATGATTAGTAGGTGGATGCACCAGAAGAGAGAAAATGTATCTTTATATATATAGATTACTATCATATTTTATACTCTTATACTTACTTGAAAATACATAATGTACAAATCCTATGTGTCGTTCAAAAACGCGTTAAGAGACATATCATTTACCTGCCGACAGAAAAGAAAAGAAAAGAAAAGATACATCATTTACCTTAACTAATCAAACTATTTTAACTAAAATTACAAGTTATAGTGAAAATCTCAATATATATTCACTAATTTTATAACATAATCCAATTAATACATATTTTATAAAGTTAAGTCTAATTACTAGATTTTGATCCGGAATCTTTTAATGTCATCAAGACATCAACCATAGAAACTTTGAAAAGAAAATCATAAAAGACTTGTTAATATATCAGAAAAATAAATGGTTAATTAGGTAGATATTATGTTTTGTACACATAATTAGGTAATTAACATGCTGAGAATATTATTTAGGTGACTAACATATTGCTAATCAAGATGGACAAAAATACCCCTATTAATTAGGTTAATATAATAAAGGAAAATGATTAATAATATTTCTTTTTGGTATAAAATATCTTAGGTGAATCAGATTATTTATAATAATATCTTCTTTGTATGCAGATTTTGTTCATTGATCAATCAAAAAAACGTTTACTTATAACTCCATAAGTATTGTAAATACCGAGCCAACAAATAGTTAACTATTTCAGAACCATAGGTGATGTCGCTCCATAGTTCACTATTTTTGAATCATACTCAGCAAATAGTTAACTATTTTTGAAATATATTCTGTAAATAGTTAACTATTTTTCGAACAATAGGCAGCAAGTAGTTAACTATTTTCAAACAAGACCAGCAAATAGTTAACTCGCAGAAATTGTAACTACCAAACCAACAAATAGTTAACTATTTTATAACCATAGTGATGTCGTTCGATAGTTAACTATTTACGAACCATAAGCAGCAAAATAGTTAACTATTTTTTAACCATATACAACAAGTAGTTGACTATTTTGATGAAGATGTAGACATTCACATTTTTGTTGACAAATCGCGACCATAACAAAACAATGTTTTTGGCAAATCAAGATCTTTCATTTTTTTAGATGAAATTGAGGAAATTGAGAGAAGATAAGTGGGGATATAAAAGATTGAGGAACTATGAAAGAATATTTCATCTTCTTAGCTTGTTGAGGATATTATCAACTAAAAACAAAGAGCAAAAAAAACAAAAGAAAGAAGAAGAAGAAGAAGATGTGGACGGGTGAGAGGTGGAAAGAAGAATAAGAAGAACGTGAGAGTAACTTTAGGGTTTTTAATTTAGATATTAATGCTTTAGTTTTTAATTTTCTTTTAATGTAAAATGTTTAAGAATTTGGAAAGGGTAAAAATGGAATTTTGAGTGTGTTAAATGTTAGTTACTATATTTCATTTTATAGGATGTTAGATAATAAATTATATGTGGAAAGAGTATTATTCATTGCAATTTCCCAAAAATAAATGATACGACAAATCTAAAACACTACATTTAATTAGACTTAAACTTGACACAAAAAAAAGAGACTTCAATTTATAAAATCTAGTTTATTATTAAACAAAGACCAGATATTAAAATAAAATTATGTATAGTTTTATTTGACTGTGAAGCCTAGTAATAATTAAATAAGATCGTAAGATTGTAAAATTAATGAAAGCCACTGAGGTTAACATTATACAACCATTATTTCTATAGTTAGGTATAGAGATTTACAGAGCGCGTTGATGAGAGCGTTTCACTAGCATACAAAACATATCAAATAAAAACCGTAGCAAGTTAACAACTTAACTCATAATTCAACTGTACCAAAGCATGAAATTGAATACAAAAAAACATCGTTCTGGAGTATTAAACCGTGGAATATTCAAATGAATCTAAAGCATAAACAAGAGATGGTGGTTGATTGTAACAAGTTCAAACAATACGGAAAATGTAAATAAGCGAAGACTATTTGAGATGAAGAGTTAAGCAACATATTAACAATTAATTAGGACTATAAAACGAGGTTAATGAAATTAAAGGATTTTACTTTAGTCAAATTCTTAAGCGTGAACCACTAATACAAATTAGTCCACTTTCATGGCGCATAATTACTTTGTTAAACACCTATTTTAACATCAACTTTCGTAGCCAAACTTAGGCGTTCTCCAAGCATGATTGTTCAAGGTCCAATAATCTCACTTAGCGCAACAACATCAACTTTCATGGTTGAGGAAACTAAGTCAAACAAAAGATGAAGCATTTTCACAAACACTTTTCGGGCGAGAACTTACTTATCATCAAGGTTTTAAGTGAACAATCTTTAAACCTAACATTAAACTCACCTAAGTTTGAGAACACTATGGATTAAGCCCTCGATGACATTATTCACTTCTTACAAGCCAGAAGTCTCCTAACCCGTAGGTCAACGAGTGGACTACTCACTTATGACTATGGAACAAGTCATGATCGAGCTCATGAGATGCGATAAACGTAAATGCATAAATGGGAAGGCAAGTAAACGAATACTAAAGCTTAAAATAAAGATTAACACTAAAAATATGAAAAATAGATCATCAAAGTAAAAATGCTCTTAAGAAGCAAAAACTAAGAAAATACATAAAAAGAAGCTTGTGTTCACTTCGACATAAGGATGTATTTATACCCTTGTAAACAGTACTCGGGTCAACCCTAGTCAACCTGGGTCAACAAAATAAAGCTCAAATAAAAAAGTCAACAAAATGTCCAAGCCGTCGGTCACACCCGATATAGAATGTAACTGATAGACTGTGTAGTCCGCGTTCAGTCCGTGCAATTAGTAGCCGTTACGCGTGCAGTCAGGCGCATGATATCGGTCGTCTTCATCGGCTTCTACCGACATCTAGGGATATCAATAGTCTTCAGTATCAGATCCAGACGGTATACAGCTCCTCGTATCGCAGTCAGAAAGTCTTTGCGTTCCAACGAGACAAGGGGATAACCTGGGATATCAGTCTACCTTATCAGTGACAACTGATAACCTGATTCTCAATCCAGGTCGTGAACTTCAGTTTGTCTGATGAGACTCCATCGTACTGTGGTCCTAAGCGTGGTTTATCGATCATTACCGATGTGCAATGACCGATATCTGCTCATCTGCTTTCTCCATTAAGCTCCTTGCCTCATTTTGCTCTCAGTTTCTGCTACTCTGCATTCCACAGTATTTTCTAGACTCTCATAGCTGGATATCTCCAATATAGCACATATACCACCTGAAAAAGGGTAAAAGAAGAGAAATATGTACAAATTCTATCCTAAGAGTTTAAAGTGCAAATCTAAGCTAAACTAAGATAAAAGAAACCTAAATGATGCATAATGAGTGCAAAAGAGATGCAAATATATACAAAGAAATCGCTAATATATGAGTTTAATAATTCCTCCAGACTTGTCTTTTGCTTGTCCGCAAGCAAACTACAATAAACAATTCTGAAGGAGAGGTTTGAAGGTGGGGACTCAGTGTCCAAAACGTGCCTTAAGAGCTTCACATATATGTCCTAAAGAAAACAAGATCAATGCACAATACTTCATTAATTTAGAAAACGTTTTTATACCATCTCAAAACACCCCTCTAATCTCCGAGACTAAAAGACGTCTGTTTAGTTTGTCGTCGTTGTGCTTTACGAATTCCACTTGAACCTATTTTAATCGCTATCTATAACATGGATTTTCTGTTTTTACCCTATCACATGTAGGATTAAGAGTTTTTACCCTTTCACATGTAGGGTTAAAAAGGGTTGTATGATATTATGACAAACTTAATATTATATTTAGTGGATTATTAAAGAAAAACCATATATTAAAAAAGTCACAACTTTCACATGTATGTCAGTAATCTGTGTTTAGTTTTATTTGACTGTGAAGCGTAATAATATCTCCTTTATATAAAAGGGGAAAATTTCTAGCCCTCTAAGCTATGCCACATGGGCAAAAACCTGAATTTTCTAAACCAATCAATTTGACATGTCATTAATCTCATTTCATAAAATATTTTCCTTCTAAACAAAATATTATATACACATTTAATAACCACAAATTCGTTTCTTAATTATATATGCACATGATGATTCAAACCAAAACATAAAAATTTCGCTGGTCCTCGGAAACACTTTGATTAAAATAAAGCCCAATAGACCAACAAGTCATGTTATTCCCAGCCCACAAGAAATTAGGGATTCTCGACTCTTCTTTGCAAACAAAACATCGTCGTCGGAGAACCTTCAAATCTCAGTCGCCGTTACCATCAGTTGTAACCACATACACAATTCCCATCCTCCTACCCTTCAATTGACACCTTCATCTTCCATAACGGCTAAACCCACGACCCTCCATCGCTTTAATGGCTCCATAATCACCATGGCCAAACGCTTCTCGCTCTCATGGTCTTCATTTCTATCCTCCAAATGCTTTCATCTCCCTCCTTTAATGGCCTTCAATTCTGACACCTCCATCTCCCCTAACCTCCACCATCGCTATGGCCACACCTCTTCTTTATATACCACCAGACCCTCAAGTACACTCTTCCCAAACCTTCTTCTCCTTCTTCTCCACATTAAACAATGGCACAAAACAACAACGGCCCAATTCCCATCTTCTTCAACGATGTCCAATCCGGCTTACGCACTGACGAGTTGGTGTTCAGACTCATCCACTTTTGGGAGGCACGAAACCCAAACAAAGGTCATCTTACCACCACAATCAGAACAAACATCGAATTCATGCTAACTTACCCCCAGATAGCTGAACAAGACGCCATCAGATTCACTCAAAGATTCGCCGCCTACGTTTATGCGATCATCCGATCAAGGGAAGCAGAGAGCAGGTTGAACATCGACACATACTTCGAAGTCATAGACTATAACTCCCAAGCTACGGAAAGGCTTGACGTCGACTATCTCATAGCAGACTTAGAGACTTCAATGAGAGCAGCTACCCCTGCAGAAGAAACAGAGGAGTGCATAATCTGTATACAACCTTTACAAGGAAGAGAAGATATCAACGACTTACCCTGCAATCACACGTACCACCATGACTGCATTGTAGAGTGGATCAAAATCAACAAAAGCTGCCCAATATGTAGAGAAACTCAGTTTTGAACCATGATTTCCATAACGATAACACCTATATCATTTCCTTTCTTTGCTATCAACAGACAAAAAAGTTAAGTTACATACTCCATACTGGTTTATAGCATTCATGCACATCATGAAACTCGATTTGGAGAAACACAAAACACAAACACAAATAACAAGAAAAATGAATAAATAAAATCAGAAGACAAAAAAAAACAAATTTCAGTTGCAACTGATTTACAAACTCTATAAAACCAAGGATTGCATCTCAACCGGAACTATATATTCGGCAAAAAAGGAAGCCCAATATATTCGGAAAACTTCCTCGAGTATGTTATCAATTGATTCAGCAGCACAGGCGGAAAAAACCAAGGGTGATGATTAACAAAAGCAAGAAAGGGTAGCAAGAGATCATTTTTAGTAGTCTCTAGCTATCACTATATGCAGTAAATAAACACCAGCTAGAAGATCGCATGAATTACAAGTGCGCATGATGGTATATGACATTAGTAACGAAATTACTATGAAGAAAATGAATTTTGATTTTCAAAATTGTTTTGTAATTAATAATGGTTCTCATATGTTCTTAATTATGTTATAAGGTCACTCTTTAACCACTCAATTTGGTCATTCCATTGTTGATCATGTACCGAGTCTATTCACGTTTAAGATTCAAGAGGTAACGCTAATCTTCTGCTCAGAACTACAAGTGCGCATTTCTAAACGTAAATAACAATGAAGATCGCATGTACCTCTTCAAACCAAGAATGTTGAAAAGAGAATCAAAACCAAATCATTCCAGCTTGGATTCCTTCTGATGTCCATTGACTCCATCTTCTGGTCTTGGCCCTTCCCTTGCATTAACGCCCACCTCTCCTGGTGCAACTACTTTTATGTTCCTGCCAAATCTACAAATGTTAGACACTCATAATGAAAACATTGAAACATTCAATATCCAGAGCTTTATGAAACGAATTCTACAGGTTCACTAGGGAACTATACAAAGAAAAATTCCAAACAACGTCACATCTGAAAATCAAAGCAACAAACCAAACCTGCATCCCATTTCTACTGATTCACTAACACAAAATCGTCACCAACACTTGAAGAGCATGATCAGTAACACCATACAAAATCAAAGTTCCTAAAACAAGTGACGAATTTATAAAAAAGGGACACAATAAGAAAATTACTAAAGGGAGGAAGAAGAAGGAGATCCAGGATAAATGGAAGCCATTTCAACAACCGATCTATCATGCGCCACCACCGGTCTATATTTTCCTCCACCAACACGAGGTCCTGAACGAAATTCCTCTTCGCCATTACCTCCAGCTTCTTCAATGTCGCCGCTATCCACTGAACAGATCCCTTGCTCTTCGTCGGAATCAGAGATCGGAGAATTTGAATTATGCCGAGGACGGAGATCGAGAACTTCAACGACGATGAATCAACGGGAAAAAGAAAAAACCGTAATTTAGAAGGAAAATAACATAAGAGATACGAATTTCAGATATTAAAAAATTATTAGATTGAAAAAATTAAAAATGGGACAAAAGATAATAACTAAATTTTGATTTGGGCTTTTTTAATGGGTCAAGGTGGCGGCTCAAATGTTCATTCAATTGCTTAGCATAGTCTTTGGTCAGTTATTTAAAGTTCTGGAGATATTAATTTATGATAAACCATTTTGAATAACTTTATTTTGTTTTGTTATACTCTCTCTGTTTCTAACAAATATAGAGTTTATCTAAACAGACCAAAATGACCCACTAAAACCAACAGGCCCACTAAACATACTCGCACAAGCAAAAAACACACAACAACTAATTATCAACAACAATATAAAATTGAAACAATTCATTATAAAATCCGCCCGTAGGGCGGAGAAGGCCCTAGTAATTAAATAAGACCGTAAGACTCTAACTACTGAATTAATTAATGGAAGGTGAAGTCATTGAGATTAACATTATCAACCATTACTTCTATAGTTCTATATAAATGACGCTTCACTTTAGCCAAGACACTCCAAATCAACGAACAAACTCACAAATCAATGGATTTAGACTTAGGAACCACTTTGAGTGCGAGCGTAGCAACTCTTCTTCTTCTTCCCATTCTATGGATAAGAGTGCAGCGATCGAAACAGATCCAGCCGAAATATAAACGAGGTATGCTCTTTACTGTTAATAATATAGAGACCACTAACTGATCTAAAATTCTCAGTACTATTAAAGGTATAATATATCATTCCAAATAGTTCAGTTTCTTTATAAATATATATATATATATATATATCTATTGATTTTCTTAGAACTTTGTTCGTTTCAAAAGCTATGTCTGAAGATTATTTTTTTCGTTCTACTGTATACTTAGTAGGTAAGTAGCTATGAAAACGAGCCAATGTAGCTATGTGTATCTGCCAATAGTCTCTGCTTTTTTTTCCAATTTTCTACTCGTAAGTATTGATATATGTAGAATACATTTTATATAAGAAATGGGATTAATAATTGGTGAATAAGAAAAATAGAGGAAAATGATAACCAAAGAAAACACCGAAAAAAGGGATATGTCCTTTCAGCAGGATTCAAAGAGATAAAAAGGAGAGATTAAATTAACAATGACGATATTATTACGACATTGATCAAGTCGTTAGCCCTCAATGCATCTTAGATTCATAATGCCAATGTTTTGACTCTATATATTATCCAGTTTCAGCCACAATATGGTCTTTTTCCCTGTTGTTTATAGGAATCACGATGGTGTCGATTCTTGTTTTTATCCTTGTGGTGGCATTCACAAGAGAATTTACGGAGTATGAATCCTACACTGAAATATTTCAGCTAGGTATGTCCACTTTTCAAATTAAAAGACATCATATATAATCTTATTTTATCACAAAATATAACGCATTTTTGTGATGAATAATAGCTACACTTCTCGTTTGTGTGCTACTCTCCATGGTGGTAGCACGAGCGTGTTGGGGAAAAGGAAAGTCCAAACTAGGTATACACCAAACTATACATGCGAAAGCTTCTGTCTCATTTCTTTCAAGAACTTTTTTTTGAAAAAATAGCATTTTTGACGTAACACTTTTTTTAAATGCCACCCTTTAATTTTATTTTATTTTAAATACCATTGAAATTAGATTCTTTACTCAGAATATCATTTAGATTTAAGTTAACTATTTTATATTAGGGTTTAGATTGTTAGGTATCAAATTTGTTTACAAGATTCAAGGTTTTAAGTTTAAAAAATCATTACTGAATGACATTTTTGAAAACAAACAGTTTTAAATGGCTTTTTCAAAAATATACACCAAAAAATGATATTTTTAAAACTCGCTCTGATTTCATTATGATTAGACATGCTTGATATGCACAAATATTTTAAAGAGATAATTACTCAAAAGACCTTTTTAGATATATGGTTTACTCAAAAGACCTTTATTTGTTTGAGCTCTAATTTTTTTTGCTAAAAAAGGTTACAAAGACCTTTAAAAAATGGCAAAACCGTTTATTAACGGTTTTGCCACTAAAAAAAAAAAAACTGAACATATTAAAAAAAAGGAAAAAAAAACGTAAACCCAAAAAACGTTCTTCTTCTTCAACTTCTGCGTAACCGGCGACGATTTTGGCGATTGTTCAAGCGACGTTGATTTGACGGTAAGTTTCGATTTCTTTAATGAGTTTTCGCCTTCTCTATCCATGAGGAGTATTCGGTAAGGAGTTTTTACGGAAATTGAAGTAAATTTTGCGTCCGTCGGTTTTAGGTTTTCGAAATTCCGGCGAAGCAAAGTTCCGTCAAGCGGTGGGTTATCGATTTCGTGCATTGAAAAGAGGTATTCAGTTTATTTAACCGTTTTTGGTTTGGTTTGTGGAAGTCTTGTATGAATGACGAAAACCCTAATCTGAAATCTGTATATTTATTTCAGTTTCGGTTGTGAAAACTCAGATTCCGGCGTCGATATTCGCAGATAAAGTAAGAGAAAAGATTGGTATCGTAGATTTATTTTAAGTAGATTGGTGGTAGATTTATTTTAAGTAGCGGTAGATTTATTGTATGTGATGGTAGACTTATATTTTATGTGATGGTAGACTTATGTTTTGTTTAATGGGACTTATTTCCTGTTTGATGGTAGACTTATTTTCTGTTTGATGGTAGACTTATTTTCATTTGATGGTAGACTTATGTTTGTTTGATGGTAGACTTATTTTTGTTTGATGGTAGACTTCTTTTCGTTTGATGGTAGACTTATGTTTGTTTGATGGTAGACTTATTTTCTGTTTGATGGTAGACTTATTGTTGTTCGATGGTAGATTTATTTTCTGTTTGCTGGTAGACTTATTTTCATTTGATGGTTGACTTATTTTTGTTTGATGGTAGACTTATTTTCGTTTGATGGTAGACTTATTTTCGTTTGATGGTAGACTAATTTCCATTTGATGGTAGACTTATTTTATGACATGGTAGATTTATTTTATGTAATGGTAGATTTATTTTATGTAATGGTAGATTTATTTTATTTTATGTTGAATAATTAATTTACTTTTCATTTGATGGTAGATTTATTTTGTTGTGATGGAGACTTATAATTACTGATTTGTGCAGATATGACTTCCTCGATTGTGCGAAAGATATATCCACCGAGAAGGTTTCCGGCTGGATTGGCACCATCGGGCCAAAGAAGCATGCATCACAATTGCATGTTGAACGACTTTGAGAAAATGGGGGAAGCGGTTGGTGAAGACGTGTACAATGATATAATGAATAATTCCTCAGTTGGAATAATTCTGAAGCTTGCTGCACGGAAATTCAATTTCTCAGGTGCGACGGTGACTCATTTCCTGGCTAACCAATTGAAAACTGAAAGGTTCTATGAGATGTGGTCCTTGTTTGGTGGTCGGCCAGTTAGATTTTCGTTGAATGAGTTTGAAGAGGTAACCCAGATGAACTGTGGTGAGGTTGATGCAAATGATGGTTGGGACATTGACCACACAAAGTTTTGGGAAGAAATTGGTGTCCCAGTTGGGGAGGGGCCAAAGTGGTCTGAGCTGTTGGTCCTGTTTGAAAAAATCAGGACGTGGAGTGAGGAGAAGAAGAGAATGATAGCGCTGTTGTTTATTTTGCATGTTGGAGTGTATGGTTACGCTCGTGATAGTAGAATCCCTTTGAAAGCTGCAAAAAGGGTGATGGATCCCGAGGCTTTCGAGAGGTATCCATGGGGACGAGTGTCCTTTCAATGTCTGATTTCGTCCATGCAAGTGACGGACATGAAAAAGATCACACTCCATGGGTGTGTTCATGCGTTGCTTGTTTGGATTTACGAGGCAGTTCCCATTTTAGGGGAAAGATTTGGGAAGAGAAGAGAAGGAGGTGTTCCTATGCTACGTTGGGGTGGAGGCCGAGGAAGGTACAACCTGGAACAGGTGATGGAGGAGGATAAGAAATCCTCCAACAACAACAAGGTAATATTCATTTGATGGTAGACTTATTTTTGTTTGATGGTAGACTTACTGTTTGTTTGATGGTAGAGTTATTTTCACTTGATGGTAGACTTAGTTTATTTGATGGTAGACTTTTTAGGTCTTTGATGGTACTTATTTTCATTTGATGGTAGACTTTTTAGCACTTTGATGGTAGACTTATTTGTCTGTTTGATGGTAGACTTTTTAGCACTTTGATGGTAGACTTAGTTTGTTTGATGGTAGACTTTTTAGGTCTTTGATGGTACTTATTTTCATTTGATGGTAGACTTTTTAGCACTTTGATGGTAGACTTATTTGTCTGTTTGATGGTAGACTTTTTAGCACTTTGATGGTAGACTTAGTTTGTTTGATGGTAGACTTTTTAGGTCTTTGATGGTACTTATTTTCATTTGATGGTAGACTTTTTAGCACTTTGATGGTAGACTTATTTGTCTGTTTGATGGTAGACTTTTTAGCACTTTGATGGTAGACTTAGTTTGTTTGATGGTAGACTTAGTTTGTTTGATGGTAGACTTTTTAGGTCTTTGATGGTACTTATTTTCATTTGATGGTAGACTTTTTAGCACTTTGATGGTAGACTTATTTGTTTGTTTGATGGTAGACTTTTTAGCACTTTGATGGTACTTATTTTCATTTGATGGTAGACTTTTTAGCACTTTGATGGTAGACTTATTTGTCTGTTTGATGGTAGACTTTTTAGGTCTTTGATGGTAGACTTTTTAGCACTTTGATGGTAGACTTATTTGTCTGTTTGATGGTAGACTTTTTAGGTCTGTGATGGTAGACTTTTCAGCACTTTGATGGTAGACTTATTTGTCTGTTTGATGGTAGACTTTTTAGGTCTTTGATGGTAGACTTTTTAGCACTTTGATGGTAGACTTATTTTCATTTAATGGTAGACTTTTATTAATAATCTCATTCTTTTTTTTTGCAATAATGTTCTTTATAGGTTCGTATCAGACACTTAGTGGTGAAGCCTCTGGAATTCATTTACCCTACATGGATTGATAAAGAAGATTTCAAACTTAATAACATGATCCGCGACATTCTTGGTGGATGCATGGATGAAGATTTTTGGGAGTTAGATGCTCCGGTTTCTAAGAAAAAGAAGACTAAGACTAAGGATGACTCTCCGGGTTCTAAGAAAAAGAAGAAGAAGGCTAAGGTGGTTGAGGAAAGTGAGGATGATGATGAGGATGAGGATGACTCTCCTGTTGAAAAGAAAAAGAAGATAACGAAGAGCAAGAAGATGAAGGCTATTGTTGTTGTTGATGAAAGTGAGGATGAGTCTCCGGCTCAAAAGAAAGAGAAAAAGAAGGAGAAGGAGACCGAAGGTGGAGTTATTGGTGAAGTGCTTAAGCTCCTACAGGGAATGGCGAGCACAATTGCCAACTTTGATAGTAGGATTACAGCTCTAGAGGGAAAAGGGGATGTCTTGAAAGCTGTGGGAGATGAACAGTCAACCACGGGAGATGGCGGAGATGCATCTGAGGAGGATGATGATCTGGTACGCAAGACTCTTTTCTAAGCTGATGGTAGATATATGGGAACCATGTTTTAGACTTATTTACATGTTTTCCTGAACTTCTATGTTAATGCGTGGTAGATTTATTAGTGTGTTATGGTAGACTTATATGAACTTATACAGCTGTTTGAACATTTTCCCTCTACTTTTCTTAACAGTCTTGGATGGAACAACACCCAACAACAAAAACAAATTTGGCAGTTAGCCGTGTAGTTAGAAAGCCGGATGAAAAGGCTACACGAACTGACCAGCGGAAAGGGAAAAGCAAATCTGTGGCACCTGTGCAGAAAAGCAAACAGAAAAGCAAAGCTTTAATAGCCTTGGAGAAGGTTGAAGCTAAAAAGAAGGTGGGAAGTTATTCTCCATTGTAGTTTGATTTTCAACAAATTTTCTTACTGCCATTCGATTCATTACTTATACATTGTTCGGAGCTGTAGAGAAAAAGAAAAACTCTTAAAGAGAAGGAGACGGAATCTACAGCGGATAAAAGGAGGAAAGGAGTTGAGTGTGTCGAAATCCACGATCTGGTACGTATATAGATGACTTGTTTTGTGTTTGATGGCAGACTTATTTTGTCTTTGATGGTAGACTTTTTTTGTGTTTGTTGGTACACTTATTTTGTGTTTGATGGTAGACTTATTTTCGTTTGCTGGGAGACTTATTTTCGTTTGATGGTAGACTTTTTTTCCTTTGATGGTAGAGTTATTCTCGTTTGATGGTAGACTTATTTTCTGTTTGATGGTAGATTTATTTTTCTTTGATAGTAGACTTATTTTCTCATTCCTTATACATTGTTTGGAGTTGTAGAGTAAAAGATTAACGTGGAAGGAGACGGAATCTTCACCGGTTATAAGGAAGACAGGAGCTGACTGTGTCGAAATCCACGATCTGGTACGTATATGGTAGACTTATTTCTGTTTGATGGTAGACTTATTGTCTCTTTGATGGTAGACTTATTTGTACTTAGTGGTAGACTTATTTTCAGTTTTATGGTTGACTTTTTTTCCTTTGATGGTAGATTTATTTTCCTTTGATGGTAGACTTATTTGCGTTTGATGGTAGGCTTATTTTTCTTTGATGGTAGACTTATTTTCCTTTCATGGTAGACTTATTTGCGTTTGATGGTAGGCTTATTTTTCTTTGATGGTAGACTTATTTTCCTTTGATGGTAGACTTATATTCTGTTTGATGGTAGACTTATTTGACTTAGATGGTAGACTTATTTGCCTTTGATGGTAGACTTATTTTCCTTTTATGGTAGACTTATTGTTGTTCGATGGTAGACTTATCTATAATTTTTGTGCCAGGTTTATTTACTTTTGGTTAAATTATTTTGCAGCAAATGGGGGCTGCAATGGACATGTTGCGAAAAAGGGCTATGCAACGTCCTACCCCTTTTACCAGTGAAAGGATAGCCTTTCTGGATCCGATATTTGGGAATCTTTGGTGTCAGGAGTACAAATGGAACTTCAAAGGTAAAGAGAAGACCTTTTTATTCGGCGAGGGGTATTTCAGCATGTACAATGGCCTATTACCCACGTTTTCTCCAACCCACCAGAAATGGATAACGGATGTTGATACATTATACATAGCTCATAATATCAGCGACGTGCATTGGGTGGGTGTTGTAGTAGACCTAGTTAACAGGAATGTCAAAGTGTACGATAGCATCCTCTCGGGTTACCAGGACAACGTTGTGGCCGAGTCATGCAGACCATACACGAGGATGATTCCTAAGTTGCTTAAAGCTGCTGCACCAGCAGAAAAAAAGAAGGGGATGAGTGAGGCTGCGTTTCACTTCTACAGGAAAAAATCAAACATACCCCAAAACATCCAATCAGGTGACTGTGGTGTCTACACTGTGAAATTCTTAGAGTGTCTAGCTCTAGGACATACAATGGATGGGATTTGCGATGCAACTGTGCCTGCTATTCGTCTAAAACTTGCGGCTGGTATCCTGGAGGAGGCACCACTTGTAGACTTGGCCATACAGGTGTCCGACCCAAACCCACGCACTAATCCAGACGACAGAGTTCCGTTACAGACAGATTCAGGATAGTCGGATTTGTGTATGCAGTGGTAGATTTATTTTCATTTGGTAGTACACTTATTGGATATTTTGCATACTTTCGAAGGACCATGTTTAGTAACACCATTGGAGTAGATTTAGTGGTCCTTCGAAAGTTTGGTAGACTTCTGTAGCGAAAATGTATTGACAACATTTTCAGACTTAATTTCATAAACCTACAATCAGACCATTTTCTGTTTCATGGTAGACTTATTTTCCTTTGATGGTAGACTTATATTCTGTTTGATGGTAGACTTATTTGCCTTAGATGGTAGACTTATTTGCTTTTGATGGTAGACTTATTTACCTTTGATGGTAGATTTAATTCTCTTTGATGGTAGACTTATTTGCCTTTGATGGTAGACTTATTTGCTTTTGATGGTAGATTTATTTCTGTTTGATGGTAGACTTATTTTCTCTTCGATGGTAGACTTATTTGCCTTCTATGGTAGACTTATATTCTGTTTGATGGTAGACTTATTTCTGTTTGATGGTAGACTTATTTTCTCTTTGATAGTAGACTTATTTCTGTTTGATGGTAGACTTATTTTCTCTTTAATGGTAGACTTATTTTTGTTTATGGTAGACTTATTTTCCTTTGATGGTAGACTTATATTCTGTTTCCTATGTCTTTCGCAACCATTATGTTAATCAAATTACATAACATAACATTCATGATTAAGCTTTGCAAGTCGCACGATTGTGGCCATGATGAAGACAGTTTGAGCACTTGGGTTCTTTCCTACTTCGTTTCCGAGCCATGGCTATTTCTAAAGCACTTTTAATCCGAGAAAGTCTTGGCCTACCTGGTGGTTCCCGCACAACCGGAGGTTTGCAGACTTTTGTTACCACAATTTCCGGCGCTGGAAGCGCAATATCTCGTGGCATAATACTTTTTGAGTAACCCTTGAACAAGTTCTTTGTATGGAAGTAGGGATGTGCAAGGGCGATCCGTGACTTCTTCACTGTTTCCGCTGCTGCAATGGCATGAACACAAGGAATTCTATCCTTGTCAAACCTTTTGCAAGTACAACTATTTGATGTCAGATTCACCACATGCAATGATGACCCCAGCGTTACTTCTATTTCGTTGTCATTAATCTCTTGCACAGTCCAAACCTTAGCGTTCTCAACCCTATCCTGTTTCCGAAAAAAGGCAAACAACTATTAATCTACCCTCAGTTGTCTATAAATCAACCATAACATGCCTATTAAATCTACTTTAGCACATGCAAATTAGATGTACAACAACATGCTTATTAAATCTACCATCATACAGAAATAAGTCTACCATCAAACAGAAATAAGTCTACCATCAACGAGAAAATAAGTCTACCATCAAACACAAAATAAGTCTACCATCAAACAGAAATAAGTCTACCATCAAACAGAAATAAGTCTACCATCAAACAGAAATAAGTCTACCATCAAACAGAAATAAGTCTACCATCAACGAGAAAATAAGTCTACCATCAAACACAAAATAAGTCTACCATGACACACAAAATAAGTCTACCATCATACAGAAAATAAATCTACCATCAAACAGAAAATAAGTCTACCATCAAACAGAAATAAGTCTACCATCAACGAGAAAATAAGTCTACCATCAAACACAAAATAAGTCTACCATGACACACAAAATAAGTCTACCATCATACAAAAAATAAATCTACCATCAAACAGAAAATAAGTCTACCATCAAACAGAAATAAGTCTACCATCAAACACAAAATAAGTTGTCTATAAATCAACCATAACATGCCTATTAAATCTAGTTTAGCACATGCAAATTAAATCTACAACAACATGCTTATTTAATCTACCATAACAAATATTTTACCTGAAGCTGTTTCTCCACCGCAGTGGTCAAGGTTGTGGTCATTAAACTTGTTTTTTTCCTTCTTGTAGCAAACCACCTTGTCAACATCGACCTAATAGTATCCAGAAGTTCCACTATTGGATACCCGCGCGCAGGAGATAGGACCTTATTAATAGATTCCGCTATGTTGCTTGTCAGGAAGTTATATCTATGACCGGGAAAATGCACACGAGTCCATAAACGAACATCGGCTCCCTCTAAATAAGTATGAAGAGCAGGATACAACGCCTCAATCTGCCCAAATAACTCATTAAACTCTTGAAGTGTATATGCCTTCGCTGCCTTCTTCACTAGTCCGAATGATTCTCCACCTTTGAATTTCAGCAAAATGTTTTTATGCAGATGATATGTGCAAATACCACGAGAAGCACGCGGGTATACCTTCCCAATCGCCTTCGATATTGATCTATGCCTATCTGAGATAATCGCAAGACCTTCATCATCTGCTATTACTCGGCTTAACTGTCTAAAGAACCACTCCCAAGACTCATCATTCTCAGTATCAACAACACCGAAAGCAATAGGAAATATGTTAAAATTTCCATCTTGTGTCGTGGCAATCAGTAAAGTACCTTTGTACTTACCTTTCAAATATGTCCCATCCACCACAACTACCTTCCTCATATACTTGAAACCATGTATGCTTGCGCTAAATGCAAGGAAAAGAAACTTGAACCTATTTTCACCATCGACTTCCAGCTTTATAAGTGTCCCTGGATTAGCTCTCCTAATCATGTATAAGTACGTGGGAAGTCCTTCGTACCCATTCTCAGCGCTTCCTCTAACCAATTGCCTTGCAAACTTTAATGCTCGATGGGCTTTCCAATACTCAACCTGTAACCATCAAACGAAAATAAGTCTACCATCAAACACAAAATAAGTCTACCATCAACAAGAAAATAAGTCTACCATCAAACACAAAATAAGTCTACCATGACACACAAAATAAGTCTACCATCATACAGAAAATAAGTCTACCATCATACAGAAAATAAGTCTACCATCAAACAGAAATAAGTCTACCATCAAACAGAAAATAAGTCTACCATTAGACAGAAAATAAGTCTACCATGACACACAAAATAAGTCTACCATGACACACAAAATAAGTCTACCATCAAACGCAAATACCATCGAAAAGAAAATAAGTCTACCATCAAACGAAAATAAGTCTACCATCAAAGAGAAAATAAGTCTACCATCAAACAGAAATAAGTCTACCACAAAATAAGTCTACCATCAAACACAAAATAAGTCTACCATCAAACAAAATAAGTCTACCATCAAAGAGAAAATAAGTCTACCATCAAACAGAAATAAGTCTACCATCAAACGAAAATAAGTCTACCATCAAACATAACATAAGTCTACCATCGAACAACAATAAGTGAACAACAATAAGTCTACCATCAAACAGACAATAAGTCTACCATCAAACGAAAATAAGTCTACCATCGGTTAAAGTACCTTTATTCTGAAACGTTTCCTTATAGCATCGGCAACATGACTTGGCAAGACTGTTGGTCCAACACCACCAATGAAATCTTTGTAGAGACGACCTAACACCTGATACGTTGCTTTACGAGCACGGGTTGAACGATCAGTCACAGAACAAGAGTGGTTTCCATTATAAGTCTTGATATGGAAACTGGGACTGTCTCCAATAGTTGAAGCCCGAACCCTCCACGTACATCCTTCCACCCAACAACTAACCGTCAACAACGTTGGAGTTGAGTGTCCGACGTTAAAGTCAAACTTACGTGCAACAGAAATAATCTCCAATCTCCTCTCCAACTCCTCTTTTGTGGCATAACGTTGCCCAACCGCTAAGTCTACCGACCTCATTTCTAACTTCACGCCATCTGGAATCGATGGTAGACCCCTTTTCTTCGGTGGTAGAGTTTCCATGGCGGCGTCGTCGTCATCATCTGAAAGTCTACCACGCCTCCCGTATTCATCATCGTCCAAGCTTGCACCGTCTGAATAGTCGCAATAGTCAAATCTACAATCATCATCTTCATCATCTTCATCTATAGGTTTTCCCTTCTTGCATCCACTTCTCTCTCTTTTAAACTGTTTTTTTTCTTTTTCACTAATCTCCACACATAGACGAATCATTTCCTTCTTATGTTGTTGTACAAAACTCTTGAACTGTCTTGAATTTGCAACGAAAATCGGTGGTGTATCTACAACGAAGCTTGGTAAAAGGTAACTCAATTTTACCTCAAAAATTTGTTCATCGATTCCGAAATCTTCATACACCATTCGAAGGAAATTGTTGAACGAGGTTGCATGATCTAACCCAAGAACTCTACCACCTTTTGAGTTGTCAACCTCGAACGCCCATCCATTCTTCGAAAAACTCCATCTACCACAGACAAGAACAATTTGTTCCATTGGACCTCGTTCAAGTTCACTCCAACAAGTTCACTCGTTCGAAAAGCACTTTAGAAAATAAGGAAAGTTCAAAAAATCACTTCGCAAAGATCTACCCTAAGCGGCTGTGAACCCTAGTTCATCACCATTGTTGCTGGTTTTTCGTGCAAATTTGTCTATTTTGAAAGGGTAAAATCGACATTTCCGTTCCCTTCAACTAACTCTACCACCAACCAAAATAAGTCTACCACCACATAAATTCCTAAACAGGAAATAAGTCTACCACCAAGTACAATAAGTCTACCACTATCACAAATAAGTCTACCGTCACTAACTTCGAAAATAAGTCTACCCGGTAGACTCTACCGCATAAAATAGTCTACCGCTATGGGAAAATAAGTCTACCGCAGATAAAATAAGTCTACCGTTCGGAAATAAGTCTACCACCAAAGGAGACACAATAAGTCTACCGCTCAAAAATAAGTCTACCGCCACATAAATTCCTAAACATAAAATAAGTCTACCACCAAGTACAATAAGTCTACCGTTATAACAAATAAGTCTACCGTCACTAAGTTCGAAAATAAGTCTACCACCACTATAAATTCCTAAACAGAAAATAAGTCTACCACCAAGTACAATAAGTCTACCGCTATCACAAATAGGTCTACCGTCACTAAGTTCGAAAATAAGTCTACCACCACTATAAATTCCGAAACAGGAAATAAGTCTACCACCAAGTACAATAAGTCTACCGCTATCACAAATAAGTCTACCAAATGTCTAATGTGAAAAAAAGTCTACTGTCACTAAGTTTGATAAATAAGTCTACCATCACTAGACCTGGGTAAAAACAAATCTACCGCTTCTATCGCTAAAAACGCATAAGTCTACCACCATTGATCCTAAACAAATAAGTCTACCAGTCAACGGTTGGTTTCGTTGACCGAAAATACGAAATAAGTCTACCGCTAACTATAAGTCTACCACTACTACAATAAGTCTACCGCAACTAAACACAAAATAAATCTACCACCACGATAAAAAAGTCTACCGCACACTATAAGTCTACCGCTACTAAAATAAGTCTACCGTCACTATAAATCTACCGTCACTATGACTAATAATCTACCACCAAAGGAAACAAATCTACCAGTCAAAATAAATCTACCATCGAAGAAAAATAAATCTACCGTTGAAAATAAGTCTACGAAAATAAATCTACCATTCGAAGAAAAAGTCTACCGCAAAATATAAGTCTACCGCTATGGGAAAATAAGTCTACCGCAGATAAAATAAGTCTACCGTTCGGAAATAAGTCTACCACCAAAGGAGACACAATAAGTCTACCGCTCAAAAATAAGTCTACCGCTCCTCAAATAAGTCTACGGACAAAAAAATAAGTCTACCAGAACTCAAATAAGTCTACCATCACATAGCGGTAGACTTGTTTTTTTTAGGCGGGAAACTTTCGCGCCTACTTGGCGCGTTTCATTAATGGCATTTTCGTAATTACGTTTTTTGTTATCAAAGGAAAAGTGGTAAAACGGACTCGAAAATAGCTCCAGTAATTAAAATCTAAGAAGGTTATTTGAGTTAGACCAAAATCTAAGAAGGTTATTCTAGTAAGTCTCCCTATTTTAAATGTTAGAAATTGCTAACAAGTATGGAACGAAACTTTGCAGTATTATAAAAAGTTAATTTGGTAGATAACTAATAAAAAATTAATAATCAAGAAAGTAACAAAAATGGGCATACATGACAAAATATCAACCATTAAATCTAGGTTAATTAGTTAATTTTTTAAATATAATTTTTTTTGGTTACTAAGCTCAATTTCCCTATTATAAATATGTTTTTTTATTTGTTTTAAAGTAATTGCAGCATTAGTTATTATACTATTGGCCGCAATTATAAGGGTGTCTTTGGTACATTTTGCGAGAGAGTCAACTACGGGAAAAAAGCGACAAGGTACGGAATTAGAAACAAACATATACTTATGCTTATTATTTTTTTCAAAAGTTGTGTTACTCTTGAGTCTTCTTGACACATACGATTTATTTATTCAAGTTTGTGTAATTCTTTACATTTTCTAACTACAACTGACTATTGAGTACTTTTAATCTTCTGTTTTGCTTTAGTAGAGCCGCATAACCGAATAAAGCCGCATTATGACAGAGTCGGCAGGCCCCGCCCCGAACCCATGGTTAAAATGAGCATCTCCCCCCACACCATGAGCCAAATGAGCATGCCCTCGGGGCTCGTAAATCACTTAAATCATGGATTAACGTTTAACATACGGAAGACAACAACCAACGCAGTTATTCTTCTCTTCGCTTGTTTATGTGTCTTCTTGGAAATTTAGAAACCTATTTTGTTAGCCTGTATACGTTCGTACTTATGAAATTCAATAAAGGTCTCATTTCTCTTGTTTTCTTTGTTTTAAATGTAAAATTTAAATATGTGCGAATGTTAAAATTCTTATTGCACCATAATAAATCTTATCTATGCCGATTTACTTTTGCTAAATAAAGGAACCTAATTAAAAAAAAGTTAAACATCTGATTGGATTAAATAGAGCTTCGTGACAATAGTCTGATCCCAAAAAACAAGGCAAAAACAATAGAAAAATAGAGCATTACGTTATGCTCAACAACAAGAATGCAAATAGCACAACAATCACGATCTGAACTAAGGTCAAAAAGATGTCAAATAGATGCTTCTCGGAGAATCTGATCTTGGAAACGTCGGACCTCCAAGTGTTAGGTATGATTGAAAGCGAGCATCTCTTGTCACACTAGCAGAAATAGCCCGAGCCACTGAATTCGATGTAATCATTACAACTCTTCCTCAAAGCCACACGAGACAAATTCTGCCCTGTGGAGGTTCATTTGGTGAAGCAAAATCCGATATCTCGGCCTTGCCGATGGTTTACGCATCGCTTCAAACGCTGCGTGACAGTTGTTAGTCATGAATCCGGAACGATTCGGATCATACCAAATAAAAAGAATCGGAGACGCAAATGTGATTGGAGTGAGGTCTCTAGATGGATTCGATAATCGGAAAATTAGTTCATGAGATAGAAATGTAATGTAAAAATGGTTAAGTAAGAAAGAACAAGTTTATTTCGTGTATTATGATAGAGAGTTCAGAATGTCTTTTCTGTCTAGATTCATTTCGTATATATCCTCATTACAATCGCGAAAATCGTGTACTATTTTTACAATGTCATTCAGTTCTCTTATCTTCTTTTAATCTCGATGTTACATGATTCAAATTTAAGTTAGACTCTTCATCACGCGGACCTTGCGGGGGGTGTATTCAATCTGACATTTGAAGAGATTTGAGTTTTGATAAGATTTTATAGGATTTTGTGTGATTCCCTGAAATATACAAAATTCTCTTCAATCCCACCTAAAACCATGATATTTGGTTCTTTCTATTTTTAACTAAGAAATCACATGAAATCCCTCTGAAATCACTTGAAATCATTAAAAATCAAATTCTTCTGATAGTTCCAATAACAATGGATTTGAAGTTATTTTTCCAAATCACTAGTTCAATAACACATGGTTTTAATAGACTTTTAAAAATACATGACTCAATAACACAAGATTTGAGAAATTATAACAGATCAAATAAAATGTTAGATTGAAAACACCTCCTTAGTTTTTAATCCAAAACCTATGTTTGAAGCCTTATTGATAATGAGAAACCGAATCCAAATTCTTGGTTCGCGAGTTGGGCTTGCTCTTTGAGTCGAGATGGATTTAAAGAGATAGAATTTATCCGTCTCTGAAATTGGATCTCGGGTTCCCGGGTTAGATCTTCTTATACGAGATCTGATGCCAACAATTTCTTCAAGAGAAAAATTTCATTTTTTTCTTTGCTTGGAGGACTTAAGTAAATTTTGACGCAAAAATAGACGATTTGTTTTTAGATTTTAATTTGCATCAACTTACTTCCGAAAACTAGGTATCGCCCAGTTGCGGATATAGAAACTCGGGATAAGTGTATCCTTCGTTGCGAGGTATAATAACTTTGTTTCCTTGACATGAGATACGAAATCTCCATATCTCTGAAACTTTTACTCGCGAACAACTGTGTTTTAGGAAACCAAATTAACTTTGATAGCAAGTATGAAATCTTGAGAGGATTCCGCTTCCCCGTGTTAACTCGCGGCCTCGTGTATAGCAAGTATCTTTGTTCGTAAATTTTCTAAGTATTGCGTTTCCCGAGAAAACACTATAAATATAGACAAGATGCTTATCCTCACTCATATATTGTATGTGACCATCCATTCTTCAAAAGGTAGTTCCTTCGCTTTTTTTTCTTTCTAAAACTCTCCTTTTCCTTGCTTTGTTCTTGTTTTTCTCTCCATTGTTCTTGCTAGATCCAGTTTACTTTAACACATTTAAGGTTGGTTGAATCCGTATTTCTTAGTGGTGTTGCTCATTTTTCCTTTTTTGGGTCTCTTTGATCCGATTCTTTGGATTAAATCGTGTTTTTGATTGGTTTGATATGGTGTTTTTCATCGTTCTTAAGAGTTCTTTATTTATTGCTTTAAATTTTTATTTCTTGGATTCGAGGTTCGCATATAGTTCGTCTGGGTGTGCTCTTTCTTGTGTGTTTGCTACTTTGCTTCTTGTCTTTTACAAAGAGTTATCGGGTCTACGTGTTGGATCACAGAATGGGCTCCCATTGCCAACTCGGGTCCTTTGTGTCCGAAACTATTCTCTAGGAAACTCGATTTAAAGTCCACAGCCCGCATCTCGCCATCGCGGGATTTTGAGATCTCTAGACTTCGCATCTTGGGCCCGACGGTTCATTTACCATCACGTCACCTTGGGAGATCGTCCCGCCTTATGGGTCATTTGGACCTCACTCGTTGAGCCTTATGGAGAACAAGGACTTAGTAGCTCTTCGTACCGGTTGCGAAATTCCAAAGGAGGTTGATCTTGTTCTTCTTGTAACCGGTGAATCTCCCGAACTAGTTAGACCCGGGTTTTGTTGCGGATGCGAGATTTACTTCACAGAATGTGGGATGACTTTTCTGATTCCCGAGATCCTCTTTCACTTGGTGTGTGAACTCAGCGTAGCTCTCCAGCAATGGTGTCCAAACCTTATCTGGGAAGTGATTGCTTGCAAACTTTAGCCGAGGAACGCATTTGCTCCTTAACATTCCCAGCTTAGCCCGGATATGCATGATTTGTAAGAGTTCTAGTCGTAAAGGAGAAAGAGCGACATGTCAGATCCGATCGTCCTCCCGAGTACTAGAAATGGGAAAATGTTTCTCTTTCTTTTCCATTAACGAATTTTTATTTGGAAAACCAACTTCTTTGGTCAATACTGATTGGTCCTTTAGCATTGGTATAAGTAGGAATGTGATTTTTGCGTTTATTCACATTCTCTTCGAGTATTAATTCTTTTGTCATCTTTGTGGATTTTTTATAGCTCTTTTGCCGAAAATCCTGGATACGATCGAGCTCGATACCTTTTTATACTTTCTTCGTCTTGGAGATACATCTTGGACTTCGTTTACTCGTCACCGAGTCTCCGAATCCACAATGCGTCTTCAAGCTTACGGTCCGTACGCCCTAAATTGTCGAGGTTAGTACTTGTGGTGTTAAAAGGATCTATCTTACATAATTTTTCTCAACTCGCTATGTCCTCATCACGCGTGGTATACAACGATTTTTTTTTACTTATTTTGTTTGTATCATGTTATGTTGTCAACAAGATACAATATATAATTTTTCATGGTTTGCATCTCGTTGCTTTGTTGTCGTCCAACGAAATATATTCTTAGCAAAATATTTACTTGTTTTTTTTATAGGTTATCCAACTCGCAAATCAACGAAGATGTCGCTTAGTTACCGCACACAACACAAAACCATTAAGGCGCTTGAGAAAGTCGTTCGCCAGCTCATGCATGGACCTCAGAGGCTCTGGCTGCACATGTCATCTCAGTGACTTCGAAGTCTCATGAGAAAATCACTTTACCAGTTCGAGGGGAGATGATTGAGGTTCCCACTCTTTATGAGGAACAACATCTTGTCACCGTGACAATTACTCCACATGTGGCTTCCTTGGTCCTGGGCTTGCCCACAGCGACGTCCTCACTTGCTCGAGTTGTCCGGAATTTTTGCGTTCGTGGGGCCAGCCTCAATTGCTCCATGACGTTATGGTGACGAAAACACTGATCATGGCTCTCATCTTATTATAGATGGCAAGAGGAAGGCTTCGGATAGTGGATCTCAGTCCCGAGGTGGAACAAAGAAACTGAAGTATTATTAGGACTTTGAGTATAATTGTAATTACTTAATCACTGTGAATCATATTTACGCAGCTCACCTATTTTGGGTACTTCAGAAAAGGGATGTTCACTCCTTCCACTGAAAGATCTCATTCCGGAAGATCCCCGTAGTAAGAAAATCATATGAATTGTCTTTAGTGGAAGACATAGATTTACTAAATTGATTATGTTGACAGGAAATCCCAACATACATATATGAAAACACCAAGCTAAATCTAATAACACCAACGTAATGAAAAAAGTTCATAATCCAACTTTAAGAATAATATCATAGTCCTAAATTCCTAATCCATTTTTCTTTAGCTTAATACTGTACAACTTTTGTAAGTTTTATATGTTGGTTTTGATATTTCTATATTTAACGGGAAAAGAGAAGACAATTACTCGGAAAGATGTTTGTGAAAAAGAAGAACATGCCTATACGTTTGAACTTGAATGGTTTTTCTTATTGAGCTTCCGCGAAACAACACATAAACTAAGGAACACTTGAGCTAGTGATGATTTTTTTGTCAGTTTCTTTTGATCAATTTCTTTTTCCTCGAACCTCCGTATCTTCAACATTTGTAGAAGTCTTCCCATGTGAATTCCTAATCAAACACTAACATTAAACTCGAAAATTAACAAAAAAAAACTCTACTAAATATGCAGGTCTGGCCCGGAGAGTAGGTGGATTAGGCGATCGCCTAGGACCACCAATACTTTTTTGTTGATTTATAGGCCACATTTTTTGTAAAAATTTTGTATGGGTACAAAAGAAAAATATTTTGAACCACAAATAAAAGAAGTTTTAGATTATAAATATAAAAATATATAGATTTATAAACTATTATATTTTTTATGTTAATATTTTTAAAACTTTAAATAATTAATATTTTTTTAAAAAGATTTGCCTTAGGCCATATATTTTGTTGGAACGCCCTGTAAATATGTACGAAAGTCAAGATATAAATGTGACAAGAATACTATACAAAAAGAAGTAACGGTTAATTTGGTAGATGACCAAATTCTACAAGTTTGTTTGCAGAAGCAACACAGTAACAAATGTTTAAATAAAAGTATGCTGATTTCGTGTGATCACTTCACACAAATAAAACATTATTTTATCCAACATGCAATATTAGTTTACATGATAGAACATTGTTTGTTTAATACATATGCGAAATCAACGTCTATTATTTAATATTTACCTCCACATTATTTTTGTGAATAAATTTCCAAAATTTGACTAACTAGCAAATAATTTAATATACCTCGAAATATTTTTTGGAGGGGTGGGACCACCACATCCGATCTTACAACGTTCATAGCAATTTCCATCAGATTCGAAGCAATTGCGAGAACAATGCCGAAAGCAATCTATCCATTTCATGTTGTCTCTTGCTCCTCCTCTTATCGCACCAATCATCACTATCATTATCACCATTATCACACTCCATTTTCTCATTTTCCTTTTAACCAATCTTTTTACTCTACAATTGTTGTATATTCTTAAAGAATTGTCACGCTTTATTTATAAACATCACTTAATTTTGTTTGTTTTGCTAGTCTATTTGAATAAGTTTTCTTCCAAATTTGGATATGAATAATTTTCAAAAGATTCCATCTTTATAGCTGAGATCTAACAAATATAGGATCCGAATTCAATGCAAGATATAATAAAATCATTAAAAAAGGATAAGGCTTTTTATGTTAGTCGATTGTGGTACTTAACTAGGTCAATAAAACTAGGTGTATCTGTAAATGGTTGTTGGAGCTTGTTTTTGACAATGGCGTTGGCCAATATTCCGGTGGCTTTTCCGGGCAATTTAGTTGTTGGAATGACCGGAATTTAGAATCGTTGGATTCATTGTAATGAGTACTATGAGATAGTGTATTCATTTGTCAAAAACAGTGTTCGTTTGAATGAGAAATGTTGGTCCAAAGTTGATGATTTGGAAAGCTTGTAAAGCTTGAATATTTGGCTAAGTGTAAAAACTAGCAAATGTCTCACATTGAAAATTAGAGATGAAATATCTCTTGCATATAAAGGGGATACACTTGTATTGGACAAAAGAGATATTCGGACCGGGCTTCGGCTTTGGGTTTCAGAATTGGCAAATGGCCCAAAAGAATAATTCTTTTGGTTTAAATTATTTTGCATAAAATGTTGATTAAGTCAACATATATCTCCTCTATTTGATGTGGTACTAATATTGGTAATTAAGTGCAAATTCAAGTGTTTTTGATTTTGTAACTTATAAAATATTAAACTCATGGTCAAATAGGTGTTGAATGAGATTAAATTCTCATGACCCCTCTTTATGGCTTGCCAAGCACTTGGGATATAAGAATGCCCTCATCTTTCTCATGAAAAATGGACAATGGAACATACCATTGGAAACAAGATCAAATAAAGTTCTAAAAACAATTCTCCTCATGATCTCTTCTTTTCTTGTGTCTGAGAGTACACGCATAATTTTGGTTCGATAGGTTCTGTTCTTCGGTGATGGAAGATAGAAACAATGTAGTTGTATCCTGGGAATCTTATCGCTATGAAACCGTCACACTACGGGGCGTTTAAAGATTTAAGGAAAGAGATTCGTCTCGCCTCTGCAATTCCTTTTATCTTTGTAATTTGGTATTGTAATTCTTGAATTTGTTCTTAAATTATCTTTTCATATATCAGTTACCCAATTGTAGAAATTCGGGTCCTACAATCTTAAATCTTTAAATTTCGTTTAGTGTAATAACAATCTTTAAATTTTGTTATTGTTTTATTACACTAACGAAACTGATATATGTGTTCAGATGTTTTCTTAAACACAGGTTCATGAGATTTGACAGTTGATGGAGATTGGTGGTGGTGATAACAGTTCTGTTAATCAGATACTTTTCTGATAATCAGAATTATGTGTTTCTGATTATTTGTTTCATCGATCATCCGGCTTGCTTTAATTGGTTTAACCGGTTTCGGTCCTGGTTTGATTTTGGTTTGTTTATTGCTTTAGCAATATGTCGATCACGTTATCGTCGTTGAAATTGACATTATTTTAGAAGCTATATTGCTTATGTTTGTTATCTTTGGAAAATCATAGTGTGCGTAGTAATGCAATTTATTCGTGTGATTTTAATTGCATGTGTAATAATTTTGGTTGCATATCTAAACTATCGTTTGTGGATTTTTCATATTCTAAAAATTTTACGTTTAATTGCAATTTATTTATCATTATTTAAATTGTTTGTGTGTTTGGTTTTAATTGATATACTAATTCGTTTTGTTTTGTGAAACGGATTCGATTTAAGTATGACTACCGATAACCAATTTGATGTTTAAGACAAGGATATAACGATGGAGATAATCGTTGGCGGTGAAATCAGGTCAAGTGAGTCGACGCCTAAAATTAAGTTTGAGAGTGGTCTGCCACTTGTGAACCTGTCGGTGCCTAGCGCTTTAAACGTAGGACTGATGCCAAGAAAGACTTATAAGTCTATGGCGTAACTTTTAAGAAATTCGCATTAGCGAAATTTCAAGGGAAGTCTCAAGTGATTTTGACCAAAGAGAACCTATGTGACGTGGTCTCTAAAGTCAATGTTGTTGAGAACAACCTGATGAAATGGTGGTATACCATTACTCACATATGCATGAATAAGGATATGTTTAAGACATACCAAAGATGCAAGAGTGAGAAACGGCGGTTAATGAGTAACGCCATATGAATTTTGGAAAAGTATAACAAGATTAAATATCTTGTGAATACACTACGTGTATTAGAGAAAACTAATCCAAAATCGAAAAGAGCCAAGCCAAATCGGACTTGGTTTGAGATTAAATTTTGAATTTGGTCACTGAATTTATTTTTTGAACCAAATTCAAATCAAAATTATGATTAACTTTATAATTAAAATTATCATAAATCTCCATTATAATTTGATACTTCTAACGTATGCAAATTGATGGTGTTGGATGATGGGATTTGACTTTGATTTCTAAAATCAATGAAAAAAATGAAAAAAAAAACCGTTTGTGTCATCATGGACATAAGATAAGTTGCTTCTTTGACTATCTTATAAGAGGAAATTTATTCATCGATCAAAGAAACATATTGAGATAAAATCATCTCGGAAAAAAAGTATAAGAAATAGTTTGTAGTCTTAAAAATATGAAAATGCGTTGTTGGAGGAATATGGGCTAGTCCAGAAAATGTGGGGGAAAGCGTCGCTTACCACAAATTATATCCTCAATAGAATACCACACAAGGTCATTGGTAAAACACCGTATGGACTTTGGAAAGGTGTTGTACTTTCGTACAAATACCTAAAAGTGTGGGGGGTACTTGGATTAAAGTCGTAGTGCCACCTCCTAGAAAAGTCACAATTGGACTTAAATTAGTGGATCACTCAAACTATGCACTTGTTAAGTGGCAAGTTTGATATGAAAGACTGATTAATATGTATAATGGTAAAATTCGTCATATGTGAAAATGACATAAAACCATTAGACACTTGATCTCAAATTGAGTAATCATGACGATTACATCAAGTCAAGTGGCAACCTAGAGGATCCTTAAAGGTTGGTCTAGAGATCATGTGGTAAAATCATCAAGCGGAATGGGTTTAAAGCGTATAACAGAACATGATGCTTAATGGATACCCTACTTATGTCACTGGAAATCCCACGACATATGTTCAAAGGGACAACGAAATAAAGTTGAGTAAGTGAAAAACACTGTGAGATAATGTATACACCCAGTTCCTAGGATGATAAACAGTGTTACATGTGTGAGATAAGGCTAAGCATTGGCTATTAATGATTCCATAACTTTGAGATATCAATGAAGTAATACAGGATGCTTCTGTAAAACAAAGTTGATGGCACATCACCTAGTGAGTGTGAAATGCGGCCGTTTCTAGGAGAATGAAAGTAAGGCTATATTCTCCAAGTTCACTCATGATTACCAGGAATGTTTAAGGCCAAAATGAACACAATAGAGAATCTAGTTCTGTGAGAGAATGAAGCTGTGATATAGTTGTTGTCTCGATTTACATCAAAGTTCGGGTGGTTCAAGACATCATGTTTACCTCCTGGTCGAGTAAACCCGACAGCTATTGATAATGACTAGTTCAAGGCTGAAAAGCTACTAGCCCAGATACAGTGGATTTTTCGCTCGTACTCTCAAAAGTCATTTTTCGAGTCTTGTCGAGTCAGTCAAGTCTGTCCAGTGTTTAGAGTCATTTCTATTCATGTGGGGGATTGTTGGAACTTGTTTTTTGACAATGGCGTTGGCCAATATTTCGGTGGCTTTTCTGGGCAATTTAGTTGTTGGAATGACCGGAATTTATAATCGTTGGATTCATTGTAATGAGTACTATGAGATAGTGTATTCATTTGTCAAAAACAGTGTTCGTTTGAATGAGAAATGTTGGTCCAAAGTTGATGACTTGGAAAGCTTGTAAAGCTTGAATATTTGGCTAAGTGTAAAAACTAGCAAATGACTCACATTGGAAATTAGAGATGAAATATCTCTTGCATATAAAGGGGATACACTTGTATTGGACAAAAGAGATATTCGGACCGGGCTTCAGCTTTGGGTTTTAGAATTGGCAAATGGCCCAAAAGAATAATTCTTTTGGTTTAAATTATTTTGCATAAAGTGTTGATTAAGTCAACATATATCTCCTCTATTTGATGTGGTACTAATATTGGTAATTAAGTGCAAATTCAAGTGTTTTTGATTTTGTAACTTATAAAATATTAAACTCACGGTCAAATAGGTGTTGAATGAGATTAAATTCTCATGACTCCTCTTTATGGCTTGTCAAGCACTTGGGGTATAAGAATGCCCTCATCTTTCTCATGAAAAATGGACAATGGAACATACCATTGGAAACAAGATCAAATAAAGTTCTAAAAACAATTCTCCTCATGATCTCTTCTTTTCTTGTGTCTGAGAGTACACGCATAATTTTGGTTCGATAGGTTCTGTTCTTCGGTGATGGAAGATAGAAACAATGTAGTTGTATCCTGAGAATCTTATCGCTATGAAACCGTCACACTACAGGGCGTTTAAAGATTTAAGGAAAGAGATTTGTCTCGCCTCTGCAATTCTTTTTCATCTTTGTAATTTGGTATTGTAATTCTTGAATTTGTTCTTAAATTATTTTTTCATATATCAGTTACCCAGTTGTAGAAATTTGGGTCCTACAATGGTAATCAAAACAAATTTCTGTTTTAGAATCAAAAATAGAAAATTACAGTGGAGATGGTCTTAGTAAACTACAAAGAAGCTCAGTCTAAAAATGTGTTACTAATCAAACGTGTAAAATATGTAAAATCATAAATGCAAGATATGATTGGTCACGGTCCGCGACATAAGACATTTTATAATATTACTAGATTAGGACCCGCATAATATGCGGGTATTAGATATTAAAATTGATTATTTATATAGTTATAATTCTTATAATTATATTCTACATTAAAACACATATAAGTATATTCTAAATTGAAACCCGTATAATCGTATTTTAAGTTAAAACTCGTATATCATAAATTGCATTTTGTTAACCGCAAGATAGAAAATATAAATTAGTTCAAGTCACCTCTCCTTTATATAATAAGATTCGTTTATATTTTCTATAATTTTCTTTTATTTATTTTTTATAATCTCTTTAGGTTCATGTTTTTACTAACTATTCATTCTATATTTTTAGTATTTTTTTGCCACTTATATATCTTCTCGGTTTTTTTTTTTTTTTTATATGTAGTTTGAATTATAAATTTTATTTTATTTCCTAATTATTTTAGACTATTATAAAAAAATCTAATTAGGTTGAACTACTAGAATTTTCTTTTTCACTATATAGTTAGTCACTTAACAATTTGTTTTGTTAGTTTTCTATTTTTTCTTCTATCTTTAAGTTAAATTATTACAATTTTTTCTTTTCACTATTTACTTAATTATATAACAGTTTTTTTTGTTAGATTTCCATTTTTATTCTTTTTACACATATCATCATCTCGATCGATATTAGGCACGTGGCAAGATCTCGTGAGTTATAATTTTGATAAATTCTACTTTATATAATAAAATTATTGACTTGGGTGACTCACAAAAGAAAACATTATTTACTTGGTTCATAATAGGAACCACATATTTTTCCATAGCGAACAAGTTATACACATCTTCATAGAAATTTACCTACAACTTGGTAATAATATAAAACATCAATATATGTGCCCATTATGATTTGCCCCACCCACATATTGACGATCGTGTCAAAGTAAAGGAAGGTGAGCTGAACCGCGTACATGTAAATAAGACAAGAAACATTTTGGCCTACACTGCAGATTCAGTAGTTTTTTAATCAATATCTTATATTTTTGTAAGAACAATTATCCCTTTATATTTTATATGATTTCGGGTAAGAAAGTTTTAAGTTTCAACCTCATAGGTGATCATATTGTTCATGAAACAATTTGTAACCGTAAAAGGCTAAAACATTCATTTTCTAAATGATCTTTACATTCTTAGCAAAAAGAAAAAAAGTTTGAATTACAAAAAAAAATACTATTTATATAATGTACTAGGTGAAAGCCTGCGCATGCCGAATTTCTAACTATATTTTCAATTATGATTTTATCTTAGTTCATTAAATCTTCTGCGTCGTGATCACTTTCGCAATCTCCATGTCTTTCCAATGTTGATGCAAACCTTCCATTACACCATGAAAGATTCATTTTCTACCAAAAATAGAACATGCTAATTTGAAATTTGTGTAAATCACTCTTCTATCATTGGTTAAGAAATAAGAAAAGGTAAGCATGGATCTACTGAGATCCTACCAAGAACGAAGCTGGTGTTCATCTTAAGGCCTATTCTTCTCAAGCATTATCTTTCTTCATTTGTCAATATCTCGACGTTATCATCTTGCTCATAAGGTTTCATAATGAATTCAGTTTGACTAATTCCATTTTTTATTTCTCTATCTTTGATTTTCGCTAAAAAAAAAGTCGCATTCCATATAACTTATATCAGAATGAGAAAAAGCTTAAAAGATGCATTTTTGTGAAGTTAAAAGGCTTTCACTTAAAAGTGAAAAGCTTTTGTTCTTGGCTCTGAAGTTTATGTTCTACTTTTGTTTTCTCACCTTTAGTCTCAAAGTTTTTTTTTTCTCTATTTCCCCGAATTTTAAAGTTCTTAACCGTCTGAAGAACTAATTCTTCGTTTCCTTAAACTCTTCTCAAACTTCTTAACCTACTGAAGAATTAATTTTATCTTCATGAAAAGGAATAGTTATCATCTAGGCGCAACTCTCATCATCCTTTCATGCTTTGATCACAAACCATCTGAATAATTATTCTTGAAATTTAATTCTGTATTACACTTGTACAAAATGAGGAAGACAACTAAAAAAATGTCTTATCGAGGACGAAATGAAATGGTAAATCTTGAGAAATCTTCCTCAAGTAGGTAAGCTCTTTATCAGTCCTTCTTGATTAGCACTAATAAACATTCGGTCTTCATGTATTCTTGAAAACATAAAAAAAGGAAACACTATATCAAATGAACATCAATGTTTTTCAAGTTTTGATGGAAGAATTTCAACGAAGTATGGACTAACAAAACATTTATTATCTCTTGAGCTCGCTCCATATTTTGAGAAAGAGGAATATCAAATTTCACCATACCAAACTTGTTTAATCTCCTGATAGATCTAATATCTTCCACAATATTTTCTGTAACCCAACATGTTATATGAAATAGATAATCATTGGTCTTATGTAAACTTCTAGTCACGTACTTGTCAAACTGACGTCGTTAGATTTTTTTTTTAGTATAAGTATAGAAAAGAGAAAACAACCATTAGAAAAGAGAAAGAAATTGTTTGGAAGTAGATGATGAAGCTCTCACATATTCTTTGGTTTCTTCTTTGATGATTGTCTTTATGAACAACTCGATTAATCTTTTATTGCTAATTTTTACATGATAGAAATTACATGATTTATGTAATTGTATAGAACTTTTATTGTCTTCCATTCATCTATCTACATTTAAATTTCTTCTTTGTTAAAATAAGTCATTTTATTATTTCAATTACTATATTAATGACTTTTCAAATTCTTATGTTAACAAATGCATAATTAATATTTTTTTGCATGTACATAATTTTTTTGAATTAAAAATAATAAATTCAAAACCCAACATTAGGTTTCCGATCATGATTCTGAGGTAATCTCCGTTCTCAGTGTGCTTTCAAAGTCGGCGTGTCGTTTCTGTTTTTAGAAAACCCTAATCCGGTTTAGTAGAAACTCCAATTGGTTTGGTTTAGTTAACCAGATTGGTTTAGTTTGGTTTAGTTAACCGGATAGGTTTGGTTGGTTGGTTTAACTGACTGGTTTGGTTTGCCTTGTTCATCAGGCAAAGGAGGAGAGTTGCCAAAGGTTGAGGTCTGAGGCAACTGATAGACTAAGGTGAGTGCGTGACCATGGTCCCAAGTGGATGGAACATTAGGATTCCTGGTGTTAGGTTGATTGATGGTTGGATTATTGGTTGATTGAGATGTTTGTGTGGTGCAATCGTTTCTGTGTGTTTGTTGACATTTTATTGCAGGTGATCGTGTTTCCGCAGGCTTGGAATTGAGCCAGAGAGGAGATGGCTCGATCCTAGCGTCACTGCGAGGTGGTGTCAATCGACACTCATGTGATTTTGTTTTGCTTGTTGTTTGTTGTGTTGTGTGTTTGTGTGGTGTTTCATTTACCTTGGTAATTGGCCGAGTAGATGGGATGACCGCCTCACTAAGTATTTGTGATAATACTCAAGCATCTATTTTTCCCATGTGATGCAGGTAAAGTGTGATCGTGGAATCACGGCTACGAAGAGGGAGATGATCTGGGATCTCGGTTGTGTGGTTTATTTCTGTTGTTGTTGTTAGAACTGGCTAAGTTGTAGTTTAGTTATGGAATGTTGGAATTGATCATTGCTGACTTTAGTTTATGTTGTTTGAAAGAATGCATTGGTTTAGTTATTTGAGTTGATTGTTTTGTTATCCGCTGTTGTATGGTCTGTGTGTTTTACTTGGTTGTTGAGGATAACATTTATGAGAATGCTAGTCCGATACCAAGGTTTAATGTTTTAATTTAAAAAAAAAACGGGTTGGGTTGTTTCAATTTGGTATATGAAATAGATAACCATTAGCCTTATGTACATTTCTAGTCACGTACTTGTCAAACTAAAGTTGTGTTCCTTGCGCTAGATTTTTTTTAGTAGAAGTATAGAAAAGAGAAAACAACCAGAGAAAGAAATTGTTTGGAAGTAGATGATGAAACTCTCACATATTCTTTGGTTTCTTCTTTGATGGTTGTCTTTATGACCAACTCGATTAATTTATTTTTGCTAATTTTTACTTGATATAACTTACATGATTTATGTAATTGTATAGAACTTTTATTGTCTTCCATTCTTCTATTTATATTTAAATTTCTTCTTTGTTAAAATAAGATATTTTATTATTTTAATAAATATATGAATGACTTTTCAAATTTTTATGTTAATAAATGCATAATTAATGTTGTTTTTGCATGTATATAAATTTTTTGAATTAAAAATAATAAATTATACATAAACATTTGATGTGGAAATGAAGTGGAAAGCTTTTTTTATATATATAGATTCACATTCTTTAGAGAAAAATTATCATCCCAGCTCTAAGGAAATACCCATGACACTAATAACACTCAATCTTAATCTAGTATTTATAGATAAAAAAAATCTATGTTCTAAAAACAATACAAAACTATGGTCGGAAAAATATAGCTTTCAAAGTACAAAATGATTACCATCGTTTACTACCATCCTCAATTATTTTTTTACTGTAAGCAATATAATCGATTATTTTTACATTTTTTGTCAACATTTAATTATTTTATTATTATGCATTTTATAGTATCCTTTTACTTTGAAATGGAAGGTGGTTGGTGAAGGATTTTACCGAATCACCTTCAAAGAGACTTTATTTTGCAAAACTCCATTTTATTTTCTTGTGTGTATATAAGCAATATAAGCAATATAGCAAAATAATAGCCAAATTATGGTAAGAAAAATATACCTTTCACGTTATATAATGACTCCCACCGTTGACTACCATCATCCTCTATCACTTTTTACGGTAAGCATTTCAAATGACAAAGAAGTATCCAATTTTTTCTCTATAAAATAATAATGTTGGGACCACCGAAATTTGTTACTTTAAAGAGTTATTATTTTATAAGTAATGTAAAAAAAAAATAAAAAAATAATTGATAAATTCATAATAAAACACAATTTAACTACTAACAAAACAATTTACTAAATACAAATAGTTAAAAACAATAAAAAATTAATTAATTCTCTACTAAAAGTTAAAATATAATATATTTTGAAACAATTAGTCTACTCTAAAACATCACTTACTATGAAATGAAAAATATATATAGCATTTATTGTTTTATGATATTAGTGGAACCACATATTTGTATAAAAATTTTGAAAAAATTATTATCTTATCATTTTATCGATTTGTGTTAAATTTTGCACCGGTCCAACTCGGACCGGCAAAATTTATTACTTTATCGAATTTATTATTTTATCGAATACTATTTATTTATAAAAGACGGCGTTATTATGCATTTTAAATGCTTTTTACTTTTAAACTATATAGCTTTCGGAAATTAAATGGAAGGTGGTAGGTGACGGATTTTACCGAATCACCTTCGAAGAGATTTTTGTTCTTGTGTGTATATAAGACCATTCCTCATCTACTTCCTTTCTCAGCTTGAGCTTCTCTCTATACGAAAGAAGTCAAGCTTCCATATCACTCTAACAACCAAAAACAAAACTAACACGCTTCTGTTTTTTTTTTTCTACTTGTTAATTCTTTTGTCTTAAACTAACCAAACAAGAATCATGCAAGCTGCTTCGTCGTGTAATCTCAAGTTCCGATCAACTAAAACCACTCGTTTCTCCCACGCGATTCCTAAGCGCGTGGCAGTTCGGTGTGGATATTGGTCCGAGTCGTTTACCTTCCCAAACAGAGCCGATTGGCAAAGCTCATGCGCCATTTTATCAAGCAAAGTCGCTTCTGTTCAAGATCCCGGTAGTTTAACCGACAAAATCGCCGTTGTTAACGGTCACAAGAACGGCTCTGTTGATCTTGGCCTTGTTCCCGTCGACACCACAAACGGTAAACTCGCTCCGGTTCAGCCTCTTACAATTACCGATCTATCTCCGGCTCCTTTGCATGGATCTAGCCTCCGTGTAGCTTACCAAGGAGTTCCCGGCGCGTACTCGGAAGCAGCCGCAGGAAAAGCGTATCCGAACTGTGATGCTATTCCGTGTGACCAGTTCGACGTTGCGTTTCAAGCAGTAGAGCTCTGGATTGCGGATAGAGCCGTTCTTCCCGTGGAGAATTCACTAGGTGGTTCGATTCACAGAAATTACGATCTCCTCCTCCGTCACCGTCTCCATATTGTCGGTGAGGTTCAGACTCCCGTTCACCATTGCCTCCTGGCACTTCCGGGAGTTCGTACAGACTGCGTGTCGCGGGTGATTTCTCACCCGCAAGCACTAGCCCAGACGGAACAGTCTCTGGATAAACTCACACCACGCGCGGTGCGTGAGGCTTTTCATGATACAGCCGGTGCGGCTGAGTACATTGCGACAAACAATCTCCATGACACCGCGGCTGTGGCGAGTGCACGCGCCGCGGAGCTTTACGGACTCGAGATTTTAGCGGATGGGATCCAAGATGATCCCGGGAACGTCACGCGCTTCTTGATGTTAGCGCGTGAGCCTATAATCCCACGTACGGACCGGCCGTTTAAGACGAGTATCGTCTTTGCGGCTCAAGAACATAAAGGAACAAGCGTCCTCTTCAAAGTCCTCTCGGCCTTTGCTTTCAGAAACATTAGCTTGACTAAGATAGAGTCACGACCGCACCACAACCGGCCACTCAGGGTGGTCGGTGACGGGAGCTTCGGGACGTCGAAGAATTTTGAGTACATGTTCTACGTTGATTTCGAGGCCTCGATGGCGGAGGCGCGTGCACAGAACGCTCTCTCGGAGGTTCAAGAGTACACGTCGTTCCTAAGAGTGCTTGGAAGTTACCCCATGGATATGACGCCATGGTCTATGTCATCCACAGAAGACGCATGACCCCATCGGCTATTAAACGCAACCAAATAAATTTATTAAATTATAATGCTTTTTATGTGTGTGAAAATTGTAATATATACATTCAAGGTAAACGAAAATGTAGAGCTCGTTATTCAAGTGGGGATTAGGAGGAGAAAACAATTTATTTGATTTATGTGTAACTGTGTTACTACTGTATAGCAGATATTTTTACTTACTAGTTGTGATGATGAACATTGTGATTGAATCATTGATTCGCTGAGCTTTTTTATATATGAAGACGACAGAGATTTCATTTGAAGTTATATATTAATATTCATAAGATAAGCCTTCATTATTGTTGTTGCTGATATATTTTGTTTTAATATCAAAACATATCTATCAATATTATTACTATAATCTGTGAAGATTTCACATAGACTTTTTCCTGTGTGGCTGTGTAGTTTACAAAAGAAAAGTCAAGCGCACGTGTGAACTCAAAGGTTGAACGTTTGTTGCTTTGACACAAAATCAGCTAGCAGGCCGTTGTACTTATAGAGAATAGGTATGTCGCAAGAAATTAGCATTATAATTTCTAGGAAACTTACAAAATAATTCTTTTTCTGGTAAACTAAATTTACAAAAGTTGACTATATTAATAACACATGCATTGTTACAACGTCAACATAGCTCTGTTTTAAGATGACTAAGCCAGTTTTTTTTTTTTGCAAACAAGACTAACTGACTAAGCCAGTTTGATACGTTATAATGGCGAAAACTCGATTTTATATTGTTACAATTCTTTGGAAAGTTAGACTACATGGAAGTCGAAAAGTAAGACCCGAATCATAATAACTTAGAGGCTTGAGGAAAAAAGATCAAATATTGTACTCTTTTTCAGTAGTTCATCTTAGAATCGTTGTGCTAAGTTTATAGAAAGTTAAAACCAAACAAAAAAATATAGAAAGTTGGGTCTGGCTATAAGCAATTGTTAGACTATGAATTCGGACGAATGTATAACAAGTGCTTATTGTTATAGCTCATTTTCGAAGCTATTTTCTGCAAATATTTAAAAAAAGTACCTCAGTGGGTTTTGTTGAAGAAAGAAGTATATTTCATTTAAATTTTAAGTTCAGGTGGGTAAGAAGTATATTTATGGGTTTGGTGGGAGAGGGATGGTCGCAAATATTGGATATGCAAGTTTAATATCATCATATTAATTTTATAATGAATAATACTAGCACTAAATAACATTTAATTAGTACGGCTTATGATCTTAGAATTGTAATTTAGCGTTTCGGCAAAAGATGAGGCTTAGATGTGCGGTAGTTGATTTTGTCTCATTGCATTTTATTTTGCCATCTGAATAGAGAAAATTCTCGAAAACTTATTTATGTATGAATTTGAGTCATTGTCAATAGCTAACCAAAATATATTTTCTATATCATTTAAAATAGATTAAACTTAAATCGTAACTTTCATTTTTAGTAATAATGTATTTTAATATGTTATCCTATATATATTTTTAACAGTATCTATGTTTTTTTCTTTGAAACTAACAATACATATATTAATATGTAAAGGTAGGTCGAATTTTATATAGATGAAAAGAATGTAATATTGATATTATTTTAAGAGGAGTCGAGAGAAATGGCGAAATAATGAGTGGGGTGGTGGTAGGTGGGAGAGATTTTGTAAGGTGGTAGGTGGCGTCCAAGGGAGCCAGCAGCCATGCATTTTAGGATTTGCCGCGTAGTCCATGTTTATATTTTTATTCAAATTTATTCTAATTTTTATATTTAATAGTCGTTATCAAACAAATTATTTTGAATGACGTGCAAATATTACACAGAAATATGAAATAGTATAACAATTAAATTACATAAGTTCCCCACCCCCAAAATATTCGAGTTTAAAATATGGTATTGAACACTTGGCATCGTCGTCTTCCATGGAATTTAAGTTTATGTGCGGAAATTTATATGGAACTGATAATATAAATATATTATAAAATATGTTAAAGAGAAAAATTCAAATGTTTTGAATTCTAAACTCAGGAAAAATTTCGATGTTTTCTTCTCTAAATCGAGCCCATTTCGTAAGGTCCATATTTATCATCGAACTAAACTCTAAACCTTAGATACATTTAGATCACGTTCGAAATCCATGTGTAATGATATTACTGCAAGAAAGACCCTCAAGTTTACGACTTGCAAATTAGAGTAGTTGGATTATAAATAAGATGATTAGTTTTTTTTAATTCACGTCTTCCTCAACATGTTTAGTTTAGTTTAATCGACGATTAGTTTGAACTTTGAAGAATTGAATGGTTTGGTTGGACAAACGAACTCTAACGGAGGTGAAACCCAATCGAAAAACTTCCAAATTATACTTCTGAGATTTCACAAGCTTTGTGGCCAAGCTGAGGAATTGTGACATGCAGATTCATATAACGAAATAATCTGATTATATATGTGAGCATATATATAGGTCTATGGAATAGTAAATGATGTGTTGATTGAAATGTTAAGTTGACATCAAGATGTGATGTAGCATAATTATGGCATGATAGCTGAAATCCTGTTTTTGAAAGTGGGATCAATTTGTTTGATTATTAGAAGATAACGTATGCAATTAGGAGATTTCAGTAATGGTTTATCAAATTTTGATTTATCCTTGCGGTGTAGTGAATCCAAATTCTTGTGGAGAATGAGAAGAAAAAATTGTTTCTTGTTCCATCTGATTGGTTGCACAACCAAACAATTATTTTTCAATTGACCAAAGGTTGTTTAAGCACACATGCATGAACCATTTCACATCTTCGTTGATGTCACTCGCCTCGTTTCAAAACTTCTCACTTATGTAATTTCTTATGAAGGTGATGATTGATAAGATCATAAGTGAAGAAGTACTTGGTTGAGAGTGAACCATTTGGTTTTATAGTTGGTTTGATAGTTGGTTAACCATTTTGGATAAGGTTTGTGATTGGAACTTCTGATATATAAAAGAGTATTCAAGAGAGAAAGAAACATTCACTTTTTGGGAGAGATTCTTTCACATTTTGTAATCGGAACTTGATGCAATGAGAGTTTTACAGAGAAATTGTTACTAAACTCTTATCAATTGGTGCGGTAAGCCGTCTTAACATGCCGGCGGAGACGAGGTCTAACGAGGTGAGGATTGCGGCGTTGGAAGCAACGGTGGCGGAATTCTCGAGAAGGATGACAGAAATCGTCGGAGAGGTGAGATCGTCGAAAGAGTCGACGGATTCGAAGCTCGACGCGATGATGAGACTCCTGAAAGAGGCGATTGGCCAACGACAAACTTCCCATACCGAAAGAATCGATCGTGAAACCATGTCGGATCTGAACAGTAAGGAGAAGGAAGATGCATAATCCATTGAGGACACGATATCGATTCATCCAAAGGAATCGACTCATACAAAGCAATCGATTTTGGAAACTGAATCGATGAGGAAGAAAGAAACAATTGCAGAAACTGGTTCGATTCTAGAAAAAGAACAAGAATCGTTTCATGAAAATCCATCGCTTGTAAAGGAGAAGATACCTATCGATACTCCTACTCAGGTAACTCAATCTGATTTACTTGCGAGTTTGATTTTGATCAGAAAGGTAGAGAAGGATCCAGAACAGTTAGGTGTTAGGTTCGATGCTATGTTAAGGGAAAACGCATGCCAAGTGTTCGATATAATGTCACTGGGAACAAAACGGCTGAAACAGAGGAAATTGAAAACGTTTACCAAGAATTGGCGATTCAAGTTTAAACACAAGGTATATTCGAGAGAGAAAAGAACAAGACATAGAGTCAAGTTCAATCAGAAGCAGTTTCAACTCACTAAGATTAGAGAAATCAAGTTTGGTACGACAAAGAAGAAGGCGAGATGGTTGACATACAAGAAAGAAGAAGGTGTTTTGTGCAGGACATATTATTTGTATATGGTCGGTATCAAGCTAGCTGTGAATGAACTGATGCAAAAGACGGAATCATCGGGACATATAAAGGATGAGATAATGCAGGCAAAGTTTTTGGAGTTCTCTTATTTGATTTTGGATCATGAAGCACAGGAGGATACAGTGGCAATCTTGGCCACAGATCCGGTTATACAATCTCAGAAAATGGAGATTTCAAGTTGTGAGGATCGACAAATGGCGACATGGACTTGTTCCAATGGATCATTGGATCATTTTCGGTCACAAATCGGTTTGGTTACACAGCGTTATGTCAAATTTAGACATGGGTTTGTTTCTGTTTTGCCACCCAAATGGTTCCACATTCAGCTCGAGTACATGCTATGTTTCTTAAGCGTTGGTAGTTGCACAACAGTGCATTCCTGGATTTGTTGGAATGTGATCTGTACATTGCTATTGGAATGGCATAAATACTTGTATGTACTTGCGGATGGGTTCAGATTTGCGCGCATGGAGTCAATCTATGGAGATTTCAACCAATTTATTTTACGTTTGCATTGTGGGATTGGCACCGTTGGCAGAATAGATATATGCAGATCACTCTACATTACTAGCACCTGCAATACTGAACCCGTGGACAGAATCAGAGCATCTAGCTGTACAACAACATGGAGCAATGACAAGCCGCTACAAGCATCTTCTTTTGATCGGACATATTGTTTTTTTGTGTGGCAGTTGGGAGACACAAGATGCTGCAGAGAAGTAGACTGATACTATTTTTTCCTTGCAACAAAATGGTGAAATGTAGATTTGGTGGGTGCTACTACAAAAGGGAGTTCAAAACACGGCTAAACAAGTTCAAATTCACGTGTTTGACACCTTCTAACTCCGTCCTTCTCGTGCTTTCGTCTTGTGGACCAACTCTCTGTTTTCTGTTTGTCGCGTACAAACACGGGCCTCATCATTTCTTTTCTAAAGCTTGAGGACAAGCTTGTCTAAAGGGAGGGGGTATTGATAAGATCATAAGTGAAGAAGTAGTTGGTTGAGAGTGAACCATTTGGTTTTATAGTTGGTTTGATAGTTGGTTAACCATTTTGGATAAGGTTTGTGATTGGAACTTCTGATATATAAAGGAGTATTCAAGAGAGAAAGAAGCATTCACTTTCTGGGAGAGATTCTTTCACATTTTGTAATCGGAACTTGATGCAATGAGAGTTTTACAGAGAAATTGTTACTAAACTCTTATCAATGATACCAAAACTTTTTTAGATTATGGTGAATCGTACTACGAGTCTCTTTGGTTTTGTATTAAGCTTATTGACTTAGGCAATCCACTTTCTTTTGTTTATTGAAGTCCTGCTAATTAGTCTTTCCGGGGTTTCGTTTTGCAACATAATTGTTGTTATGTTGCTTGTTTGAGATTCTTTAGGATTTGCTTAGATCATTAAGCCCATACTTATATGTAGAATATGCTTGTTAAAGATTCGTGCTATACACGTTTTCTTTGAGATTTGTCTCTAGATTTCAGGATGGAAAAGAGGAGGAAAGAAATTATCCTTCATGTTAAAGATTCTAACAACTTTTCATGTTTGATGACAAGTAGGTTTGTAAACTATCTCAATCCCATCTAGTAGCAATATCACCCACCCGAACTTGATGAATGACTTAACATCTCAAAGATGTTTTTCGCGCTAAGTTTGATGTTTCAAAGATGGTAATATGAAATACCCACAAAAATGTTTTTGTCATGTGACTGAGACAATTCTTCGAAAGGAATATAACTGAAACAAAATGAGTGGTTTTTTGCAATTCTTCATGTATGTTGACAAGGTGAAAAAGATTTTGAAAGAATGTGTACTTCTCCTGAAACAATTCCACCATTAGGTACATCTTACTCCCTCTATTCCTAAAAGATAAAAAATTTACAAAAAAATTTTGTTCCAAAAAGATAGAGTTTTTACAGTTTTCCATGTACTTTTACAAATTTCAAAACAAATACTGAAATACTATTGGTTAAACTTTATTAGAGCTCCTTCTCGAACTGGGGTATTAATTTTCCTCTTATGCAGCCTTGTATACATTATCCGTGACATGAAAATCAAAATAACAATAAAACTGAGCAGTGTTGAACAATATAACCAGATAAACATGAGCAATTAAGATTTGGTTTATCTACCTTATCATCTATAAGTATTTAATCAAGTTTACCAACATATCCAAGTTTTTTATTGTTTTGGAATCGTCAAATATGGGAAACTTGAGCTTTAATTTTTCAAATTTCGTTTTCAAAAACAAAGTTTAATTGAGCGATTGGTGTGAAATCAAATTTCATCTAGTATATATAATCAGAGAATTCATGACATGAATTTGAGGAATCAACATAAGTTGTGATAATATTTATATCCAAAGAAAATTAAAATGGAAAAAGACGATACATAATTGTGATATAATAGCATAAAAATTCAAAGTATAGAACTATAGATGATTATGATAATAACATTGAAACATAATGCTTATCTTTGAGGTGCCTTACATCTCGTTAATGAGCTTTCTAAATGCCTTCGAGTTCGTTATCATTGTACAACTAACTACTCATAAGTTGATGGACCTGAATTTTCGTCTGGACCTTTAACAAGTCCAAATAGGTGTGGGTTATAATGTCAACGATAAGCTGTACACCATAGTTAGAGAACTCCACCATATTACGTGGTTAAATGTTATTCATTCAGCCCAAATAAAATTATTTTATCTCCAACAATAAATAAGATACAAATCAAATTCTTGCGATAATAATTAAAAACCATCTGCATCTTTGTTTTTACATATCCTTACAGTGGAAACATAAAACTGATAAACATACATATTTATCACAGGCTTCTCAATGTCAACTGTGAATACACTAGAACTTCCACACTAATAGTTTGGGCCACTTAATTATAGCCCAGCCCATAATATATAGTCCATAGACATAACTGCGCAATTTAAGGTAAACGAACATAGAAAAGAGTATTATGCAAAGAGAGAGAGAGATTCATGCGCAAATGATGGAAAAGAATGGACCATGCGACAGCAAACAAACAAAGCATTCTTGCGGTCATGAATACTTTTGTTTTCCTCCTTTCTTTTGTTTTAGTGTCAATGTAATTAACCCCTAATTGATTGGTTTATGAAAAAAACAGAACAAATAAAAAGAAACCATTGATTCACAATCTCGTCATACCTACAGGCCCGTTCCCAGAGGTTAAGAGACCTAAGGCAAAAAAAAAAAACTGGGCCCCCAAAACTAGGGTTAAAAAATATTTTAAACTCCAAAATTAGTATGAATATGGATATTAATTTAAAATTATTAGGTAAAATACATACTATTTATTAATTTTCAAAAATTATAGTCTTAAAACTAGGGTTAAACAAAATTTGGAACCTAAAATTAGTATGAATAATAGTATCAATTTAAAATTACTATAAAAAATATGTACTATTTATTAAATTTTCAAAATTTGGGACCCCAAAATTTTGCAATATCAGACGGGGCCCGCCTTAATATTTACAAAGAAGGCACGGCCCTGCACACCTAATTACTTTTGTCATATCTTCTACATCAAGCAAGGGTTATCTTTTCTTTCTTATTTTATCTTCCTTCTTTTACCTTGCTTTAAACTTATAAGATGATATGAATGTACTATTAAAATATTGTTGGAAGAAAAGATTAATGAAAATGATAAACTTAATTCATGATGTTCCATGTTACTTTTTTATTAATGATAATTAGATATAAGTTTGGCAAAAAAAAAAGTTGACAAAAAGAATCATTTACAAAAATAGATAAATCTAATGTTACACAAATGATTTTTTTTGCATGCCAAAACAACCTTGTGTAGATATTAAAATCAAACTAATTTATATATATTATATTATTCTTATAAATTTATAATAAATTTTTTATGTGATATGATATTCTATTATTTACGATTGTGAGGAAAAATTCACATCGAAAATGTGAGAAAATCTTGAGTATATAAGAGAGATATGTGTGAGTTCATTTATAGTCGGTTAATTTTGCGTTGGAATCTATAAAACTAAATCAAACTTATATAAAAGTCCGAACAAATGGTGTCCAACTGGAACCGAAGTGGATCTATCTAAAATTGGTCCAGTCTAACACGTAACTAAATTTAGAAGTTATTTATTGAAAGAGAGTGTGTAAAGAATTATCATGATAATATTCCGATGACGAAGAGATCAAAGTAACAAAACCATTAGTTTTATGCTTCAATAAAAACTAGAAAGTAATAAATTTTCTCCAAAAAAACAAATCCATTAGTTTGTATGGTTATTTTGCAAACGTTATGTGATTACTGTTTAGTGGCAATTAGTTGGTCCGCCAAATTGGTTAGAAAATGTGAGAAAAGCAATCTCCAAAGCTTTGTTTTGTGCCGCCCGTAATCATTTGAATTCCACAGGATCCAACATCCACTATTCATATTTGCTTTTTTTCTTTTCCTTTTTTGATAGAAATAAATATCCCCGCATTTTAATTTTGCAAAATTGTTTGAACCGGTTAACGTGTAAGTGGTGTGTCACATACAATCTTTGAACACAGGAATTTTATTTCATATCTTTACAAATACCGTTAACGGTTTAGTGAACCATTTTGGCAAAAAAATGAGCAAAATTTATTCAAATTACAATTGTATGATTGCAATGCCAACGGTTGTCTATAGCAAAATCTAAAACTATTTTTTGATTACCAATTGGTAGCCCCATTATCCTATCTTCCTTTTTCACAGTTCTTTATATATATCTCCTTATTCTTTAAAAGATAGGCTCACCTAACACATAACCACATAATTTATCACAGAAACTCATGTTGTATGGCAATACGATGATGAAAGCACAAAAATACCATTTTTACTAAATGGAAAAAAAATTGTTTTAGGGTATGACCATGCCGTTTAGTGAGGTATCAGATGGGCCCATATACGTGATACGACCAGAATTTCACTAGCTGACTTCTATGGATGCACGCCACGTGTTATGTTAAGGGTCAACCATCCCATAATACTGCATCATTTAGCTGTAACAAAATAAACGAGTGTTTTTTTTTAAGTATTTGCATTGATAAACCATGAATTATAGCTAAATTAGTTAAATGACAATATGAAGAAGAAAATCCCCTATGGTTTTTCAAAGGAATCTCCACAATTTTAGTCATTTTCTTAATTATAGATAAAGTTATGGTTTTAGGTTGAAAAAAAAAAAAAAAGATAAAGTTATTGTTTTCTAGCTTTACCCTTTTTTTTAAGCTTTGACAATCGATTATGTAATTAAACAATTCTCTCTTCAAAACACTACGATATTAAGATTTACTAATGTGATAGAAACAGAACTATTTTTTAATATTTACTTTAATTACTCAAACAGAAATGCGAATGCGAAACTATGTTGTGAGTTGTGAAAGAGACAATAATAACAAAAAAATATATAAAACAATACATTATATATTTTATCAAAAAATAAACAATACACGATATAGAAAAATGAAAAACAAAAAAATGCGAAAAGTACTTACGTATAAACAGTACAAATAAACTTGGCATTAAAAATCATAATAAACCACAATAAATAAACAAAAAGATAGTGAACCATCACTTGATTTTCTCTACACACGTCTCTCTTTTTCCATCTTCTTCTAACCGTTATAAAACATAAAAAAGGCAGATAATTAACTCTTCAAATTTTCTCTACACAAATCTCTCTCTCTCTCTCTCTCTCTCTCTCTCTCTCTCACGACATCTTGGACCTCTTGGTTCGAATGGTGTGATCGATGAACATCATCGTCCGATTGAGGATTGACTTGTCCCTCCAGTTTCTGCACTTCTAATTACGGTTCGTCTAAATTCTCTCTAACTCCACTTCCAATTATGTAATTGTTAATATAAGATCCTGCTATATCTATTAGAAATACTCATTTTTTTGTGTGTGTGAAGTAACAATAGTTAACCTAACTAGTTAGATATAGATCTATAAAAAAAAACCCCACTTCTTCTATGGATTTTATTTTCAGATTATAATTGGTTACCATGTGGTTTGCCTCTAAGAGTTAGAAGCTGTTATGCAAAATGCAAAATGCAAAATGCAAAATGGGCATTTAAGAAGTAATTTTTTCCATTTGTGTTTATTGTTTGCTCAATTTGATAACTTAATGAGTATTGTTGAAATAAAAGAAGAAAGGGGGAAAAAATGCCACAAGAATTAATGAGGGGATTAAAGGGTTTGGTGTACACAACAAGCAATGGAGATTATGAGCTTGCTCAACGAAAAGCTGAAGAAACAGGTTTGTCTCATCATTGCTCTTTTGCTTGTGTTTTTCAAACTGTTTTAATTATGAAAATGAAGATAAATCATATAAAAAGTGAAATAAAAGAGAAGTCGCGGATGGACCATATAATATATTAATTAGCTTTGTGATTCAACAAAAAATTACGTTGGGTTTGAATTAAAAAAAAAGTCGTTTAGAAAATGCTTTATGAAATGGATTTCATTAGAAGGTCACCCACCACAAAACTTACTAATTATTTATTTACTTTATGTTGGGTAGATACACATTTACGTAATCCGTTACAAGTACAACTATACAGTCACCATAACTTTATTTTTCTAAACATACATTTTCTAGCCTCAACTGAAACCCAATAGGCTAGATATTGGGCTTTTAATCAATATATAAGCCCAATTAATTTCCCGCGTTATAGTTTCCGTTAGGAAAAAGTATATAACAAAATGTATTTGAATTGAAAAGCTAAGAGAAGGTACGAAGCGGTGGCATGGCTAAGACAAATGGACAAAGCCGCGGCGGCGACACTGCCGGAAAGACCATCGGAAGAAGAGTTCGGTCTCTCCCTCCGCAACGGTCTTATACTCTGCAACGTCCTCAACAAAGTCAATCCCGGTTCGGTTCTCAAGGTGGTGGAGAATCCTGTTACTCCAGCTATTCAGTATGCGGAAGGAGCGGCTCAATCCGCGATTCAGTATTTTGAGAACATGAGGAACTTTCTTAAAGCTGTTGAGGATATGCAGCTTTTAACTTTTGGAGCTTCTGATCTTGAAAAGGTTCTTGTTTTAATACTGAGCCTATGCACACTATCTGTTTGTTGAAATTCCCCAGAGAGGATAATGTTTCAGTATTATTCTATATCGTAACGATTCTCTTTTGTTATGATGCGTTTCATAACTTGTTTATGATACGAAAGGTCGTTTACTCTATTTTATGTGTGCAGGGAGGGTCGTCGAACAAAGTAGTAGATTGCATTTTGTGTTTGAAAGGGTTTTATGAGTGGAAGCAAGCAGGTGGGGTGGGAGTATGGAGGTATGGAGGGACTGTGAGGATTGTATCTTTACATCCTAAAGGCTCTTTACCACAGTATGTGCTTGGTAGTGAAAGCAACAGCGATGAGTCTGTTTCGTTGGACGAATCCGAGTCTTCTCAGTATGACCAGCTTTTGGATTTTCTTCACCTTTCTATTGAGATATCAACTGAGGAAACTGAAACTGCAATCTCTATGGCTTTTCTTTTTGATCATTTCGCGATTCAGCTACTAAATGCTTACCTCAAGGAGAGTGATGGGATCAATAATCTGCCTTTAAATGAAATGGTAGGTAAGACATGTTTGATTGCTCTGTTATTTAGTTATGCAAGTTGAAACATTTACCTCCTGTTGATTCAATCATTTAGAAAACTAGAATAGTATATCATGTTCTTTTCAAGATTACAAGGATAATCTTTCTTACACCTTCTCAAATTCGGTTACTTTTATAGGTGATTGATACCTTGCTCAACAGAGTGGTTAAGGATTTCTCTGCAATTCTAGTTTCTCAAGGGAATCAGGTAATACTTACTATTCATGGAATTCTTTTTGAATGTTGAGACGTTTCTCCGGGGTCTATGATTAGTTTCTGTTATATACTTGCAGCTAAGTTCGTTTCTAAAGAAGATAATGAAATGTGATAACGGGGATCTATCAAGATCAGAGTTTTTAGAAGCAGTCTACAGATATCTTCAGCACAGAAAAGATTTGGTGGCAAAAGAGTTTTCGAAGTTTTGTAACTGTGGCGGAAAGCGTGAGTTTACTGGACCTAGCGTCCGCGAGTTTTCTCCTGGTCATGCAGAAGCTATTAGTCTTCAACAGAAAGAGCTGGAGGTCAGAAAATATACCTTTCTCTTCCCATACTATGAGTTTGAGGTTTCTTGCTTTGAATCTTCTCGTTTGGTTAATTCTTGAATGGTGAAAGCTGCAAGAGAATCAATTCATGTTTACGGGATAAATTCCATTCTTTGTTGCACTCATGTAGGAAGTAAAATCAAATTTTGTGGAAGCAAGACGCCAAGTTGAACTGATGCAGTCAGAATGGCAGGAAGAGATTCAAAGGATAGGTAATTAATTTACTATTTCCCAAATTTGCTCTTATCAGTACTTAAGGATGACATGGTAAATCTCCATCACATTATCGCAGCCCATCACGTTAAGGCCATGGAAGTTACATCTTCTTCTTACCACAAGGTTCTGGAGGAAAATCGCTTACTTTACAATGAGGTCCAAGATCTTAAAGGTACCACCCATTACATCCTTGCATATGATTTTTACTATTTTCTGGTGTATTGACTTGTGCTGTCGCTGTACTGTAGGGACTATAAGAGTCTACTGCAGAGTCAGACCTTTCTTACCAGGACAAAAAGATGTGCAATCAACTGTGGATTATATTGGAGAAAATGGTAATATTATGATTGTCAATCCTTCTAAGCAGGAAAAAGATGCACGGAAAATCTTTGCCTTCAACAAAGTATTTGGACAGAACGTCTCACAAGGTATGTTTTATTTTCTGTTATTGCAATGACGAGTGATTATAATCCTCAGATAGTTTGAGACTCTGTTTATATACGGCTTATTGCAATTGGTTGGTTTTGCACCACCTAACTACATTGAGGAATGCTTTCTTGTCTATCATACTGATATTTGGTTGTTCACATACCAGAGCAAATATACACAGACACTCAACCGGTAATAAGGTCCGTGCTGGATGGATTCAATGTTTGCATCTTTGCGTATGGGCAAACTGGTTCAGGGAAAACGTATACGATGGTATGACCATTTTCCATCTGTTTGCACTGTGTCTCCCATAAACCGTCAGACATTGTTGTGCCTTATCCCTTGGACATGGATTAGCTTGATTCTCTTTTCCCTTGCAGAGTGGGCCGGATTTGATGACTGAGGCAACTTGGGGAGTGAACTACAGAGCTCTACGTGATCTCTTTCATATTTCAAATGCCAGAACACATGTAGTGACTTATGAAATTGGAGTACAAATGATTGAAATATACAATGAACAAGTTAGAGATCTACTAGTCAGTGATGGTTCTTCCAGAAGATATCCTTTTATATAATTTATAATGAAGAAATCTTGAGTTCTATTGAATTATCTGCATATTCCGTTCGACTTTTCCTTGACCAGCTTCTCACATTAGACATACGCAATAATTCTCAACTCAATGGCCTTAATGTACCTGACGCAAGCCTGGTTCCAGTTTCTAGTACGCGAGATGTTCTTGATTTGATGAGGATTGGCCAAAGGAATCGCGCAGTGGGTGCTACAGCTTTGAATGAGAGGAGCAGCCGCTCTCATAGGTACTTCTTTTGAACTGCTGTATATGATCATGTAATATGCAAGCTCTAAACTTTTTCTATGAACATGTATGGTTGTTGAATTGTTGTATATTGTACTGCAGTGTCTTAACCGTTCATGTCCAAGGAAAAGAGTTGGCCTCGGGATCCATTTTAAGAGGTTGCCTTCATCTAGTGGATTTGGCTGGAAGTGAAAGAGTAGAAAAATCCGAAGCTGTGGGCGAGAGACTCAAAGAAGCTCAACACATAAATAAATCGCTGTCGGCACTAGGAGATGTCATCTCAGCACTTGCACAAAAGAGTTCTCACGTTCCTTACAGAAATAGCAAGCTTACACAAGTTCTGCAGGATTCCTTAGGTAAATCATTTTCCATTGTGCTTTGTTTTCTTTTGTAGCTTCATCACTAATCAATGAAATTATGTGTAGGTGGGCAAGCCAAAACATTAATGTTTGTGCATATTAACCCGGAAGTTAACGCGGTAGGAGAGACTATAAGCACCCTTAAGTTTGCTCAAAGGGTTGCGTCCATTGAACTTGGAGCAGCTAGATCAAACAAAGAAAATGGTGAAATTCGAGATCTTAAAGATGAGGTCTCTCTACAGCACCCGTTTCATTTTCATTGTACAAAGGGAAAAAGTGTATATATATATATTGTAAACAATCTTGCTTCCCACATTTGTAGATATCCAGCCTTAAATCTTCACTGGAGAAGAAGGAAGCAGAGCTGGAACAATTGCGAGCAGGTAGCATTCGGAACACTACAGAATGTCAGAAAGCAAGAGCAGTTTCTCCTTTCCATCTCCCAAGAACAAAGGCTGAGGCAAGTCCACAGCCAAATGAAAGTACCAGAAGCTACGAGGTAAAATCACTCGACGACTGAATTTCTCTACTCATAAGTTGGCAAAAAAGACTGTTATCTAAACAGTTTGGTTAAAGCGTTTTACAGATCAGAAGTTGCTCAACTGGCAAGCAGAGGAAGTCAGGGTTTCCATCTGCATTGAGAAACAGAGAAGCAATCCCAAAGATGCCAAATCTAGCAGAAGAGAGGTTAAATCCGAGATCGCCATCTCCTCCAAGTAGGAGGTCAATATCCACGGATAGAGGATCTTCCATTAAAAGTAGGAATAAGCCCGACGCTACTCAAAACCTTCCGGTTTCAAGAACACCTTTTCCAGCTAGAGTACAAGTAGCCAAATCCTTTTCAACTGTCCCATTGAATCCATCAGCAGATAACAGGATTCGTATAGATCATCGTGATAAAACCTCAGAGACATTGCAAAATCATCAGAAGTTTAGCGCTAGAAAGCTCTTCCCTGAGATTGAGGAGCAACATATGAGGCATGCACTTAACATACGTCAAGTTGGTGTTACGAAGATCAAAGCCGAGAGCAGTAAAGCCAAGGCAAAGCAACCATCGCCAGCTAGGTTTCAGAAACTCGATGTTGGGATCAGTTTGCGTTCTGAGGCGGATTCTGAAACAAAGGTCGGAAGTTATCAGATCCAAAAGGGGAACAACCACAATGTGATGCACTCAAGATTCCAAAACTTCGACGTGGGTATCAGCTTGTTTTCTGATCTCTGTGCCGGTGACAAGTCAGATTCAACACTCAGGAGTGATTCCTCAGAGACAGACAACGAGCATATACTCGTTCAACCACCCTCGAAATTGAAGAACTCTCAAAGAAACTTCTCCAGAAACTCCCAAAACCACAAACCAAGGTTACTATAAACTCCACAAGATTCTTTCACTACGTATGATCAAACACTTGTTAACTTCATTTCATATACCGCGCAGGGATATTTATGCTCATGAGGAAACTTCACTCGAGGACGACAAGCACTCAAATGGTACATCCCATACGAAAGAAGGAAATAATAATACACCTATGCCTGAGTTCAGGAGAAGTCGTTCAACCAATCGTGGAAGGTTTATACCATAAAAAAAAGCGTCTAAGATTACAAAAGATCTATCTCATAAATCCATATCACACAATACATCATCATTACCTTTGTACAGACACAATTTGAAGTTTGGTTTTTCAGGGTTTTGTCATGTCATTTAACTCCATAGTTGTGATTGAGATCAAACAGTTTCTTGTTGCGAAATTTCGTGAGTTTCCTTTCCCATCTAAATAGTTAACGGAACATTAATTCACTCACTATATATTTTTAAATCAATTAGTAGAGCTAACATAGTTTCGGTAGGAAATAAGATAGTAACAAAATTGGTTTCTTGTACAAAACATATCTAATAAGTAAATTTAATACACACATACATGATATTATGATGTTAAGAAGTGTTAATGCTTATGGTGCTGTGTGTAAATGTAGTCTAAGTGAGACTCAGTAATCATCCTTCTCCTTAAGCATTCTTCTTCTCCTCCGCAATGATCCATCCCCATCGGTTGCTATTTATTTAAGAACAACAAAAATTACATGGGTTTAAATATTATCTTCGAAGCTGCATGTATTACAAACTACTTATTTCTTCATCAACCCTGTTATTATTTTGCAATTTCAGATCCCTTATTGTTTATTACAATTAGGAGTAGGGATCCCGTAAACAAATACTATTTGCAGCTCAAGTAAAACACTAATACGAAAGTTTTCTTGGTATGCATCTAGATACAAAGTACCATTTTTTCAGCATATATAATTTTGGTGGATTTTTTTAAGGTTTTGGGAAAATAAAATGAAGAAAGTATGGGGAAATATTTTTGGAGATGGACTTACATCAAGGGAGTAGTCTTCCAGTGGTATAGCTGAAACTAATGGATTCAGCTCTGGATCCTCTGCTCCTAATTGAAGATTAAGATTTAGAGTTGAAGATAAATTATTTAGTATATATTCAGATAGTACCATTTTGAAAAAATAATCATAACCATATTCAACATACCTCTTCGAATTGCAGTCGAACTTGTCGACAACATGAGGAAGATGAAGAAGAGAACACACAAGGTTTGCTTCATGTTCTTGGCTGTGACTTGTGAGAGAGAGAGAGAGACATATAACAGTTATAAATAATACAAAGTCGATCGGAGGGTCCATTTTTAAAAAAATATTTTCGTAAGTTATTCATGAAAATTAGTTTTCTGTAATTTACCACACGGAAAAAAGTTTATTCGAAAGTGCAAGTGGAATGTGAAAACTAAACTAACTTTTCAACGTCAAATTCCATAGACAAAAACCACATCAACCAAAGGTATAATCGAACGAAAGTCGATGGTAAAAAAAGCTCGAACCAAAACTGATTTCTCTGTTATGCATATTAGTTGTCATTCTAGCAATCATTTTTCTATTTCATATTACTTGTTATTTTGTATTTCTAATACAAATTTATCACTATTTTTCCTTTTTTTTATCCTTAATTTTCAACTTAATAATTACTTATATTAAACAAAATAATGTATTTAATTAGGGGTAAAACAAAAAAATTAATTGTTTTCTTAATTTGTGTAAAAACACATAGAATGACAACTAATTTGCAACGAAGGGAGTAGTTTACTACGAGAGTTCAAGCATTTTACGTGGCACATCACAAATGTCAAATGCCACATTATGACATGAATCATTGCATCAATACTTGATTAAATGTATACGACTCACCTAATAGTATGGGATTTTAAAAAATGATGTAATGAAATAATTTGATATAGGTTTGAGGGGGGGGGGACAAGGAAATCTTTTGTAATTAGGCGAGTGCTCAAGTTTCACTAAATAATTGAAAATGTGTGGTCCAACTAAAAGTCTTAGAAACTAATAAAAGAAAAAAAATGCTAAAAGTCTTGTCTGTTTTGTCAGAATCTCCAATCTAAGTCAACGCTTCCGACATTGTTTCACAGCTGTTTCCCAACTTCCCATGCTCTCTTCATTTTTATTCATATAATTCATATCAATATGCAGATTTTTTAAAATATCTCATAACATATCCATTTTTATTTACATAACATATCCATTTCTCATCTTCCCATGCTCTCTTTCAGATTCTTGAAACTCTTTTGTTAGAGCATCTCCAAATTTAGTGTGATTTCAGCACTAAATTTAGTGTTTTGGTGTCAAACAAATGTTTTCATCTCCAACCATAACATCAAAGTTCACACTAAAAACGTATTTTCTATTATTCTCTCATTAATCTAGATATTTCATGTAACTTTAAATTACAATTACAAATTTAATATAACTAAAAATGAAAACAGCAAATAAAATAGTAAAATACAAAATTATTATTGGTATATTAATGTTTTACTTGATAAAGTATAATTTAATGAATTAACTAAATTAAAAATATAATTAAAATAGTATATTTTTTTAGTGTTTTGTGAACAGTGTCGCACTATTTGGTGTGACACTGTTCACAAAACACTAAAAAAAAGTTTTTGCCCTCACATATGCAGTCTCGTTGGAGATGAATTCACACTAATTATAGTGTTTTACAGTTACGTTGGACATGCTCTTAGGTCTTCGATCATAATTCGGTCATCTAGGTCATTCAAACTCTTTAAGTGTTTGAAGTACACTTAAGAGAATTAGACACTCGTACTTGTAAAAGAACTCATGATTTCTCTCACATGCGAACATTTGAATTTAAAACTCATCAATGTCGATTTCAAATGTACCATGAACAGTCATGACTAAGTCAAACACCATGTACATCAAAAAGCAAAAAATTGATAGAGCTTCGCGGATTCCGAAGGATTTTCAATGGTAAGTCACAATTACAAATCAAAAGAGATTTTCATATTCGTTGACATAATCCCTACTAGTAGTATATTTTAATAAATTGGAATAAAATGGTGGAACGTTGGCAGGTAATTAGTAGCATTGAATCAAAAATTTAAACCATAGCAAACAACTATAAAAATTTCGGAAAAATAATAAAAGTAGTGGACAAAAATGCATAACACATGTATGCAAAAAACTTACGTGAGTGGCAACAACATTTCTGTCCCTCAACGCTATAGTCACTCTCACTCACTCTCCCCCATGTCCCTTGTGTCGATGCCATATACTCGTACATTTCTTAAACACGAATATGCATGCAAAATAATATGGTTGACATCTAAACAAAAAAATCCATTTTGATGACGAAACAATGAAATGTAGTAGAAGAAAACATGTACATCAAGTTCAATTGGTAATAAGAGGACTCCGAGAAAAGAGTTTTTTACACTTATACACACATTCTACAAAAGTATTAGCCAATATAGGCATTTTCTACTATCAATACACTTTCATTAGAGAGAAAGACCAATTTACCCTTTTTTTTTTTTTTTTTTTAACTCAACACATGACCTACATTTTTTTATTCTTTGTCAATTTTCTTTTTTCTCTCTCCCTATCTTCATTTTCTGATTTTTTTTCTCTCTATCCTCATTTTTAATTTCTAAATAGTTTTTAAGATTTTAAATTAGTTTTTGAAATGTGAAAAGTGATTGGTTATGGTCAATGACTTATGGTCGACTAATGGTCAGTGCCGAAATCACGTGTGAAAGGTGATTCATGGTTAATGTTTTATGGCTATTGTTTTATGTAATTGCTAATCTTTTGTAAAATGTTTGTGGCATTGAATATTTTAAATGTTTGTGACCAGACTTTTACATATTTATTGTTATGCACACCAACCATCCAACTTTGATGGTTGATCTTTTAGTGACAAAATTTGCTCCAATGGTTAAAATATGTTCTTTTAGCTCCCTTTAGATCCATAAGTGACAGAGAGCTAAAAGTTTCTACCCACTTTTTGGAAAATATTAATTTTTTTAGACACTTTTTGATATTGAGACACTTTTTCATATATTACTCCAAGTTTCTACCCAAATTACCTCTTTTTTTTAATTCAACATTGTTTGGGGACCACATAGTTTGGGGACCACATGGCTTTAATGTTTTTTTAATTAAAAAATCTACTTTTATCATCTCTCTTCTCTTTTTCTTTTTTATTTAAAAATAAATTATCACAAAAACATGATTCAACCTTTAATCTCTCTTTGGACAAAAAAAAACCCCTTTAATCTTTTTTTTCTTCTTAATATGACTTCTTCTTCTTCATTTTTTATTTTTTTCTTATCAAGTATTTAATTTTAGTCTTAGGTTAAAAATAAATTCTTATTGGATCATGCATTTTTTATATACTGTTATGAATGGTTCATTTTTAATTAACTAAATTTGACAATAAAATCGAAACAAAATGGTTTGATTAATGGACTAACAAACTCAATGAAAAAATTTGTAACCATAAAACTATGACCATGCATATCGTCCATATGGATAACATACCTTCTAAATCTAGTAACAGAACTTTTATGTCCACGAACTCAAGACGTTTACTTATAATCCGTTTACAAGACAAAAATTTATTACACTAAACACTAAACCATGAATCACTTATTACATTAACCATAAAACACTAAACCATGAATCACTTATTACATTAACCATAAAAATTTAACCACAAAACTTTAACCATAAATCAATAATAGTAATACTTGAGAAGGTGGAATACTAATAGTTGATTATTATTTTTTATTTTTATTTTGTCACACTAATAGTTGATTATATAGATTATATTATTTGACCATGAAGATCCAAACATACAATTATACTTGATAAGCTGGAATACTAAAAGTTGATAAACATATTATATTACTTGAACACGAGACATACTATTAAAACACACATCAATTATACTAGTGTAGCTCGAAATGTTGACAATTTATTAATTGACCATCAAAATGTGACCATGCGAATACCATAGATGTTACTATCTAGTAAAATAAGTTTTATAGTAGAATAAATAGTTTTTTACTCTTATACACACTTTTTAGTAAAGTAATAGCTAATAAAAGCACTTTCCACTATCAAGACACTTTCATTGATATAAAAGACAATGTTATCCTTTTACTTCTTTTACTTCTTTTTTTTCTTTTTTCTCAATTATTCTTTTCTTAAATAATGACATGTTCCACCAACTTTTGTCTTTTGTTCTTTATTTTTCCTCTCCTTTTTTCATTTCTCTCTCTTTTCTTCCAAAACTTATTTTTTTTCTTTTTTTTTTAATTTCACATATCACCAAATTCATCATTTCTCTTTTCTTTTCTTAATATTCTTCAATTTTGTGTGTGTCATTTCTTATTCTTCTTCAAATTCATGTTATCGTTTTTTTTTTCTTCATTTTCGAATTTGCAATTGGATCCAATTATCGATAATTCATAAGAACTCTCTCTCGGAGAAAACACTTAACAACTTTGGATCAAATTTTTGAATTAGTGACCATATACCATTGACCATTTTTAAATGAATTTTATGGATTAAAAGTAAGGATAAACTCTTGTTGATATTTAAAATAATAATAATTGAATTTAAATTAATTTTTGTGTTGAATCAATGGCCACTAGAACATAAAATTCTCATAAGAACTCTCTCTCTAGTAAAAACCTTAACAGCTCTAAATCATTTTTTCGAATCAGTGAGCATACACCACTGACCATTTTTAATTGAATTTTATGGATAGAAAGTAGGGCTTTTCGAATCAGTGACCATACACCATTAACCATTTTTAATTGAATTTTATGGATAGAAAGTTAGGATAAACTCTATTGTTGATATCTTTAAAAAAAATTGGAATTAAATTGCTTGTTTCGTGGAATTAATAGCCACAAAAACATAAAATCTGACCATTTTACAGTGTTCATATGAATAACATACTTGGAAAGTGAAAGAGAAAAGTGATAAAAAGTTGGATCAAAACAATAAAGCATGTAGTCCCAAAAGGAAGGGTAATTTGGTCCAAAAATTGGAAAAACACTTGAAAAAGTGCTCCAATAGTGAGAAGTGTCTATAAAAGTTATTACTTTCTAAAAAGTGTCTATTGTAGTAAACAACCCGAAAAAAATAAGAGATAAAAAAAAGAAAAAAATTTGAAAATAAGAAAAGAGAAAAACAAAAATCAAAAAAAGGAGAGAGAAGAAAGAAAAGTGATAAAATGAATAAAGATATAGGAGAATGAGACCATGAGTTAAGTAGAAACAAAAAGAAGAAAAGATTAGATGTGTCTTTTACACTCATGGAAGTGCCTTGATAGTAGAAAGTGTGTGTTTTGTCAAATACTTTAATAAAAAGTGTGTCTAAGAGTAAAAAACTCATTTGTTAATGGGTAGTTTTGAGATCTCAAAGCTGCTATGGAAATATGTACTCTCGGAAGCACAACTTGATTTACACCGATCCATTTGAATTGCTAACATCGGTAGTTGTACCACCAAATGTAGTTTTTAGATCCTTGAACTGATCATGAGAATCGTATCGTAGATATCTATGATTAGGATATGTCTCTCAAATTTCATTCTAAATTTTTATAAACATGCGTATTTTAAAATCTAACTATATTTTAATATGTTAAAAATACCTTAAACTATCCATGATATACTTCATTTGTAACTCTAAAACGATTTTGTAATAATAAAATTCTATAGCTTATGTTGAAAAACTAAATATCTTAGGGCTTGAGATGGATCAAATTCTGAAACGCCCTTCAAAGTTGAATTCAAATCTCAGATGCCCTTGGTCAAAGGAATACATTTTGTTTGTGTCAAAATGAAGGAAAAGACAAAAAATCCGGACCTAAACATATTTTCTAACGACCCAACCAACCCGTTTACCCGAAACCAATGTTTTTAAAACCGGACCAGACCGGCGGTTGAACCCGGTTCAACCGCGAACCGGTCACATGTCCGGTTTGGGTCAATATAAAAACCATATGTAGTTGAACCGGCTATCGAACCGGGTCGGACAGGCAAAAATTCGGGAATCGGCGAACCGGTTGACCCGAATCAAACCGGGTTCAACTGTTTTTTAATGAAAAAAACATATTTTTATTTCATTTCTATAATTAATATGTTTATCAAAATTAAAATTAGAAAGATAAGGTTTATAGATAATGAAATAGTAATAAAGGTTTAACATTTTCTCTAATATAATCACATTTAGTGGAAAAAAAACTTTTTCTAAATAATTATAAATTTTTAGACAAAAAGGATTAGTTATGTATTTAAGTATCATCATTTTTTTATTTAATTTTGTTATAGCGATTGAAGTTTTTTTTTTTTTCTAAATATTTGTACTAAACTTAATATTTTGTTTGATATTTGGATAGTTATAAACTTATATATAAAGAACAACTTCTATATGCTAAATATTTTTAAAATATTATTGAACCCGGTTGAACCGGTTAGACCCGGTCGACCATATTAACCCACGATCAAAAAAAAATTCGGTTCGGTCCACGGTCTGGTTTTAAAAACATTGCCCGAAATCCTATCCGTTTCCTCTTAAATCGGATACAAAAACGCCCAAGATCTTTTGCCTCCTCTAAAACCAATTTTTGTAAGGGAAAATCGACGAATTCATCTCAACTTCCCTCTAAAACCTAGATCACTCGAAACAACCAAAACTTCTGATTTTGTGTAAGGTATGATCTGTATCCCAATTTAAATCCGGTCCTATTTTTTTTCGATTTTGTGTATAGTAAACTTCGATTCCGTAAGTTCTTGATTTAATGTTGTAATTTTGCTGTAGCAATGGTGCGGACAAATAACCCATCATTTCCAATAGATATAATTCCTCCAATCGAAGAGGATAACGAAGAATAAGCAAATTCTCCATATGAGGAGGAAAACGAAGAAGAAAGTGGTTTTTTTTATTTTTTGGTCACGAAAGAAAGTGATTATATCTACTTTAATAATAACATTTTTTTTAGAGATAATTACTCAAAAGACCTTTTTAGATATATGGTTTACTCAAAAGACCTTTATTTGTTTGAGCTCTAATTTTTTTTGCTAAAAAAGGTTACAAAGACCTTTAAAAAATGGCAAAACCGTTTATTAACGGTTTTGCCACTTAAAAAAAAAAAAATGAACATATTAAAAAAAAGGAAAAAAAAACGTAAACCCAAAAAACGTTCTTCTTCTTCAACTTCTGCGTAACCGGCAACGATTTTGGCGATTGTTCAAGCGACGTTGATTTGACGGTAAGTTTCGATTTCTTTAATGAGTTTTCGCCTTCTCTATCCATGAGGAGCATTCGGTAAGGAGTTTTTACGGAAATTGAAGTAAATTTTGCGTCCGTCGGTTTTAGGTTTTCGAAATTCCGGCGAAGCAAAGTTCCGTCAAGCGGTGGGTTATCGATTTTGTGCATTGAAAAGAGGTATTCAGTTTATTTAACCGTTTTTGGTTTGGTTTGTGGAAGTCTTGTATGAATGACGAAAACCCTAATCTGAAATCTGTATATTTATTTCAGTTTCGGTTGTGAAAACCCAGATTCCGGCGTCGATATTCGCAGATAAAAGTAAGAGAAAAGATTGGTATCGTAGATTTGTTAATCTCTGTGGTGGTAGATTTATTTTAAGTAGCGGTAGATTTATTGTATGTGATGGTAGACTTATATTTTATGTGATGGAAGACTTATGTTTTGTTTAATGGGACTTATTTTCTGTTTGATGGTAGACTTATTTTCATTTGATGGTAGACTTATGTTTGTTTGATGGTAGACTTATTTTCGTTTGATGGTAGACTTCTTTTCGTTTGATGGTAGACTTATGTTTGTTTGATGGTAGACTTATTTTCTGTTTGATGGTAGACTTATTGTTGTTCGATGGTAGATTTATTTGGTAGACTTATTTTCATTTGATGGTAGACTTATTTTTGTTTGATGGTAGACTTATTTTCGTTTGATGGTAGACTTATTTCCATTTGATGGTAGACTTATTTTATGACATGGTAGATTTATTTTATGTAATGGTAGATTTATTTTATTTTATGTTGAATAATTAATTTACTTTTCATTTGATGGTAGATTTATTTTGTTGTGATGGAGACTTATAATTACTGATTTGTGCAGATATGACTTCCTCGATTGTTCGAAAGATATATCCACCGAGAAGGTTTCCGGCTGGATTGGCACCATCGGGCCAAAGAAGCATGCATCACAATTGCATGTTGAACGACTTTGAGAAAATGGGGGAAGCGGTTGGTGAAGACGTGTACAATGATATAATGAATAATTCCTCAGTTGGAATTATTCTGAAGCTTGCTGCACGGAAATTCAATTTCTCAGGTGCGACGGTGACTCATTTCCTGGCTAACCAATTGAAAACTGAAAGGTTCTATGAGATGTGGTCCTTGTTTGGTGGTCGGCCAGTTAGATTTTCGTTGAATGAGTTTGAAGAGGTAACCCAGATGAACTGTGGTGAGGTTGATGCAAATGATGGTTGGGACATTGACCACACAAAGTTTTGGGAAGAAATTGGTGTCCCAGTTGGGGAGGGACCAAAGTGGTCTGAGCTGTTGGTCCTGTTTGAAAAAATCAGGACGTGGAGTGAGGAGAAGAAGAGAATGATAGCGCTGTTGTTTATTTTGCATGTTGGAGTGTATGGTTACGCTCGTGATAGTAGAGTCCCTTTGAAAGCTGCAAAAAGGGTGATGGATCCCGAGGCTTTCGAGAGGTATCCATGGGGACGAGTGTCCTTTCAATGTCTGATTTCGTCCATGCAAGTGACGGACATGAAAAAGATCACACTCCATGGGTGTGTTCATGCGTTGCTTGTTTGGATTTACGAGGCAGTTCCCATTTTAGGGGAAAGATTTGGGAAGAGAAGAGAAGGAGGTGTTCCTATGCTACGTTGGGGTGGAGGCCGAGGAAGGTACAACCTGGAACAGGTGATGGAGGAGGATAAGAAATCCTCCAACAACAACAAGGTAATATTCATTTGATGGTATACTTATTTTTGTTTGATGGCAGAGTTATTTTCACTTGATGGTAGACTTAGTTTGTTTGATGGTAGACGTTTTAGGTCTTTGATGGTAGACTTTTTAGCACTTTGATGGTAGACTTTTTAGCACTTTGATGGTAGACTTATTTGTCTGTTTGATGGTAGACTTATTTGTCTGTTTGATGGTAGACTTTTTAGCACTTTGATGGTACACTTATTTGTCTGTTTGATGGTAGACTTTTTAGGTCTTTGATGGTAGACTTTTTAGCACTTTGATGGTAGACTTAGTTTGTTTGATGGTAGACGTTTTAGGTCTTTGATGGTAGACTTTTTAGCACTTTGCTGGTAGACTTTTTAGCACTTTGATGGTAGACTTATTTGTCTGTTTGATGGTAGACTTATTTGTCTGTTTGATGGTAGACTTTTTAGCACTTTGATGGTACACTTATTTGTCTGTTTGATGGTAGACTTTTTAGGTCTTTGATGGTAGACTTTTTAGCACTTTGATGGTAGACTTATTTGTCTGTTTGATGGTAGACTTTTTAGGTCTTTGATGGTAGACTTTTTAGCACTTTGATGGTAGACTTTTTAGGTCTTTGACGGTAGACTTTTTAGCACTTTGATGGTAGACTTATGTGTCTGTTTGATGGTAGACTTTTTAGCACTTTGATGGTAGACTTATTTTCATTTAATGGTAGACTTTTATTAATAATGTCATTCTTTTTTTTTGCAATAATGTTCTTTATAGGTTCGTATCAGACACTTAGTGGTGAAGCCTCTGGAATTCATTTACCCTACATGGATTGATAAAGAAGATTTCAAACTTAATAACATGATCCGCGACATTCTTGGTGGATGCATGGATGAAGATTTTTGGGAGTTAGATGCTCCGGTTGCTAAGAAAAAGAAGACTAAGACTAAGGATGACTCTCCGGGTTATAAGAAAAAGAAGAAGAAGGCTAAGGTGGTTGAGGAAAGTGAGGATGATGATGAGGATGAGGATGACTCTCCTGTTCAAAAAAAAAAGAACATAGCGAAGAGCAAGAAGATGAAGGCTATTGTTGTTGTTGATGAAAGTGAGGATGAGTCTCCGGCTCAAAAGAAAGAGAAAAAGAAGGAGAAGGAGACCGAAGGTGGAGTTATTGGTGAAGTGCTTAAGCTCCTACAGGGAATGGCGAGAACAATTGCCAACTTTGATAGTAGGATTACAGCTCTAGAGGGAAAAGGGGATGTCTTGAAAGCTGTGGGAGATGAACAGTCAACCACGGGAGATGGCGGAGATGCATCTGAGGAGGATGATGATCTGGTACGCAAGACTCTACCATGTTTTAGACTTATTTACATGTTTTCCTGAACTTCTATGTTAAGGCGTGGTAGATTTATTAGTGTGTTATGGTAGACTTATATGAACTTATACAGCTGTTTGAACATTTTCCCTCTATTTTTCTTAACAGTCTTGGATGGAACAACACCCAACAACAAAAACAAATTTGGCAGTTAGCCGTGTAGTTAAAAAGCCGGATGAAAAGGCTACACGAACTGACCAGCGGAAAGGGAAAAGCAAATCTGTGCCACCTGTGGAGAAAAGCAAACAGAAAAGCAAAGCTTTAATAGCCTTGGAGAAGGTTGAAGCTAAAAAGAAGGTGGGAAGTTATTCTCCATTGTACTTTGATTTTCAACAAATTTTCTTACTGCCATTCGATTCATTACTTATACATTGGTCGGAGCTGTAGAGAAAAAGAAAAACTCTTAAAGAGAAGGAGACGGAATCTACAGCGGATAAAAGGAGGAAAGCAGCTGAGTGTGTCGAAATCCGCGATCCGGTACGTATATAGATGACTTGTTTTGTGTTTGATGGTAGACTTATTTTTTGTTTGATGGTAGACTTATTTTCCTTTGATGGTAGATTTATTTGCCTTTGATGATAGTAGACTTATTTTCTCATTCCTTATACATTGTTTGGAGTTGTAGAGTAAAAGATTAACGTGGAAGGAGACGGAATCTACACCGGTTATAAGGAAGACAGGAGCTGACTGTGTCGAAATCCACGATCTGGTACGTATATGGAAGACTTATTTCTGTTTGATGGTAGACTTATTGTCTCTTTGATGGTAGACTTATTTGTACTTAGTGGTAGACTTATTTTCAGTTCTATGGTTGACTTTTTTCCTTTCATGGTTGATTTATTTTCCTTTGATGGTAGATTTATTTTTGTTTGCTGGTAGACTTATTTTCCTTTGATGGTAGACTTATATTCGTTTGATGGTACACTTATTTTTGTTTGACGGTAGACTTATTTGTACTTAGTGGTAGACTTATTTCCTGTTTTATGGTAGACTTATTTGACTCAATCCTTAACTTGTAGACAAAAGATGCTATTGCTGATGCTGGGAAAGAGAAGGAAAGATCTGATTCTGATTTTGTTACACCTCCTAGTAGGCGCAGAAGGATGCGTTACGCGTGCTCATCTTCATCTGATGATGAAATTGATATAAGGGCGAAGCAGGTCAATGATGCACTGACCATTGCTTACGATGCTATTACAAAGTTGTCAAACAAAGATGAATTCGAGGTTCCTCCCGTAGCTCGCAATAAAAATCTTGCTCCGTCTCAGAAGTCCCCATTTATAGGACACTCCGGGACCGTACGAATCATGGCTGGTACAGTTCCTTCTTCCGCTGTCTACGATCCTTTTGATCCGGTGGACGAGCATAGGCTGGAAAAGTTGACGGACTACGTGAATCAAGATATGTAAGTCATTTTTCCTTTTAATAGGAACGTCTTATTCAATGCACCAAAAATTTCATCCTTCTAAGCATTTGACATATGGTTCTATCAGAGACAACCCATTAGAAAACACTCTGCCACTAGTGGAGTTCTATTTGGGAATTATGACACCTAAAGAAAACTGGCCACACACTCGATATGGATGGTTGAATAGTGAGGTAATTAAATCTACTATTGACTTCTTTTCCTTTCATGGTAGACTTATTTTCGTTTGATGGTAGACTTATTTTCCTTTAATGGTAGACTTATTTTCCTTTGATGGTAGACTTATATTCTGTTTGATGGTAGACTTATTTGACTTAGATGGTAGACTTATTTTCCTTTGATGGTAGACTTATATTCTGTTTGATGGTAGACTTATATTCTGTTTGATGGTAGACTTATTTGACTTAGATGGTAGACTTATTTGCCTTTGATGGTAGACTTATTGTCCTTTTATGGTAGACTTATTGTTGTTCGATGGTAGACTTATCTATAATTTTTGTGCCAGGTTTATTTACTTTTGGTTAAATTATTTTTCAGCAAATGGGGGCTGCAATGAACATGTTGCGAAAAAGGGCTATGCAACGTCCTACCCCTTTTACCAGTGAAAGGATAGCCTTTCTGGATCCGATATTTGGGAATCTTTGGTGTCAGAAGTACAAATGGAACTTCAAAGGTAAAGAGAAGACCTTTTTATTCGGCGAGGGGTATTTAAGCATGTACGCTGGCAGATTACCCTCGTATAATCCAACCCACCAGAAATGGGTAACGGATGTGGATACATTGTACATAGCTCATAATATCGACGACGTGCATTGGGTGGGTGTTGTGGTAGACCTAGTTAACAGGACTGTCAAAGTGTACGATAGCATCCTCTCGAGTTCCCAGGACAACGCTATGGCCGAGTCATGCAGACCATACACGAGGATGATTCCTAAGTTGCTTAAAGCTGCTGCACCACCAGAAAAAAAGATGAGTGAGGCTGCGTTTCACTTCTACAGGAAAAAATCAAACATACCCCAAAACATCCAATCAGGTGACTGTGGTGTCTACACTGTTAAATTCTTAGAGTGTCTAGCTCTAGGACATACAATGGATGGGCTTTGCGATGCAACTGTGCCTCCTATTCGTGTAAAACTTGCGGCTGATATCCTGGAGGAGGCACCACCTGTAGACTTGGCCATACAGGTGTCCGACCCAAACCCACGCAGTAATCCAGACGACAAAGTTCCGTTACAGACAGATTCTTTATAGTCGGATTTGTGTATGCAGTGGTAGATTTATTTTCATTTGGTAGTACACTTATTGGATATTTTGCATACTTTCGAAGGACCATGTTTAGTATCACCATTGGAGTAGATTTAGTGGTCCTTCTGTAGTGTATTGACAACATTTTCAGACTTAATTCCATAAACCTACAATCAGACCATTTTCCTTTCATGGTACACTTATTTTCCTTTCATGGTAGACTTATTTGCTCTTGATGGTAGACTTATTTTCCTTTGATGGTAGACTTATTTGCCTTTGATGGTAGACTTATTTGCTTTTTATGGTAGATTTATTTCTGTTTGATGGTAGACTTATTTGCTCTTGATGGTAGACTTATTTTCCTTTGATGGTAGACTTATTTGCCTTTGATGGTAGACTTATTTGCTTTTGATGGTAGATTTATTTCTGTTTGATGGTAGACTTCTTTTCCTTTGATGGTAGATTTACTTCTGTTTGATGGTAGACTTATTTTTTGTTTGATGGTAGACGTATAATCTGTTTCCTATGTCTTTCGCAAACATTATGTTAATCAAATTACATAACATAACATTCATGATTAAGCTTTGCAAGTCGCACGATTGTGGCCATGATGAAGACAGTTTGAGCACTTGGGTTCTTTCCTACTTCGTTTCCGAGCCATGGCTATTTCTAAAGCACTTTTAATCCGGGAAAGTCTTGGCCTACCTGGTGGTTCCCGCACAACCGGAGGTTTGCAGACTTTTGTTACCACAATTTCCGGCGCTGGAAGCGCAATATCTCGTGGCATAATACTTTTTGAGTAACCCTTAAACAAGTTCTTTGTATGGAAGTAGGGATGTGCAAGGGCGATCCGTGACTTCTTCACTGTTTCCGCTGCTGCAATGGCATGAACACAAGGAATTCTATCCTTGTCAAACCTTTTGCAAGTACAACTATTTAATGTCAGATTCACCACATGCAATGATGACCCCAACGTTACTTCTATTTCGTTGTCATTAATCTCTTGCACAGTCCAAACCTTAGCGTTCTCAACCCTATCCTGTTTCCGGAAAAAAGCAAACAATTCTACCATCAAACACAAAATAAGTCTACCATGACACAGAAAATAAGTCTACCATCATACAGAAAATAAGTCTACCATCAAACACAAAATAAGTCTACCCATAACAAATAATTTACCTGAAGCTGTTTCTCCACCGCAGTGGTCAAGGTTGTGGTCATTAAACTTGCTTTTTTTCTTCTTGTAGCAAACCACCTTGTCAACATCGACCTAATAGTATCCAGAAGTTCCACTATTGGATACCCGCGCGCAGGAGATAGGACCTTATTAATAGATTCCGCTATGTTGCTTGTCAGGAAGTTATATCTATGGCCGGGAAAATGCACACGAGTCCATAAACGAACATCGGCTCCCTCTAAATAAGTATGAAGAGCAGGATACAACGACTCAATCTGCCCAAATAACTCATTAAACTCTTGAAGTGTATATGCCTTCGCTGCCTTCTTCACTAGTCCGAATGATTCTCCACCTTTGAATTTCAGCAAAATGTTTTTATGCAGATGATATGTGCAAATACCACGACAAGCACGCGGGTATACCTTCCCAATCGCCTTCGATATTGATCTATGCCTATCTGAGATAATCGCAAGACCTTCATCATCTGCTATTACTCGGCTTAACTGTCTAAAGAACCACTCCCAAGACTCATCATTCTCAGTATCAACAACACCGAAAGCGATAGGAAATATGTTAAAATTTCCATCTTGTGTCGTGGCAATCAGTAAAGTACCTTTGTACTTACCTTTCAAATATGTCCCATCCACCACAACTACCTTCCTCATATACTTGAAACCATGTATGCTTGCACCAAATGCAAGGAAAAGAAACTTGAACCTATTTTCACCATCGACTTCCAGCTTTATAAGTGTCCCTGGATTAGCTCTCCTAATCATGTATAAGTACGTGGGAAGTCCTTCGTACCCATTCTCAGCGCTTCCTCTAACCAATTGCCTTGCATACTTTAATGCTCGATGGGCTTTCCAATACTCAACCTGTAACCATCCAATCAGAAACAAAATCTACCATCAAACAGAAATAAGTCTACCATCAAACACAAAATAAGTCTACCATCAACATCAACATGAAAATAAGTCTACCATCATACAGAAAATAAATCTACCATCAAACAGAAAATAAGTCTACCATCATACAGAAAATAAGTCTACCATCAAACAGAAAATAAGTCTACCATCATACAGAAAATAAGTCTACCATCATACAGAAAATAAGTCTACCATCAAACCGAAAATAAGTCTACCATCATACAGAAAATAAGTCTACCATCATACAGAAAATAAGTCTACCATGACACACAAAATAAGTCTACCATCAAACAGACAATAAGTCTACCATCAAACTAAAATAAGTCTACCATCGGTTAAAGTACCTTTATTCTGAAACGTTTCCTTATAGCATCGGCAACATGACTTGGCAAGACTGTTGGTCCAACACCACCAATGAAATCTTTGTAGAGACGACCTAACACCTGATACGTTGCTTTACGAGCACGGGTTGAACGATCAGTCACAGAACAAGAGTGGTTTCCATTATAAGTCTTGATATGGAAACTGGGACTGTCTCCAATAGTTGAAGCACGAACCCTCCACGTACATCCTTCCACCCAACAACTAACCGTCAACAACGTTGGAGTTGAGTGTCCGACGTTAAAGTCAAACTTACGTGCAACAGAAATAATCTCCAATCTCCTCTCCAACTCCTCTTTTGTGGCATAACGTTGCCCAACCGCTAAGTCTACCGACCTCATTTCTAACTTCACGCCATCTGGAATCGATGGTAGACCCCTTTTCTTCGGTGGTAGAGTTTCCATGGCGGCGTCGTCGTCATCATCTGAAAGTCTACCACGCCTCCCGTATTCATCATCGTCCGAGCTTGCACCGTCTGAATCGTCGCAATAGTCAAATCTACAATCATCATCTTCATCATCTTCATCATCTTCATCTATAGGTTCTCCCTTCTTGCATCCACTTCTCTCTCTTTTAAACTGTTTTTTTGCTTTTTCACTAATCTCCACGCATAGACGAATCATTTCATTCTTATGTTGTTGTACAAAACTCTTGAACTGTCTTGAATTTGCAACGAAAATCGGTGGTGTATCTACAGCGAAGCTTGGTAAAAGGTAACTCAATTTTACCTCAAAAATTTGTTCATCGATTCCGAAATCTTCATACACCATTCGAAGGAAATTGTTGAACGAGGTTGCATGATCTAACCCAAGAACTCTACCACCTTTTGAGTTGTCAACCTCGAACGCCCATCCATTCTTCGAAAAACTCCATCTACCACAGACAAGAACAATTTGTTCCATTGGACCTCGTTCAAGTTCACTCCAACAAGTTCACTCCTTCGAAAAGCACTTTAGAAAACAAGGAAAGTTAAAAAAATCACTTCGCAAAGATCAACCTATGCGGCTGGAAACCCTAGTTCATCACCATTGTTGCTGGTTTTCGTGCAGTCTATTTTGAAAGGGTAAAATCGACATTTCCGTTCCCTGCAAATAACTCTACCACCTACCACAATAAGTCTACCATCAAACAGAAAATAAGTCCACCATTAAAAAAAATAAGTCTACCATCAAACAGAAAATAAGTCTACTATAACAAAACAAAATCTACCATCAAACAGAAATAAGTCTACCATCAAACAAAAACAATACTACCATCGAACAGAAAATAAGTCTACCATCAAACACAAAATAAGTCTACCACCAAGTACAATAAGTATACCGTTATAACAAATAAGTCTACCGTCACTAAGTTCGAAAATAAGTCTACCACCACTATAAATTCCTAAACAGTAAATACTATAAGTCTACCGTCACTAAATTCCTAAAAATAAGTCTACCCGCTATGGGAAAATAAGTCTACCGCAGATAAAATAAGTCTACCGTTCGGAAATAAACAAGTCTACCACCAAAGGAGACACAATAAGTCTACCGCTCAAAAATAAGTCTTCCGCCACATAAATTCCTAAACATAAAATAAGTCTACCACCAAGTACAAGAAGTCTACCGTTATAACAAATATGTCTACCGTTATAACAAATAAGTCTACCGTAACTAAGTTCGAAAATAAGTCTACCACCACTATAAATTCCTAAACAGAAAATAAGTCTACCACCAAGTACAATAAGTCTACCGCTATCACAAATAGGTCTACCGTCACTAAGTTCGAAAATAAGTCTACCACCACTATAAATTCCGAAACAGAAAATAAGTCTACCACCAAGTACAATAAGTCTACCGCTATCACAAATAGGTCTACCATCACTAAGTTAGAAAATAAGTCTACCACCACTGTAAATTCCTAAACAGGAAATAAGTCTACCACCAACAACAATAAGTCTACCGCTATCACAAATAAGTCTACCAAATGTCTAATGTGAAAAAAAGTCTACCGTCACTAAGTTTGATAAAAAGTCTACCATCACTAGACCAGGGTAAAAACAAATCTACCGCTTCTATCGCTAAAAACGCATAAGTCTACCACCATTGATCCTAAAAAAATAAGTCTACCAGTCAACGGTTGGTTTCGTTGACCGAAAATACGAAATAAGTCTACCGCTAACTATAAGTCTACCACTACGACAATAAGTCTACCACTACTAAACACAAAATAAATCTACCACCACGCTAAAAAAGTCTACCGCAAAAAATAAGTCTACCGCTACTAAAATAAGTCTACCATCACTATAAATCTACCGCTGATATGACTAAAAATCTACCACCAAAGGAAACGAATCTACCAGTAAAAAATAAATCTACCATCGAAGAAAAATAAATCTACCGCTGAAAATAAGTCTACGAAAATAAATCTACCATTCGAAGAATAAGTCTACCGCAGAAAATAAGTCTACCGCTACGGGAAAATAAGTCTACCGCAGAGAAAATAAGTCTACCGTTCGGAAATAAGTCTACCACCAAAGGAGACACAATAAGTCTACCGCTTAAAATTAAGTCTACCGCTCCTCAAATAAGTCTACGGACAAAAAAATAAGTCTACCAGAGCTCAAATAAGTCTACCATCACATAGCGGTAGACTTATTTTTTTTAGGCGGGAAACTTTCGCGCCTACGCGGCGCATTTCATTAATGGCATTTTTGTAAATACGTTTTTTGTTATCAAAGGAAAAAGGGTAAAACGGACTCGAAATTAGCCCCAGTAATTAAAATCTAAGAAGGTTGTTTGAGTAAGGCCAAAATCTAAAAAGGTTATTCTAGTAAGTCTCCCTTTTTTTTATGGAACTTTCTCATGGAGAACTCGTTACATTTTCTTTTTATCGTTGCCTTATTGATTAAAACCTTAGAATCACGCCATCCACATTGACTTCCTCCACATATTGTTTGATCAATAATCTAGTTTCCTCTAGACTTCACCATCACACATATAAACACAAAAGTCAAATTTCTACTACGAGTAGATTGAATATTTAAAATTTAAAACGAATATTATAACTGGATTTGTCATCTAAATCCGACCGTACTAAATCCGACTCGAATATATACAAGACAACAATAGGATGAGACCAGTGTTCTAAAATACGGTTTATACGGCCGTATATACGCTATACAGTGAATGATTGTACCGTTTTTTTGTTATACGGTTAAAAATACGGATTAAACTATACAACCGTTTATACAGCAATAATACGGCCGTTTATACGGCTATACGGCCGTCTATACACCGTATAAACGTTATGTATTTTTTTAATTAATATTTTGACAAAACTGGTATTTTAAATTTCTTTTTTTGTTTAATTTTAATTACTTGAGATGATCAAGGTTATAATTTTCTTATATATATATATGTGTTTTAATTATATATAATATATTTTCATGATTATAACTCTTAAAAATAAATTATAAATGTGAGTTTTGTTTAATATATTAATAATGAGTTATATTTTACAATATAAATTGTATATTTATTATATTTATACTATTATACATATATTTATTTTCAAAAAATATTCACCGTATATACTCCGTATAAACGCCCATATATACGTCTATATGCTATACTGTAGTCGACCGTATGTCTAGCGTATAACGTATTTTAGAACACTGGATGAGACATAAAGACTACTTCATAAAGACTAACATGTTTCAAAGCAACGACCCATAAAAATTAATAATATCTTTCAATAGAGTTGGAACTGGGAATGAGTCAACAAAGATCTTTGACTCGTTCTGACTCTGATTTTCGGAAGACCGAGTCAAAGCGTGTCGGCATAGGCGGAGCTAACCCGGAGTACATAGAGCTAGTGGGAGGAGCTGAATCAAGCTATAACTACAAAGAGAACGAGTAGAATTTGAAAAACTTTGGACACATATATTCGGCTAAAGATTAGACTAGTTAGAAAACACTTTACACTCTTTCTTTGTCTATTCGATATATTATCAGTATAAATTTAGTTTCGCTGATATCGTCTTTATTTTGATCAAATCTATAGATATTTCTTAAAACAAAAATTTTATTTCAGAATTTACATATAAATTATTAGTTCGAAATTCAGTTTTGAAGATGGATATTCAAGTAAAACTGTTTGAAAGGGGTATTTTGGTGATGTTGAAAAATCGAAGCTTAAAACCCTTAAAATGGGTACCAAAAAATGTTGACAAAAAAAAAAAAAAAAAAAATGGGTACCAAAATTTGAAGGATGTGGGCTTTCAAAGACTACTACAAGCCCCAAAATGAAAAAAGTATTCTGAAAACCGAACTTTACAGAATTTGCATAATCATAAAACGGCGTCGAATAAGAACCCTAAAAACCTAACCACTAAAACCCTTTCGATTATAAATTCGCCCAAAACCCATTCTTCTCTTTCGTCTCGCTTCGCTGCTCATAAACCCTAACTTCTCACTTCTTCAAGCTTCTCTTTCTCAATTGTTAGCTATGGAGTTCTGGGGTAAGAATCTTCTCCATTCACTCATTTGACCCATAGTTTCGTTAGAGATTTTTGTGGGTTTCCTTATAGCTTTTTATGTAAGATCAATACTTGCTTTTACAGCTTATTGGAGATTGTCTTCTCGATTTAGGGTAATCTTGAGATAGTGTTAGATGTTAGCCTCGTGTTTATGTAGCTTGAAAGAGTTTTGAGCATGTAAAATGGTGTTATAGGGATTTACTTGAAGCTGTATATTACTACATAATGTTGTTGATGTTGGTTTTTGTTTGTATGATATAAACAGGAGTTGAAGTTGAATCAGGAAAGTCACTTAAAGTAACTCCTGGAGATGGCACCCTTGTTCACATATCTCAGGTTAGTTTCAAAATTGTAATTAGATTGATTCTTAAAGAGTTTCTATGGTCAAACGTAAGAATCTTGATTTTCTTGTTTGTGTAGGCATGTCTTGGGAACTGTAAAAACAAGAAGGGAGAAACTGTTCCTTTGTATGTGACTGTTGGAAACCAGAAACTTGTTATGGGTACTCTTTTATCTGAGACCATCCCTCAGCTTAGCTGTGATTTGGTATTCGATACTGAGTTTGAGCTTTCTCACAACTGGGGAAAAGGAAGTGTTCACTTTGTTGGATACAGAACTCCCAATGTCGAATATCCTTGATAGTTTCTTCAGTGATGTTTATGGTTTGTGTTTTTTTTATTATGATGATGGTTTTATCTTGAATTGAATTTTCCTGGCTTCCTTAACTCTTTATGGAATGTGTTTTCACGGATGGAGGAGACTACTTTTCTGGTGAGTCGCAAGATAAACCTTTCTCTTGTGTGTGTTTCTTAGTGTTTTATTGGCTTTGTTGCTGATGAATCGATATGTGTTTTTGACAGATTCAGAGGAAGAAGAGGAGGAAGAGGAAGTTCCTGCCACCATTACAGTAAATGGTATTTAGTTTCACCTGGAAGAACCTTAACTTGGCAGAGACTAGTTGTTGTTTTCCTGATAGTTGGTAATAACGAAGGCCATTTTCCAATGCAGGGAGTGCTGCCAAGGCTGTAGTAAAACCAAAGGCAACACCTGCAGCGGTAAGTTTCTGTAGCTTTCTGTAGCTTTCTGTTTTGTATGTAGTAGTGATACGCATATCATATTATTTAGGGTGTTGAGTTAGAAGACAAGAAATATATTTCAAGGAATATTGGTGATAAAAATGTGTATTGTGATGATTCTTGCAGATGGAAGTTGATGAAGACGATTCTGATGATGAAGAGGATTCAGAGGAAGAGGAGACACCTAAGAAGGTATGTGTGTATATATACATATCTTTGGTCTCTCCAACACTTAAAAAAACCGATTCTCTTTCTCACTATAATGTTTTTTTTCATATGTTTTGTTTAGAAGCCTGCATCAAGCAAGAAGAGAGCAAATGAAGCAGCACCAAATACACCTGTGTCTGCAAAGAAGGCAAAAGCAGAAGTTACTCCTAAGAAAACAGGTATAGTTAAAAAGCCTTACTTGTAAATGATTCTAGAATTAGTGAACATTCGTATACTCATTTGAAGGTTTTTTGATGGTACAGAGGAGAAGAAGAAAGCTGGACACCCCGCAACACCCCACCCGGCAAAGAAAGGTGGAAAGACTCCCACAACTGCAACCCAGAGCCCAAAGTCGGCAAGTCAAGTCTCATGCGGATCATGCAAGAAGTGAGTCTCTCTCGTTATCGATCTCTCTAACTCGCCCTCTTCACTGGTCAATAGTTAGTTCTGCGGTTAATAACAATGCTCTTGTTTTCCTGTGTCAGGACATTTAACTCAGACAATGCACTTGAGTCTCACAACAAGGCCAAGCACGCTGCTGCCAAGTGATGTGGTATCTTAACTTGCTCTGTTTTGGGTAGGAAAGTTCGTGATAATTTTGGAATTTTGCCTGTAGTCTCTACGAAACCTTTGGATTTTTATTTCGTTTTTAAAATCGAATTTGAATGAAATGAGAGCCGGTTGGCCTACTATCATATCATCGTAAATCGTTCAACATTCTAAGTGGTAATGTTGTTCTTTTTCACAAACCTAATTGCTAATACTGAAAAGAGAGAAGAGAGAAGTATCATGTTTAGCATCAAACGTTAGCTAACATACCAGTGTGTTTGAAAAAAAGAGGATAAACTTAATCGAAAGCAACTTCTTTGATTCAGTAATTTGATCTTGGCCCTGAACACTAGTTATATTAAACTGTCAAAACTACTTTGTCCTACTAAACCGAACCCCACTTTCCTTCTAATTATCTGTTGGACCAATTAAAAATTTGAATGATTTTGTTAAAGGTGAATTCCCTATAACAATGTGATTCAGTGAGAAGATGTTTGATTTTCTAATGGAGAAGGCAGTGAGTGAGAAAAGACGTAAAGATGGTTGTTATGACTAGTCTTTTGTCCACTCGATGGACATCTCTTTATCTTTCAGTTCCTGTTTTAGAACTCGACGGCGATGCATTCCCAAATTACTCTGCTTTTGTGAGTTTCGTCGACAGATTTATCAATTTCTCCCCTGAGTCACCCATTGATAAGCTCAAACTCACTTCTACGTGTGAGCTATTGGCTATCAATACTTGAATTGATGCAGTGGTTACGCGTAAAATCCAACATCTTGAGATTGATTATTCTAGGATAGGTATTGAGTTTGAGCTACTGTCTAAAATCCTCTTCATGTGTCAGACTCTGGTATGCTTAAAGCTCCATAGTGTGGCCTTGAGCACTGTTTCTTTACCTCGTCTTAAAACCATGCATCTAGAAGAAGTTCGTTTCGTGAATCCTGCGGCTATTGAGACTCTTATCGCGTCTTGTCCAGTTCTTGAGGATTTGAGCATTATTACTAGTCAAAATGATCTCAAGGTTGTACGAGTGTGCTCTCAGACTATAAACAGACTCAATCTGGTTCTTGATGTTGGTTTTCGTAACCATTGGGATGTTGTAAATAGTGAGATTGTCATTGATGCGCCTAGACTCAAGTATTTGAGTCTTAAAGATAACCAATCCACAATCTTTACAATAAACAGTTTGTGTTCATCCGCCGAGGTAGATATTGCATACAAATGACTCGGCAAAGAGAAGTAGCATTGGTAATTTTCTCACTACCATCTCAAGTGTCAGGATCATGACCATCTGTTGGAATACTGTCAAGGTATGTATATGATATTAATGTTGGAATCAAGCATGTGATAGAGTCTTTTGTATATTTTATTTTGCAGGTTCTCCGTCAATATTGCAAACTAGAACCCCTGCCTCAGTTTTGTTACATGTCCCAATTGCACGCTAAATTCTTTGCTGCTGATTTAGAAACGCTGCCAGACCTGCTCGAGAGATGTCCGAATCTCAAATCTCTAGTCTTGGTGATGGTTTTTCTTGGTCTTATCATGTGTTTACTTGGATTGATTATTAAAAACATTTTATCTTATTCATCGTGTATATGTGTCTCTTTCGTGGGTTTTTGTAGGAACTGAATGGTACCATTAAGAAGAATGACCAGATAAGTTTCTCATCTGTGCCTTGGTGTTTGCGGTCATGCCTGGAGCGCGTCGAGATGAAAAAAACCAATAGCTGGATTTGAAACTAATAAGGTATTTCCTCGAGAATTCAACAGTCCTCAAGGAACTTACTCTGTCTCTGGGTTGTTCAAAGATGAAGCAAGAGTCTTCCATCTTCATGGAACTCCTGAGATTCCGAAGATGCTCTAGCGCGTGTGAAGTCAATGTTGTTGGAGTCAAAGAGACATTGATGAAACTATGATTAAGGAGATTGCGTTTCAAACTCGGCCTAACCTTCTCTCTTCTGGTTTGTTCCTTTGGCTATATAGATTATTATTCTCAACATTATGTGTCTGTAAAGTTATGAACTTAACATAGAGGTGGAGTCTGATTCTAAGACACTGGTTGTTGAACATAAGGCTCTCTTTTTAAGTAGTTGAAACTAAAAATCATAGAATGGTAAATGTAATTTCCTGATTTCTGTGAGTTGGTTCCATTATTGATGAGAAAAAAAGGAAAATGAATTTCAACAAAAAGCTAGAGAGAGACAAGCTCTTCTCTTGAATCTATACAATAGCTTCTGTTATTGTTTTGAATCGATTTTATTACTCTTCATCTTGTGTGTCTCCAGTTCTCAGTTTTACGGTTTCCATGTCCGCCTCGTGTTACTCTTTCTTATGCCCATAAATTCTAAGTTGCTTGATTAGATACATGCATTTGATTGGTTTCGGTTATGAGATTGTTTAGCTTTGTAATTAATTATCTAGATTGAGGCATGTGCTATGAAATTCAATTCCAAATTAGTGAACAATGTTTCAGTAAGCATATTTAGAACATGCATTTGTGTTTCACACAAGTAACGATTTCTACTGATGATTTCCTTTAGAGATTTTTAATGGAGAGGGTTTAACTGCAAGACTCAACAATTTTACTGTCAAAGGATAACAAATTCTTTAACCACTTCTAACATACTCTATCATTAAAGAAATCACTCATTTCTTTCTTTTTAATCAAAAACTCAATCACTCAGTATATCCATTAATTTCATCATTGCTACTCGGGGCAAGAGAACAACAAAGTTTCATGTTGAGGTAAATCTATTAGCTAAAGTTTAAGAATATTTCATAAGCATAGAGTATTTAAACCATCCCAGACATGTAGACAATTTATTCACGTCCGAAAACGAAACAGAACGTTGTCCAAAAACGTTTAAAGAGCTATTAACAGAGTGCTACATTGATCCTTTGTTCATAAACCATCTCATTGTTTGGTTCTTTGTATTGCCTTATAGCTTGATGTGGTTCATTCCCTACAAAATCAAAAGACACAGAAGTTCAAAATGCAACATTTAAATCCTTAGCTTGTAGCCGTATATGATTCAACTTGTTTCGGTATCCATCTTGGCTATTTGTTTCATTGTTTTTTCTCTCATTTTCTTCTCTTCGCTCTCCTCTAATACCTCTGGAAAACAAAATCTCACAAGTAACGGTGTTGGAATTTTGAAATAAGATTTCTCATGCTCTTGACCTTGGCTTAGTCGTAGGATCAGTACATCAATCGAAACTTTAAAATAACCCTTATCCCCTAGGCGATCTCCATGGGATGATATCACCCACATGAAGCTTTCTCCTTTTTCGATTCCCGCACCAACCACCGATACCGCGTGCATGCCCGCAAACATTGAGTCCTTATACATTGGTCCACGATACATCCCCTGTCAAATCACAAACCATTCATCAAAATAGTTATTTTCATTTTATTTTTAAACATGCATATAAAGGTTAGTTGTTATCTTATATAATATTTTAAAGTTCAACTATCCCAAAGTTCGGAAAATCTGCCATGTGTCACTTTTAATGTTGGTAATTAATGTTCATTTTCATATTTAGAATTTTTTTAACTTAATTATGACATTTACCTCTCTAAAGTTTATTATTTTTTATTGATTCTTTAAAATAAAAAGTGATATCAATTTTAATTTAAAGTAAACATTTTTTTGGTCGAAACATTCACAAATAGTTTTATGTTTCTAATGACGATATATGCCATAATACCACTATATAATGTTTGTGTCTTTTAATAGATCAATCTTATATAATATAATAAGGTTTCTCAAAACCAAAGTTATGAGAGGTTGCAATTTGTATTTTTTTTACATGTGTATTTCTGTTAATTAATCCAAATTAATCATACTACATTAATTACCAGATTTTAAATAAAACTAAAATACAAACCAACAATAAAAGCTTTTGACATTTCATGTATATAACTAAAGATTACAAATGTTTGAATAACTAAAGTTTATTGAGCCGAAACTTAATAGTTATCAAAACTTCTACGTTCATGTATGAAATGTAATTTATAAGTATTCAAAATATTGTATTATTTTGTTCATAAGCATTTACATGTAGGCAAAAACAAACAATTTAAATGTTTATAGGTTTAGTTGAAGTGTATGTTGTCATTAATTTTATGTATTAAATATTTTTGTTTTCATGAGTATTAGATTTGTTTGTCATTTCATTTGTAAAATGTTATTATTGGGTTTTAATAATTTTTCCTACATTACCTAAAGGATTACAATCATATTTATATATAAGTCATAAATTATACATTGACCATATACTTAAAGTATTACCTCACAAGTTGCCATGTGTCATTTTAAATGTTGACACTTGTCCATTTCTTAATTAACCATCTTATATTTACTCTAATTTTGATATTTGAGCACTAGAGTTTATCAATTTTGTATTAATTCTTTTAAAATAAAATTGTTATATCAATGTTAATTTAGAGTGTTTTATGCACATGACCATTAAATATTAATACAAATAACGTTGTATACGGAGAAGCTATATAATTAGATCATATAAGAATTAAACTTTGGAAACCAAAATTGTGATTAGTGAGTTTCATAACCAATTAAATTTTTTACTAACTATTACATATATTTTGCTTTATTTTTGCTAAACATATACTTATATTTTGCTTAATTTTTGTATATTTTTTTGTATTAACTTCAAATCCGCGCAACGCGTGGAGGATCCTCTAGTGTAATAATATAGAAACAATGAATTCCGATCTCGGCTATGTATTCAAAAGCTCCATTGATGCTGTGTTTGTAGCAAAAATGATTTAGTTTATCTCCACGTCTTCCTTTCTTTGGATTCAGAAAATCTACTAGTTCTTGGTATGAGTACTCGATGAACTCACAATCACGATCTTTAATCTTCCTTATAGCCGTCACTAGTTCGACCGACACAACTGCCCAACAAATATCTACAAAAGCATGTCAACGGCTAAAAAACATGTCAACAGCAAAAAAAGGCACTGAAACAGAGAATTTAGAACTTACCGTGAGGTCCCTGATCTTTCACCGGGCCATAGTAAGGCTTCCAATTCGCCTTCATTGTTGCATCTGGAATGACCTGTTATTTGTAAATGCACAAATCATCGCTCAAGTAACACGTGAGGAAGAAAAACAACCATCACTAGTAAATGAGCAAAATCCTTAAGAATTCAGAAGTGATCAAAGTTGTATGTTGCTTAGGCGATGATTTGTGCTGAATATAAAAAACCAAGTAAGACATATACTGTTAACAGACGAAATTTATACCCGATGTTTCACCAAGTGAGCGTACACTATATCGATGGTCTCAACCGGTGTCACTACTTTCTTGTTCTTCACTATTGGGTTCTTCACTTTGAATATCATTAATTTTCCATCAGGTTGTAATTTGAGAATATCGACCAATGTTTGTAATGGGATGTACTCCCCAATCTTCTTTAGTTCTGGAAATATTTCTTTTGATTCATAAACAGCCTGTGTATGTTTAAGAAGACAATACCGTTGTTACTAGGAAGGAAAATAAGTCGGTCAACATTAGACTCAAATGATTTGCAGTCACGCTTACTTCAACATGATGAACTTCATTCTTTGCATTTGTCTCTCTAGCGTCCTCCATTGATCCCACTGTTAGAGAGTTTCCTTCAATTAGAAAGCGAGGGGTTAAAAAACACAGAATGTAGAAGCAACATTTTCAAAACACATGGAATGTAGAAGCAACATTTTCAAACAAAGATTAAACAAACAACAAAACAGAAAGTGGAACAAAAATTTGAGGATTTACCTTTAAGAATGTTACAATCACACTCTTGTTAACACGAATTGGAGAATTGAAGAATCTCTCTCTCTCTGTTAAGCGCGTAGCAAGAAGAAGGGGGAGGAGCTTAATAAATAAGAAAGAAGAAGTCCATGTGACTATAACATAATAAGAAAACTTTTGAGTCACAATGAGACCCTGTTACTCGATGTAGTAATCAAGAAACAACTTGTATTATGCGTATACACAACGTTCATACCACTAGTGTTTATGAGTTCATAGAGGTATTATGCATAAAGTACTTATATGACCCATTTACGTAACACAAAAAGAGCTTTACCTATTTTCGGTATGTCTTTTGAACAAAATCCATGTAAACAAAACGCGTTACTACTTTGATTTATCGTCGCGTGAATGGAAGTCTAGAGTTCTAACTACAAATGGATAACATAAATATAATGTTAGATTCTAAACTTTTCTTTCTTACAAGCCACACGTTAAAAGTAAAAACAACTATGTGATTGGTCTTATCATGGGTTTACTTGGATTTGAATTTATGAAAAACATTCTCCTATTAATCTGTGTATTTCGTGGTATTTGAATGGAACCATTATGGAGCAGACTATACCATAGAATCCAAGTGCACAATAGAACATTGATAGTCACTTAACTATCCTCGTTACATTCAAACTCTCTCGTGTCAGTATTAGAGAATCTGAAGAAACTATGTAATTTTTTATTAACTTTACGTTGTTAACAAGATCTTAAATAGTAACTTAGTGACAAAAAAAAAAAAAACTAGCCAGAACATATGATTGTGGAAATGGTATTGGTTTTAGTGACTAAAATCAGTGAGTTACAAAAATTCGCGTAACCAAATTTATCTTTAGTTAGAAGGAAAAAGTACTTGTTAACTTACAAAGCAAAGTCTCCTAATAGATTCTTAATGTAGTACAACAAACTAGCATACTGTTCCCTCAGAACTTATCAAGATCCAAACCTCATTTTTAAATTAACGGGTAGGCGTGGGACACAAGCAGAATTGTTCCCGAGAGTAGTCGAGAAACATCCTGCTAATAGCCACTTTGACAAGCTGAATCTTGCGTCGTGTTACTCTTTCGTAAATTCTAAGTTGCTTGATTAGATACATGTATTTGATTGGTGAGAATTGTAATTATCTAAATTTCGTCTTCTTGTCACACAAGTATTGGCCTATTACTTTCCTTTCAATTATCTAAAACCAATTGACTGTGTTTCCTCGTTTAAATTTGGTTTTGTGTTGTTTATATTGGAAGATCACTGATGCTATCTCAAGTACAGAGTTGGTTCCGTTTCTCGAGGGTACGTGGAAAATGTACATCTCCTTGGTACAATGTTTTGTGGATTATAGAATTTTATATTAAGGAGTAAAATATTCAAGCTATCCCTAAAGGATACTTAGCTATCTCGGTGGATGAAGAAGAGAAGAGATACAAGATACCAACTGAGCAACTTAGCCACCAAGCTTTCCATGCGCTGTTGCGTGAAGCAGAAGAAGAGTTTTGGGTTTCAACAAGCTGGTGTGTTAAAGATCCCTTGTGAAGTTGCTATGTTTGAGCGCATATTGAAGACAATGGAAGAAAACAAGAGCGATGCTTACATGACCACTCAGGAGTGTAGATTTAATTCGACGAGTGAGGAAGTGATGAATTATCGTCATCCTTCGGATTGCCCTAGGACTCCATCTCATCAACCTCACAGTCCAATGTGCAGATAGTGTTTTTTTTTTTTTTTTTATTGTGTTTTGATTTGCTCTGTTGTTGCTTTGAAACATACTTCTTGATCTTCCCTATGTTCCCAGTTTTTCCCTTGGGGATTTGACCCCACAAAATTGAGGGCACATCTTTGCAAGTTCAACCATGAAACAGAGAACAGATGTCGCAGCAGCAGGAGCTGATGCTTCGCCACTGCGTATGTTTTGTTCATCACAGCTTCATCTTGAAGCTCCCCAGTCAATTCTGCCCCCTCTACTAGCTCTGCCACAAGACTGGCACTCACCTGAGAAAGACTTCCAGCCTGGTGGGCGAGCATTGATTGCTGAGCAAACTATGCCGAGCTAGACTCCAAAGAAATCAACATGTCCTCAAGTTTCTAAACATACCACAATCTATCATTTGTGCAAAGAAATTAATAAAGAATCCAGAATTTCTAAGAAAGATTTCCCTTGCTCTCTTTGTCATTTCAAGGATTAAAGCACAGAAAAACTTGCTTTGACATCTGAGCTTATCAACGGAATATAATCTTGCCGGAAACTTCCCACGACGAAGCTTGCATCACATCACATCATTAGACTTGTGACTTTAAGAGAAATTGATAATAATAGCTGAGGTGAAATATATATTTGGCAACATCCCATAAGGTTTGGCAACATTAACTGACTAAAACAAGCAACTTATTTAGAGATGTTTTTGTTGTTGTAACATTTGCTCTTCAATCCATGTTTGGTTCGTCAACGCAGGTATTAATTTCAAGGATTAAATGCCCTGTTATCCCATCTGTTGTTCTCCTTACTACCGATGTGTAGTCACGGCCCTTGGCGCTGAATCTGATGTGGAAGATGGCATTACGGGACTTGAGCTTCAGACGCGGCTCTCTATGAGTTTCACAGGTTTCCACAACTATCTTCTTGATCTCCACAGGCAAACAAGACTTGTATCCGTCCTGCACAAAAGATTACTAAAGTTGATACTCTGCCCAAGATATATACAGAGGTCCTATTGAGTTTTGCATTCTCACATACGTCGGTATAACTCCAACGGGCGTAAAGTGCGAAATCGGAATATAGACGAAGCCAATCATTTTCACATATGTCCTGCTCCTGAACCTGTGAGACACATAAAACATACAAAGTGCATATACCTCAAACAAACAGACACACAAAACATGGAAGATGAAAACACACAGAGGAAACACCTTTACCTCATAGAATCTCAGGCAATCATCATCTTTTCTAGGTTGGGACAAAAAGTTGGGGATACAACCTTTGTAAGAATCATCTATTGCTTGCTCAGCCAACAGAGAGATACGTTCTTCGCCTACAATAATGTTAAGAAGATAGATACAAGGACGAATGCAAAGGTACATAATACACTTGTTCACAATCTGTAAATGTACCAGGTTTCTCGGGTTTGATTCTGCAGAGCTGAGTAAAGACTCGGAAGCTCGCGCCGTTCATTGGATAACTTCTTGTGACCAAAGTCTGAAAAGTGTGAGGCGAATGATCATCAAGATCAACCACATCCACGGTTACAAAGTAAGACCTATATAGAGTAAGTCGGGTATTGTATTTGGGAATGCGAGTAAACTGCAAGTTCATAAAGAGCAATAAAGCTAGGCGCTTCAAATTGGTCGAGCACTAGTGGTGAAATTCCACATTTTGGGATAGGAAGATGTTCATCAATATTAAAACCCAGAGACTCTTGTACCTTTTGGGATAGTACTCTCGAAACCCTGCCGAAACAGAATTAAATCAACTCTGAAATCAAATGGGAAAATTAAGAAAAAACCCTAGATACTCATGTACTTGGTCCACTTCCTCATCATCTTCCTCAGATGTCCATCCATCTCTGTACGGTAAAGGTAATCCATTCGCTCCTATACCCACTCCACGCAAAACCGACAGGCAGGATTCGTCGGATATTCTCCCAGAATCCAAGAGCTGCCGCAGAACATCAGCCATCTCCGATAGCTCCTCGTTTTTCTTCGATCGCTCTTCCTTGAAATTTTAAAATTTGATGGAATTTATTTGGGTGGATTCTAAAAATCTGCCATATCTTTGAGATTTGGTTTTTAAATATTTATTCACTAAAATTTATCACCAAATAATTTCAAATCTATTAAAGTTAAATAATAGATTTTAATTATAGATTTGAGATTTTTTATTGAATAACATAAAATTTTAAAAAATTTAAGACATTATTTTACAAATATCATATCATTGAATAACACTCCCTTAATGAATTTTTTGTCGGAATAGCATCTCATGATCACCCAATAGTAGGCATGACCAAAATCTAACCGTAACCGTACCGTTTTAAATTATAACCGTATTAAACGGTTGAAAAACCGTAACCGTAACCGTAAAAGTTGATTAGTTATGGTTAAACCGTAATTGTTAACCGTAACCGTTATTTAACCGTAACCATATTAAAACCGTCGGTTAACCGTAAAGTTAAAATGTTAACCGTAACCATTTTAAAATAAAAATAAATGATGTATGATAAATATGACATAGTAAAATTATGTGTAATCAATATTTATCGAGTCTAATTTTATAATATTTAATTAGAAAAAACTAAATCAATAATAACTAAATATTAAAACTGAATGTGCTAAATTGATTATTTTCTAACTAATATAAATAATATTAAAATACATCAAATTTACAATAAAAATAAATAAGATTAGAAAAACTATTAATTGTAACAAAAAAAAAGATCGTGGTAATAAAGTTATGCCTATAAACATGACATCTAACTCATTTGATGAGAAAATTGTGAATTATGTTATATTTTAGTTAAACTCAAAGATTTACTTAAGTGTGAAATAAAATATGGTCGTTTACGTTATACAATATAAATGATTTTGACTAATTGACTTTGTTAAGATAAATTAGTTGTCGTTTGTTTTAGAATTTTATTACCATTTCCCACGATTGCACGACCATGACTTTTTAAAATATATTTTTCATAATATTATTGTTTAAATATTTATTTTTAAAAAGAGAAAATTATGGCAATTGCCATTTTCTTTTCAATTTCTTGTCAAATATGCCATTACTTTAATTTCTTATAAAATGTGCCATTTGCCAATTTTTTTTGTTTTTTAGTGGAAAGTAAATTACATGTTTGACCCAGACTCTCTCTCCTTATCTTCTTCTCTAACCACAAATCTCATATCTCTCTCTTTTTTCTTTCTCTTTCTCTCTCTCTCACTGAAAAAAATGGTAGATGTTGGTGGCCGGTGGTGACAACGGAGATGACGAAGGAGACATTAATGGTGAACAAAAATGAGGCATCGATGGTGGACAAGATCGCGAATTAGTGGACAAAATAACGACGAAAACGGTGGTTGAAGGACAAGATAGCGACGGAGACGGTGGTCGGAGGACAAAATAACGGCATAGACTGTGGTCGAAAGACAAGATAACGACGAAGACGGTGGTCGGATGACAAAATAAAAACAGTAGTGGACAATATAATGATTTGGTGGACAATATAATGACTTGGTGGACAATATAATGACTTGGTGGACAATATAGTGACGGAGACGATGACCGGAGGACAAAATTGGCGACGGAAACGGTGGGCAGAAGATTAAATCACGATGAAAACCGTGGTCGGAGGACAAAATTAAGACGGAAATGGACAATATATATAATAAGACAAAAAAAAGAAAAATTGAGAACAGGGCAAAATTGTCTTTCACTCAAACCAAATTGCCATTGAAATTGAAATAATGGCAGATTTTGTAAGAAAATTAGAACAATGGCACATTTGACAAGAAATTGAAAAGAAAATGGCAATTGCCATAAATTTCTCTTTTAAAAAGTTACATAGTTATATAATTATAACCTAAACATTAACCGTATCTAACCGTAACCGTACCGTATATAACCGTAGCCGTTTCAACTGTAACCGACTTAACCGTATATTAAATGGTTAAAGTTAAAGTTAAAATTAAAAGAAATTAATAACCGTAACCAGTTGTTAATAAACCATAACCGCAATAAATGTAACCGTGGTTATGTCTACCCAATACGCAAATTTTTAAGAGATCCAGCAATCTTTACATTAAGCCCATTCGATTTGGCCCATTTAAAACAATGAGAAAACACAGTAAACCGGTGATACATCATTACATCCTTTGAAAGGAAAGCATCATGCCGATACTTGTGTGACTAGATGACGAAAATTATATAATTACAATTCTCACCAATCAAATACATGTATCTAATCAAGCAACTTAGAATTTACGAAAGAGTAACACGACGCAAGTTTCAGCTTGTCAAAGTGGCTATTAGCAGGATGTTTCTCAACTACTCTCGGGGCATATATATCCAACAATTCTGCTTGTGTCCCACGCCTACCCGTTAATTTAAAAATGAGGTTTGGATCTTGATAAGTTCTGAGGGAACAGTATGCTAGTTTGTTGTACTACATTAAGAATCTATTAGGAGACTTTGCTTTGTAAGTTAACAAGTTGTTTATCTCTCTACTTTTTTTTTTTTTTTTGATCGAATCTCTCTACTTTCTAAACATAAATTTGGTTAGGGGAATTTTTTGGTTTAACCGATTTTGGGTGATGAAAATTATCATAAAAACATTGCAGGAGGTGCGTCTACAATATGCAAAAAAAAAGTCATATTCGATTAAGTTTTGGTATAAAAATAATATTAAAAACAATGTTTTTATTTAGTCACTAAAAAACCAATAACATTTCCACAATCATATGTTCTGGTTAGTTGCCACTAATTTACTATTTAAGATCTTGTTTACAACGTATAGTTAATAGAATAATTACATTTTACATTTTCGTCAAATTCTCTGATATTATTACATAGGTTTGGCTTGATAAAGAGTGTAAGATGTGTTGTGATTCTGCTGTGGAGGAGGCGCTAAATGGTTTATTTATTGAAGATAAACAAAAGAGTGATTAGACATGAATTTTTTTAGATATCTTTGGCTCTGTAGCTTTTCCTTTTTTTGCTACTCAATGGAACCAACATAGAGAAACAAATCAGCAAAGCACATTTACCATTGTATGATATTTAGTTTCAACTAGGATTAAAAGAGAACCTTATGTCCAACAATCAGTATCTTATAATCAGACTCCATCACAAAGTTAAGTTCATAACTTCACCGACACATAATGTTGAGAATAATAATCTAATAAGCCAAAGGAACAACCAGTAAAAAATAAAAGTTTTTTGCTCTGTTGATAAATATTTTCTAGTAAATGTTTCTATTGTTTGCTCAAATTTCTGAGAATTAATCCTCATAAGTATACCATGAATTTTGTTTAGATCGTGCTACTTTGAAATTCGATGGTTTAGTCCAAGAGGAGTTGAAGGTTAGGCCGAGTTTGAAACGCAATCTCTTCAATCATAGTTTCATCAATGTCTCTTCGAGTCCAACAACATTGACTTCACACGCGCTAGAGCATCTTCGGAAACTCAGGAGTTCCATGAAGATGAAAGACTCTTGTTTCATCGTTGGAAAACCCAGAGACAGAGTAAGTTTCTTGAGGACTGTTGAATTCTCTAGGAAATACCTTATTAGTTTCATTTCTACTTCATATCCAGCTATTGGTTTTTTCATCTCGACACGCTCCAGGCATGACCGCAAACACCAAGGAACAGATGAGAAACTAATTTGATCCTTCTTAATGGTACCATTGAGTTCCTGCAAGAATACCACAAAAGAAACACATATGCAACATGAATAAGATCAAAATGTTTTTAATAATCGGTAAACCCATTATAAGACCAAGAAAAACCATCACCAAGATTAGAGATTTGAGATTCGGACAGCTCTCGAGCAGGTCAGGCAACATTTCCAAATCAGCAGCAAAGATTTTAGCGTGCAATTGGGACATGAAACAAAACTGAGGCAGGGGTTCTAGTTGGCAGTACTGACGGATGACCTGAAAAAAAGATACAAATGAAAAGAATAAGAGATAGAACCAAAGTTCACATGTTCAATTCCAACATTAGCATCATATTCCTGACATTCGAGATCCTAGAGAGAAAATTACCAATGCTACTTCTCTTTGCCGAGTCATCTGTATCCAAAATATCTTTCACCTTGAAATCAACAGCCATATCTACCTCGGCGGATGAACACAAACTGTTTATTATTGTAAAGATTGTGGATTGGTCATCTTTAAGATTCAAATACTTGAGTCTAGGCGCATCAATGACAATCTCACTATTTACAACATCCCAATGGTTACGAAAACCAACATCAAGAACCAGATTGAGTCTGTTTATAGTCTGAGAGCACACTCGTACAACCTTGAAATCCTCTTGACTAGTAATAATGCTCAAATCCTCAAGAACTGGACAAGACGCGATAAGAGTCTCAATAGCCACAGGATTCACGAAACGAACTTCTTCTAGATGCATAGTTTTAAGACGGGGTAAAGAAACAATGTTGAAATCAGTCAAGCCCACACTATGGAGTCTTAAACATACAAGAGTCTGACACATGAAGAGGATTTTAGACGGTAGCTCAAACTCAATACCTCTCCTAGAATAATCAATCTCAAGATGTTGGATTTTACGCGTAACCACTGCATCCACCCAAGTCTTGATAGCCAATGGGTCGCACGTAGAAGTGATTTTAAGCTTAACAATGGGTGAGTCCGGGGAGAAACCGATAAATCTGTCGACGAAACGCACAAAGGCGGAGTCGTTTAGGAAAGCATCGTCGTCGAGTTCTAAAACGGGAACTGAAAGATACAGAGACCTCCATCGAGTGGACAAAAGACTAGTCTTAACAACATCTTTAGTAGGAAGATTCAAGAGTATCTGACAAAGAAGAGGATCAGGTAATAAGCTTAATCGATCTACACAACCATCTTCACGCCGTTCCCTTTTCTCGCTCACTTGCTTCTCCGTTAGAAAATCAAACATCTTCTCACTGAAAGACGAATTAGCTGAAAAGAAACCGAAATCATCACCTGTTGATTTTCGCCACGAGCACCGTCGCTCTCTAGTCACTTGATGAAATGGAATTCGAAATAGCTCTTTTTTTTCCAGCCTTTTCCGTTTGTCGCTATTAAAAAGTAAAAAGCATTGATGTGGATATTTAAACCGAACATAACCCAACCGAATCAATTTACAAGAAGATGGTAGAGATACAGAACAAGGTTGATGGAGTGCAATGCCAAGTTCGAACATCTCTCTACTCACATGAATACTTTGGACAACCAAATAACTTAAGTCACTTCTACTTCCAAAAGGTCCGTTGGAACACTTCCGAGAATTTATGAGAGCTATTATGCTAAGACATGGTAAAAAGATTGATACAACTAGAGTTCAAACTCGGGTTCACTTATTCAGCAAATCTGTGCGCCAAACCACTGGATTAGCGTTGCTTTTAGGTAATAATTGGCTTTTAAATTACTTATTATATGAGCAGTCCCAAGCAGTACCGTGCTTATCTCTTTTGGGGCCTAGGGCGGAATTTAAAAATGAAGCATTTATATAGATTAAAGTTCAAAATTATGTTAATGAATAACAGTAAAATTTTGTTTAATATATCCAATAGTGCTATTGAAAAAATAAGTAAAAAATTGGGTAAGATAAACTATATGGTTTTCATTTTCCATCGAGTTGGGTAACCAATTCGGATGGAATATTTTGATTAATAGTTTGGTTGAGAAAAAAACCTATACGGTTTAGTAGATGAATGGAAAATAACCTTCAATATAAAAACATTATTTATTGAAATTTAGTAAATGTTATGAATTTTGTGCTGAATTAAATATATTTAGTCAAAATGTAAAGCTATTATTTCAGAAAACAACTTAAAAAAATCATATAAATATATGAGAATTTAAAAAAAAAGTGAAAAAACAGTTATAAGGAAAGTTAAGATTACTAATGAAAATTTAAAACATGAAAGCATGGAAAAAGATAGTGAAAAAACAAGTCATGGAACAAACATCTACCTTAACTCAAATAAAATCAAGTAACATAAGTTTTAACCAAATTAATCCTAAAAATTGGCCCTAAAATTGAATAGAAATTGTGGGGCTTAAGGCAATGACCTACATTTTTACTCATTGAGCACGGCTCTGGCCCCAAGCACAAGCCAGTAGCGAAGCTAGTAAGAGCAAAAGTAGGTCACTTGACCTAGGTAAACTCTTTAAAATTTATTTAATACATGGAAATATCATAAGATTATGTAGCACAATTGGTAGTTATTTGATCATTGAACTACTACAAACCAGAGTTCAAGGCTTCTTTTCCTATTGTTGACCCATGTAAAAATAAATTCTAGATTCGCCACTGACACAAGCTTCCTTTGCTTGTAGTCAATGCCGGCTCTGGATACAACAAGAGTACCTCTACCCAAGAAGAAGAAGGTTGGTGGTACTGAGAAAAGCCAAGAGATGGAGGTTGATATAGAGGTAGAAGATGTTGAAGTGGTAGTTCATAATGAGCCTCAAGAGAATACTAAAAAAAATCAATGAGTGATTGAGTTTTTAATGATAGAGTATGTTAGAAGTGTTTTTTTTTTTGGGTGAAAAGAGTATGTTAGAAGTTGTTAAAGAATTTGTTGTCCTTTGACACGAAAATTGTTGAGTCTTGCAGCTAAACCCTCTCCATTAAAAATCTCTAAAGAAAAGCATTAGTAGAAACCGTTTCTTGTGTGACTAGGTCTTTCAATTCAGAATTGCGCCAAAAACACAAATGCATGTCCTAAATATGCTTAAACATTGTTCACTGATTTGGAATTGAATTTCGTAGCACATGATTCAATCTAAGAGAAGACGAAATTTAGATAATTACGAAGCTAAACAATCTTGTAACCGAAACCAATGAAATGCATATATCTAATAAAGCAACTTATAATTTATGGGCATAAGAAAGAGTAACGCGAGGCGGCCATGGAAAACGTAAAACTGAGAATTGGAGACATACAAGATGAAGAGTAATAAAATCGATTTAAAACCCTAACAAGGAGTTATTGTGTAAATTCAAGAGAAGAGCTTGTCTCTCTCTCGTTTTTTTTTAAGATTCATTTTCCTTTTTTGCTCATCAATGGAACCAACTCAGAGAAACAAATGAATAGAAATAAGGAAAACACATTTACCATTCTATGATTTTTAGTTTCAACTACGGTTAAAAAGAGAAACTTATGTCCAACAATCAGTGTCTTAGAATCCGACTCCATCTCTAAGTTAAGTTCATAACTTCACAGACACATAATGTTGAGAATAATAATCTAAATAGCCAAAGGAACAAACCAGAACAGAGAAGGTTAGGCCGAGTTTGAAACGCAATCTCCTCAATCATAGTTTCATCAATGTCTCTTCGAGTCCAACAACATTGACTTCACACGCGCTAGAGCATCTTCGGAAACTCAGGAGTTCCATGAAGATGAAAGACTCTTGTTTCATCTTTGGACAACCCAAAGACAGAGTAAGTTCCTTGAGGACTGTTGAATTCTCTAGGAAATACCTTATTAGTTTCATTTCTACTTCAAATCCAGCTATTGGCTTCTTCATCTCAACGCGCTCCAGGCATGACCGCAAACACCAAGGCACAGATGAGAAACTAATTTGATCGTTCTTCTTAATGGTACCATCCAGTTCCTGCAAAATACCACAAAAGAAACACAAATACAAGATGAATAAGATCAAATGTTTTTAATAATCAATCCAAATAAACCCATTATAAGACCAAGAAAAACCATCACCAAGACTAGAGATTTGAGATTTGGACAGCTCTCGAGAAGGTCCGGCAACAATTCCAAATCAGCAGCAAAGATTTTAGCATGCAACTGGGACATGAAACAAAACTGAGGCAGGGGTTCTAGTTGGCAGTATTGACGGATGACCTGAGAAAGAGATACAAATGAAAAGAATAAGAGATAGAACCAAAGTTTACATGTTCGATTCCAACGTTAACATCATATACATACCTTGAGAGTTTTCGAGCAGACGGTCATATTCCCGACATTCGAGATCCTAGCAAGAAAATTACCAATACTAGTTCTCTTTGCCGAGTCATTTGTTTCTAAAACATCTTTCACATGGAAATCAACAGCAATATCTACCTCGGCGGATGAACACAAACTGTTTATTGTAAAGACTGTGGATTGGTTATCTCTAAGACACAAATACTTGAGTCTAGGCGCATCAATAACAATCTCACTATTTACAACATCCCAAAGGTGATGACCAACAACATCAAGAACCAGACTGAGTCTGATTATCGTCTGAGAGCACACTCGTATAACCGTCAAATCCTCTTGACCAGTAATAATGCTCAAATCCTCAAGAACTGGACAAGACGCGATAAGAGTCTCAATAGCCGCAGGATTCACGAAACTAACTTCTTCTAGATTCATGGTTTTAAGACGAGGTAAAGAAACAGTGCTGAAATCAGTCAAGGCTACACTATGGAGTCTTAAGCATACCAGAGTCTGACACATGAAGAGGATTTTAGACAGTAGCTCAAACTCAATACCTATCCTAGAATAATCAATCTCAAGATGTTGGATTTTACGCGTAACCACTGCATCAATCCAAGTATTGATAGCTAATGGATCACACGTAGAAGTGAGTTTGAGCTTATCAATGGGTGACTCAGGGGAGAAATTGATAAATCTGTCGACGAAATCCACAAAAGCAGAGTAGTTTAGGAATGCATCGTCGTCGAGTTCTAACACAGGAACTGAAAGATAAAGAGACCTCCATCGAGTGGACAAAAGACTAGTCTTAACAACATCTTTAGTAGGAAGATTCAAGAGTATCTGACAAAGAAGAGGATCAGGTAATAAGCTTAATCGATCTGCACAACCATCTTTACGTCGTTCCCTTTTCTCGCTCACTTGCTTCTCCTTTAGAAAATCAAACATCTTATCTGAAATCACAAATATGAAAAATCAAAATCAAAATCAAAATCAAAATCATGCGATCACAAAAACCGAAATCATCACCACCAGGACCGTCGCTCTCTCGTCACTTGATGAAATCAAATCTGCATAGAATTCTATAGTGTGAATCAAATCAAATCAGAATCTTCTTTTAACTCTCTTTTTGAGCCTTTTCCTGTTTGTCGCTAGTAAAAAAAGTATAAAACATTGATGTGGATTTTAAACCGAACATAAACCCAACCGAATTAATTTAAACCAATCATGTGTCCTAATCAAAACCGAACTGTAGTGTTATTGGTACTACTTGTAGTTGATCTTCAACAATATTTTAATTTAAATTCTTATAAGATTTGGACTATTTCGCTAATTTCTTATAAAATTTGGCCTATTTCTCTAAATCGACATTTTCCCCCCCAAAGATTTTGACACGTCAGCCATACAGCGTAAAAGCCGGTTACACGTGAGAGGGGGCGTGCACCAGAATATTCTTTTCCTCTCTTGCATTTTGTATTCAAATGGTAAATAAATAAAACAAAAAAATATTTGGTAGATAAAAACGGATTATCCAACGGGTCAGGGCCCAATAACCCGATTACCGAGTCGAACTCGCTTTTGTTATCGTGTGCGTAGAGGTCGTTACGATTTAGGGCTCATCTTCTTCTCTCTCTCACATCCCTCCAACTTCATCGTTAATGGCGGTTTTCAAATTCTAGCAAGCTCTGTATTTCGTGCTTCGCAACGCTTCACGCTTCTAGATTTATTTGCAGAATCCTCGTGGATCTTAGATTCGATTGTGATTTTGTGGTTCGATGTTGTGGTGAAACGATAGGGAAATTGATTTAGGATCTAGTCTAGGTTTTAATTTTATGGAAGCAAAGGTTCCTAGACCTAGGGGTAGGCCAAGGAAACGGCAGAAACTAGAGGATGTTGATAATCGGAAATCGAACAATAGAGGGAAGAAGCAGGTTTTGGAGGTTGAACCATCAGTGCCTGTATCATTCCTTGGTCGTTATGTGCTTAAGGAGTTTGATGACAATGGAACTTTTCTAGGGAAGGTAGTTTCTTATGAGACTGGGTTGTATAGAGTTGAATATGAGGATGGTGATTGTGAGGAGATGGATAGTGGCGATATTCGTCGTATAATTATCGAGGATAACTATGAGTTATGTGTTAGAAAGGTTAAATTAGATAAACTCATTGTGAAGAAGGAGGAGAAAAGGAAAATAAACAAAGGTGTTGAGCAAGTAAATGGAGTACTAGTACCAAGTTCTGAGGTAGAAGTTGAAGATGGTGGTGATTCATTTAGTGATTCAGATGAAGATAAGAGAGGTTCTGAGTTTGAAACTGAGGCGCCTGTTGTTGTACCGGTGGATTTACCTTGTTCATCAGGAACAATTGGTATCCCAGAGGATGCTGTGGTACATCTCTTATCTGTTTACGGGTTCTTAAGGTCATTCAGTTTTCAGCTATATATCTGCCCATTTGAACTGGATGATTTTGTGGGAGCGTTGAATTTCTCAGGACCAAATTCTCTTTTGGATGCTGTTCATGTGGCTTTGTTGCGGGTATTGAAGGTTCATCTTGAGAGACTCTCCTCAGACGGGTCTGACCTGGCTGAAAAATGCTTGATGTAAGTCCAAGTCCAGATAGATTTCATTATTGTCAACAGTGGGTATTAGATTTTTATTTCCAGATGTTCATAGGCTAATGTTCTCATCTCTTTAGCTTTTTCTGGTTCTTAGTGTGTCAAACTTTTTAGGAAATAGAAAATTTAGGCCATTGGGTTTGGTATCTGAACTACAACGAACTAGGTATAAGCATATGGTTATTGATGGTGAAGTGATGGTGAAGTCGAATAAGTTATTTCACCTCAAGCTCAAGAATCGTGTTTATCTTAGTCATGCAAATCTTTTATAGCTGTTAGAAGGATCCTGCCAGTGCAAATGGTTAAAAGAGCTTATTGTAGGATGTCCCACCTCTAGCATTTCACAGAATTTGTTGCTTTGCCATCTGCAGGTGCATTGATTGGAGCTTGCTCGATGTGCTAACTTGGCCTGTTTATTTGGTTCAGTACTTTGCTGCAATGGGGCATGCAAGTGGACCTCAGTGGAATTTTTCTTACAAATTTCTTGTGGAAATGGAGTATTATTCCTTACCCGTTGGGATGAAATTGAAGATCCTGCAAATTCTTTGTGATGACATCTTTGATGTAGCAGATCTAAGAAGCGAAATAGATGCCCGCGAAGAATCTGAAATTGGATTTGATCCTGATAGAATTGCTACTAATCTTCCTGAAAATGGACCTAGACGGGTCCACCCCAGATTCGCCAAAACCTCAGCTTGCAAAGAGAAAGGGGTTATTGATATGGTCCCAATAAGCTCAACAAATGAGTCTAAACCTTTGGGCTCTAGATATAGTGAAGGCGGTTCAAATGAAGATAGCTCAGACCTGGATGGAAACAGCGATGAATGCAGGATATGTGGTATGGATGGGACGTTGCTTTGCTGTGATGGATGTCCTTTAGCATATCACTCAAGATGCATTGGTGTGGTCAAAATGTATATACCAGACGGGCCATGGTTTTGTCCAGAGTGCACTATCGACAAAAGGGGGCCAAAGATTGCTCTTGGAACCTCACTTAGAGGAGCTGTGCAGTTTGGCATGGATCCTCATGGGCGACTCTTCTTGGGTACTTGCAATCACTTACTGGTGTATGTTTTCGATACCTTAATTCATATATAATCTTTTTGCAGTTATTAGATTTAGAGATCTGACTCTTTCAATTATATGCCCCTGCGACATATAACCCTTGTGAAGCGTTGATTGTTTGAGATTGACTAGCTCATAGACATATATTTGCCTACCTTTTTTAGCCAGCAAAAAACTGGAACACTTAAATTGCTTGAATTTTCTTGCTGTGACACTGATGAGCATTCTCCGTTACTGTGTGTTTAACCTTTCATTTTAATCACAGGCTTAACATATCTGTGAATGGAGATGCAGTTGTCAAGTACTACAATGCCAATGACATATCAAAAGTTGTTCTAGTGCTTTTATCTGCATCAAACCATACACTAGAATATCTGGATATTTGCAAAGCGATCGCCCAGTACTGGGATCTTCCTGGAGGTATGATTTCCTTGAGAGAAGGGGAGATTGGTTTAGCTCAAGCAAAGGAGAAAGAGGATGGCAAGGTTTCAGAGATGAATAAGTCCGAGAGTGCAAATTTTTCCAGTGGAAATGATACCCACAATGCTGTTATAAGAAGTTCAAGTGGAACGCAGGAGAAGAAATTCGCTGCTGGTGTTTCATACTTGGGTTTATCGTTTAAACCCCAAGCATACAATAATCATTACACAAATGGAGAATTGGCTGTATCGGCAGCTGCCACTTTGTCTGTCCTAACTTCAGAGGAAACCCATGAACCTGATCTTCGCAAGTACAGTAATCCCAGGAAAGCTGCATCAAGTAACATCTTAGTGCAGATGAAAGCATTTTCATTAGTAGCCTCACGTTTCTTCTGGCCAAGTCCTGATAGGAAGGAGATTACCAGGGAAAGATGTGGTTGGTGTCATTCTTGCCAACTCACAACTGCAAGCAGGAGAGGATGCATGTTAAATGCAGCTGTAGCGGGTGCCACAAAGGGTGCTATGAAGATCTTCAGTGGCCTTTTTCCTCTAAAGAATGGGGAGGGAGTGCTTTCAAGTATTTCAGCATATGTTCTATATCTGGAGGAAATCTTGCGTGGTCTGATTGCTGGCCCATTTCTCAGTGAAACTCTTAGAAAACAGTGGCGTAAGCAGGTAGAGGAAGCCTCAACATGCAAAGATCTAAAAGCACTCCTACTTGAGGTGAGTAATTCTTCATCTTTATAATAATTTTCTTGGTTGATACTTAAATAGTTTCTTTCAATCTGTACGCTTCTTTTTGTTTCTTAAAACATTGGAACACTCTTGGTCTATTTCCTTATGGATTAAATTTGATAGTCTAGACTATATTTGCTGTTGTCACATCTGATATAGCATGTTCTCAATCCAGCAATATGTTTTTTTTTTATTCCAGCTTGAGGAAAATATGTGCAGTATTGCTCTGTCAAGCGATTGGTTTAAACTGATGGATGATTGGTTGATAGAACTTTCTATGTTCCAAAGTAGTCCTGTTACTGTTGAGGTTACACAGAAACGTGGACCTGGTAGGAGGAGGCAAAGGAACCAGGCTGAAGTTACAGCTGAAGGTTCCGACGATGATAGCTTTACTTGGTGGCGAGGGGGAAAGTTATCAAAAGTTATACTATTGAAAGCAGTTTTGTCACAGTCAGCAATAAGGAAAGCAGCTTGGCAAGGTATACTTGTTTGTTTGATTTTTGTGCTACTAGTTTTACCTATTTTCATCACTCATTAGCATATGGAGAGTTAACTTGTTTTTATTTATTTATTTCCTTATTGATGCTGCCAAAGAAATCCTACTTCATGCCACTAAATACACTAATTTTTTTTTGTTGCTTATTAGGCGGTTCTAAAAAGATATGTGGATTTAGTTATGGTGATGCATCTTACATCCCTAAGAGAAGCAGACGGTCTATTTGGAAAGCTGCAGTTGATAGTAGCAAGAACATATCTCAGCTCGCTCTTCAGGTTTGTGTCTATGTTCTAGGGTTTCAATTGTTAGTTCATATAGGTTTATTTGTTGTGTTTCTGAGATCCAATTAAACGTTGGGGCCAGGTAAGATATCTGGATATGAATATAAGGTGGAGTGAACTTGTACGGCCAGAGCAAAATCTCCAGGATGTCAAAGGCTCAGAGACAGATGCCTACGTTTTCAGAAATGCTCGTATATGTGACAAACGGATTAGTGATGACAAGGTTAGCTACGGAGTTTTCTTTGGAAACCAAAAGCATCTGCCGTCACGTGTCATGAAGAATGTAATCGAGGTCGAGAAAACCCAAGAGGGAAATGAAAAGTATTGGTTTCAGGAAGCACGTGTTCCCTTATACTTGATCAAAGAATATGAAGAGAGTTTGCATAGAGTACAAATGCCTTCAACAAAGAAGCCATTAAATAAATTATCAAAGCTGCAGAGAAAGCAGCTGAAAGCTTCCCGCAAGGACATATTTTCATACATAGCCTCAAGGAAGATCAACATGGAGAAGTGTTTGTGTGCCTCATGTGACCATGATGTTCTATTGCGGTAATCTTTTTTTGTCTTTACCTTTTGAGGCGCTTGGTTTACTTTACTGTGTACCTCATTAATATGTTTCTTCCCATTCTATACGTGTTGCCAGGGATACAACAACATGCAATGCATGCCAAGGTACAATACCACCCTCTTACTGTTTCAGTTTTTGCATTTTGTTTGATAACTAGAAAGTACAATTATTCTTTGTGAGCTCTTCTGGGTCAAAAGATGTGAGTTGCTGGTATTTGAATCACCAACTATCACAGCATCTCGTTTGCTAACCCGACGACTGTTTCTTTAGTTCAAGAAGAAAGATTAATTTCGCTATATCTGAAATAGAGTTTAGATCAAGGATATGTATTAATCTAATGTTTGGCAAGATTGCTTGGGACTGTAAAATTACTGTTGCACAATTTCCTATATGAGCTGGTTGTGCTTCAGCGTGGAGTCTCATCTTTTGGTTTCTTTCAGGATTTTGTCACAATGAGTGCACTTGGAAGTCACAGCACACAAACGGAAAAATTGAAATTCTGGTCACCTGCAAACGTTGCTACCTTGCAAGAACTCGTTCTCCAACTAACATCATTCACAAACAACCGACAACACCCCAGCTCATGATCAACGGACGACATGCAAATGCGGCCACTCCAGTCATTAAGATTAAGCCTCCTACTCGACATGCAAATGCGGTCACTCCAGTCATTAAGATTAAGCCTCCTAGTCAACCACTACCGTCTCAAAAAACACAGGAGAAGTCTTCGGGAGTCGAACAAAATACTCCTGATTCTACTGTGGCATCCAAGAGTAAACAAAAGACATTGTCCTGTGGAGTCATATGGAGGAAAAAAAACTTGGAGGACACAGGTGTTGATTTCAGGAATCAAAACATTCTGTTGGCTGGAAGCTCAGATAAATCCAACCTGGAACCGGTTTGTGGGACATGCCAACAGCCGTACAATCCTGGTTTGACGTATATTCACTGTACAAAATGCGAAAGTAAGGAGATCATTCACTCAATTACATCTGTTTTGTAAGTGTAATTTTTTTGAATTGTCCAGTGATTTCTTATCTAATATCTGAATCTCAAATGCAGAGTGGTTCCATGCTGAATCTGTTAAGCTTGAGGATTCGCAAATTCCCGAAGTGGTTGGGTTCAAGTGTTGCAAATGTCGTCGTATACGATCACCTGATTGTCCTTACATGGATCCCAAACTCAAGGAACAAAAGCAGATCAAAAGAATAGTCTTCAAGAACCAGAACCAAAGGCCAGGGAATTCCGGGTTGGATTCTGATTCCGAAAGAATGTCCGAACAAAAAGACTCGAAACCTTCTACTCCATTGCCTGCTACTCCTTTATATCCCCCAGAAGACGCATTTTTCCCAGAAGATGATCCTCTCCTGGTCTCAGTTTCCAAAGTTGAACAAATCACACCCACTAACATCGATTTTGGTTGGAACACAGTTGCTTCTGCGCCTGGACCTCAGAAGCTGCCAGTTAGAAGACAAGCAAAACGAGAAGACTCGTATCTCGAACCGCAGCCTAGAGAAGACTCATATCTTGAACCGCAGCCTAGAGAAGACTCATATCTTGAACCGCAGCCTATTGTGAAACAGGAAGCCGAGCAAGAAGATTCAGTGCCTGTTCTCACAGAATGGGATACGTCGGGTGAGCTATTATTCGACTACGAGGACATGGAATTTGAACCTCAAACCTATTTCTCGTTGACAGAGTTACTGACGGCTGATGATACTAGTAGTGGTGGTCAGTTACTGACGGCTGATAAGGAAGTGGAAGCAAAAGAAGAAGGAGAAGAAGACGAGATGGGTCCATGTCAGAGATGTTTGCAAATGGAGCCAAGACCAGATCTTTTGTGCACATTTTGTGGATTGCTAATACACTCTCATTGTTCTCCATGGGAGGAGGAACCATTGTCTCTCACTGGATATGGCCCCTGGAACTGTGGTCAGTGCCGTGAGTGGCGGTAGCAACCTGGACCCAATTTTACTTAACCACATTCTTTGTTTTTTTCCTTTGACATTTATCCTGGCTGATTTATGGCAGATGCGCTTGGGTTTGTGCTCATTCTCTGTTTGGTATTGGTATATAGATGGATGGATGGATACATGTTTTCTATATGTTAGTATTATTGGTATCTGTTCTGTTTCTTCGCGTTATTATTATATGTTTTCTTTTTAGTGTTTATCGAATGTATGATTTACGAATTAGTTGAGTCCTCAGGAACTGAAGATAGAAAGTTAGAAACTTAAAAACCAAAATGGTCTTACCATGAGGCAAATTAAGAGATGAAGAAGCTTACCACGTAAGTACAAAAGACTTGCGAATGCAAAGTTTACAAACTCAATCTTATAATATTATTGATATAACCCCACATGCTCTACATGTATGTATGTTATTCGGTATCGAACTGGAGAAGGAGAAACTAACGAAATAAGTAAAAGGAGAGAAACCACAAACCCCTAAGGAAAGATCATTGAGAAAATATAAAAAGAAGAAGAAGCTGATACACACCCAAAAGACATCACAATACAAAATGTGCATAAAGAATGCAAAATTTCAGACCAAGCTCACCCCTACTCAAGACATGAATTAGAAGATCAAAACTAAATTTCACTTTACTTCGCCTCGACATGCCCTCTCACATCCTCTGATACTCTCTGTCTTTTACTCAGTGCAACTCCACATCGGAGAGGATTTTCACATTGTACAATTGTAAGTGTTGTCTTACTCGGTTGAATCAAAGTAAACCCGCTAACATAGCTCCGGGATCATTAGCATCCATCACTGGGCTAGGTGGTTGAGCTACAGGTGCTGCCGGTCCTGGCACCACTGGAACCAGGGCTCGAGAGCCCACTGGAATGGCGATTAGTTGTTCTTTGATAAATTCTTTCAACCTGTAAACAAGGTAAGCAAGCAAAATCATGCAATGGAAGAGTTATGTATTTTTAACAAGTTAAGGGTTTGTGCTAGTCGCATACTCAAATGTAAGCGTAGAATCTCCTGACGCTACTGTCAACCGCAGTTGAGTCCTGTCCGCTGGGTCTGTTTCAATCCTCGCCTGAAAAATGTATAAAATGCAAACATATTGAGATGCCAATGATGCATATAGTTTCCTCCTGACTTCATGTACTTTAACAAATTCGGTTTTGCAGCATTCTTAAGTATCTACTATCACTGCATGCCCACAGAATTCATAAACATCTGAAGAATCAGCTTGGAATTTTACTTAAAGGATGGTAAGGCTCACCAAACAGAGCATGGCTCTTGTATTTTCTGAGTAGAAGGTTGTGCTTGCCACTAGATTATTAGGGTTGGGATCCTATAACAGAACCACAGAGTAATATTATCATGGGCAATTTCCAAAAATACCACTTTTTAAGTTTTTTTTCCAAAAATACCACCTTGAAGTTTTTTTTCCGAAAATACCATTTTTTTTTCCAAAGTTCCAAAAATACCACTTTCTTAAAAATTCATTTTTAACATTCAAAACTAAACCCTAAACCCCAAACCCAAATCCTACCTTTAAAACTCTACCCTAATTTTGGAATAGTTAACCCAAACTCAAAAAAATTAAATTCTAAACCTTAAAAATCAACTTTTTAAAAAGTGGTATTTTTGGAACTTTGAAAAAAAAATGGTATTTTTGGAAAAAAAACTTCAAGATGGTATTTTTGGGAAAAAAACTTCAAAGAGTGGTATACAAGGGAATTCCTCTATTATCAAAGTAAGCATATCTATGCAAAGGAAGATCCGTGAAGAAGTGAAATTATATAGAATACTTACGAGCCCGGAGCATATCGTCACCCGGAAGCTATTGAACAGATTTTCCATTTCTGGAAGAGCAAGAGGTCTTACACCTCTAACCTGCAGGAAATGGTGTAAACGATATAACATCAAGACATTGTTAGGGTACTTTGAATTGACTTGCGTATGTATGCGGGAATACATACAACTTCTTGAAGTTTCAATGGTGGTCCTGAAAGTGATCTCCATTGTGGGAAGAACTCTTCAGATGTCAATTGTAGTGGTTGAAGAAACTTACTCAAGACTGCCGGGAGGCGTAGTTTAGCACTGACCTATGAGAGAGACAACAAGTCAGGTAGTGTTGCATAAGAAGTCTGTATCCTATGGAATGGTGCAGTGACTACCATGCTTGCACCAAACTTGTAGGAGAAATCCAAAACCGCAACATCCCTGCTGGGACGGATGTTCATCACTTCGAGTGGACATTGTACCTATAACCATGAGAAACCGTAAAGTAAGAAAAATGACTATTTTGATATAGAAACTAAGATCATATTAACCTACAGATATAGAAGTACCTGTGCTCGAGGAGGAATGGTATCAGGTACTAGAGACAGTTCTAGTTTTAAATGCGCAGGGGGTAGTATTAGAGCTTTAACAGATGTAAGAGGAGCAATATTTTTGTTTCCCAAAAAGAGGACAAGTCTCCCATGCTGTCCTCGCCATTCAGCTTTCACACCAATCTGAGGCAGGACCAACATTTTTAGAATGTTAGATTCTTGCAATCATTAATGAATTAATGACTTGTACATGGTGATCTTCTCCGATCAAAGTATCCCAAAAAAAGAAAAGAGGTATCTAAGGAGAAATCAAACCTGAATATAAGGATCCTCGTATAAGACACCACTATCTTTCAAACACAAAGCATGAAATCTTTCGGCGATATTTCCAATCGGCTGTTTAGGAAAGCAAAAAAAAAAACAAATAAGAACAAAATATCGAGTATCTAAGTGGCTAGTATGATTGAGTGCAGAAAAACAATTCAATGTACTTTATTAATATCATACGTAAATGGATCCAATGATGAATATGACAATCAGTTATGTGCCTGCTCTTCAGAATGTAGGATAATAACATCGCAGTTATGATGCTGATCAATAATAAGGTACCAACGTATGCAATTTACAAGGCATATAAACTAATACATGAACCCAAAAAAAGGCTGATACAGAAATTTAACTTTAAAAATAATTAGCTCGCGTTGTTTAGATATAGGATTTCATTCATGTTCAGCTTACAATTTCAGAGAGAGCAAAAGAAAGACAAGAAAAATACCTCCACCGTGTTTGTTTGTTCATCAACAGGTACGATGGCTGTGCCATCAACTTCATTTAAAACTCCTTCCTCTTCTGTGAGACCACGTTGTTGACTCGAGATATCTCCCGGCGGAGCCTCAATTGCCAGAGGATCGACAAGGTCACCGCCGAGGAGATCCGCTGATGGAGTTTGTGGCTGTGCGTTACTCAAATTGCCATTTGGCTGAAACTGAGTCTGGGATGCTGACTCGTGGTCCAGCTAGATACACAAAGATAAAGCGAATGTCAGAAGATAATTGGATAAAGTTTGTAGTGAATCAAGAGAATGTGCTTGAAAATGCCTCGTTTATTGGGGATCCAATGGGGGTAACACTCACTTTGATTCCACTCATGCTTGGAACCTTCAAAAGTGGGGGTGTCCCATTTACAGGTTGGTGGTCAGTCAAAACCAAAGCATTTGAAGGTAGCTGTTGCGCTCTTTGCTTGATCGCACTCTGGTCTGCAGTATCTTCAACATCTTCCACCTTCTTTATCAATGAAGACTACGGAAAGACAACAAAATTTCCAACATAACAACTTCCATCACTGAAATTGAAAACTTCCAGCAAAATTACGGATAAACCGCTTAAAAATTCAAGAAATTAATGAACAAACCTGGCGCTCCGGGAATTTGGGCATCTCAGCCAATACATCCATCAAGGTAGCCCCTTTTTTACTCAATTCAAAATATTCAACTGCTCGCTGTTGTATCTCCACATCAATACTACTCTCGTATCTGCCAACAGAAAACCCTACTAAGAAATTTGATTTGGTTACCTAAAAAGCAGAGCATAACATGACAAGCAAAACTACTGGGATAAATAATAAGGTTAGCGACTCTCACTTCTTAAATACAGTCCAAATCTGCTTTTGCAATTCTATATCTGGAGGTTGAGCGTGCATAAGAAGCTTTGCATATGTCGAGAGAAGAAGAGGAATGGTTGGAGTCCTGAGAAAAGATAAGGGTGCCTAAGGTATAGCAAATAAAAGCTACCCAAAGGGGAGAAAGAGCACCGTGCATTGATTATGTTTTCTTACGATACTGTGGGAAGCTTCTCATGTAAAATGCTAAAGAGCTCTCTTGCACTACATCCAGGTCGTCTAGCAAGAAGGTGACCAAACTCCCCCAAAATATAAGCACTGACCTGATAAAAGTAGTGCAATATAACTCACTCTTAGCTCTGTAATTCGCATAGAATTTAACTCATATAGAATCGTTTCAAAGTTCAAAAATTTAGTAACTGCACTTTCTAATTTAGCTGGCACTAAGAAAATGACAAATACTATAAGAGACCAAAATCATATTTCTGAATCATAAGAATCACACGTTACCAGCACTATGCAATATAGAGAGCTTATTTTAAGAAATAAGGGCATACAAACCTTCACCATTGTCTCATGTATCGCAATCTTGTCCATATATTCTCTTACTTTTGATGCTGCATAAGGCTGACACATCAAAGAAACTCTAAAGCAACTTCAGAATGCCACAAACAAGATATAATGAATTTCTTGTAACAAATTCATTACCTGCAGGTCTTCGTTATTTGTTACAAACTGTACCACACGGAACCAAATGTCATCACTAACAAAATCTCCCGCCTTATCAATCAACTGAAGGATCACATCTACATACCTAATGGACATTAAAAGAACTATGTTGTGTAACAAAAGATTGGACAGATATATCGTCCCATAAATTATCTAATTGTGTGCATCTCAAAAAAGATGTAGATATTAAACTGAAACCAAAGTAATCGTTACCAAGATAGATCAGGAGCAAATTTCTCAGCGAGAATAGCAGCTTTAAGTGATAACTCCTCACGCATGCCAAACTCAGCTGTGCTAAGATACTGCAATATATTTTTCGTGATGAGTAAACTTGAACACCATCAGAACTAAATCTTCTAATAAATATCACATGTAAGAGGAAACTATAGGTAAGGAAAATATTGATCTTTGAAAGAACTACCTGCAACAGCTCTTCGACTATACCCTTTGCATTTGACACATCACACATTCCATAAAGCAGATCAAGAGCTCGCCTACGAATACTGCAGGAAAACTGAACTAATCAGTAAACCTGATACTAAGAGCACAAAAGCCAACATATATAACAGGCAGGAACAGGGAATTAGGATATTCCTCTCTACATATACAAGTATATCTGTACATTTATAATATCCCTCTCTACACAACTTCCAATTTGATCACCAGAGATGGCAGCTTTGGTTCACAACCAATATCGTCTATTGAAATAGTAAAAAAGAAACCTGATATCAGGGTCCTTCAAAGAGGTGATTATTTGAGGTTGGTGCTTTTTTATAATATCCTGGGCATCTGTGATCATCAGCATTCGTGTCATGTTCTCCTGCAGTGTTTGCAAGGATGCATCATTATGGCTAACTAATAGATGAATTACCAACATACAAATCACATGATCCACCAGAAACAGTATACAAAGTTCCAGCTAGGCTTTACAAGCAGGAAACCATTACTGTATATGAAAACTCACCAAGCCTAGATATCTGATGTTGGGCTCACGTACAGAAATAAATTTTCCAAGGAGAGCAACACACTGTGACATCATTTCCTTCTCAGCATTGAGATGCATGACCTACAGCAGAACCACATATTGACAGGTTAAAATACTTCTCACCAAGGCGAAGAGTTGAGAACACACTCAAATCATCTCTCCATGATTAAAAATAGCATTGAACTTTTTAAGCAGAGTATATATAAAAAGCTCATAAAAGGTAGGTAAAAGACAGATAGACATGCATGAAAATAATTTACCAATATTTAAAAACTAGCCCTTAACAAAAAAGAATCATAAGAAAAACCTCCATTCACAAGTCAGCATTATGTTTTTGTTTGGCAACGAGGAGTTGAGACGTGCAAAGGAGATGGGGAAACATTAATTGCATCAATAATATTCTAGGTATAAACTTGCTTTGTCTGGCAATCTTACCAAAGATAGAGCTTCAAAGAGCACAGCATGAGACGCATTATTCTTATTCACATTTTTTACAACATCTGTCCCCATCAGTATCCGTTGTAGGACCTGAAATTTCCATATCAAATGTTATGAGGCTGAATTAAAAAACGTATATCAGAAAGCTTTTTGGAATAAAATGAACCTCGAAGAGGGATCTTCTGGTGCTGGGATCTTCAATGGTTGGAAAATACTGAAGAGCCCTCATTGTTTTCACCTATGCTAACCAAAGGACATATAAGCATCCAAGATAACCCTCAAAAGTACCACACATATACATCAAAATGGTACATGCCTCTACTTCAAAAGTTATTACACCTAAAATGTGAAGAATATAGGGAATGTAGGGCGATAAGCTACAGTTCAAAAGAATCTGTAAAGCGAGTTAAGACAAACCTGGAGCCAAGGAGATGGGATACCATAGTATGTGTACTCCTGAGGAACATCCTGATTCCTAGCAAGGCGTTCCAATGTTTTGACACATTTGGGTAGACAATTCGAATACCCCTCATAGTCATTGGACACCAAAGATACAAGAAGACTCATAGAAGATGTCAAGACACCAAGATCACGTTCATCCAAAAGTTGTGCCATACGATCTGCCCTGTAAGTATACGAAAATGAGGATATAGAAAAGAGAAACCTATAAAATGAAACAAATAGAAACACCAGACTGTTTTAATACACACCAGCCATCAGCGTTAACGACATCAGGATTTTTTCTGAACAAGCGCAGCAGGCAAAGTGCAGCCTTTTTTCTTACAAGAGGCCTGCAACTGCTAGAAATCTGAAGAAAACAAGCCCATTATAACACTTGTTAAGTACTCATCATATGGAAGACATGCAACATTATAGAGTCACTTACTAGTAACTTTTGAACATCTGGTGCCAACGACTCTGCAAATTCTCGTCCACCAATATTTCCAACCTACAGAGGAAATTGAACACAGGATGGTAAAAAGATTTACAAAAGCAAGCATCATTTAATAACGTAAATGGCTTCAAGAACCTAAATAAGAAGCATGACGTACATAATATATTAATCGACCATCCATTGAAATAGTAAATTACATCTCATCAGCGGAAAAACTCAGACATCAACAGATTATGGATGAAAGAGCACTTACCAAAGTCAATGCCAAGCACTGGAAAGTCTCATTGCGTCCAATAATATCGTTTCGGACTGCATTTATTGCTAACCTCAAGAAATCATGATTCTCATTCAGCAAACACGATGTGACAATGTAACCAACCTATATTTATGGATAAGAACATGAAATCAGTTCAAAAGCAAGAAAATATAAATCTGAAAATAAAATGTTTGGAAGCTAAAAAAACAGTGAATTTGCAGAGAGAATTGTAACCCCATGATGTCATTATTCAGATAATAAAACTGCTAGTGTACCTAGCACCCGAGTCCTGACATGAAATAAATCACAGTTGTGGCTCTTAAATATCTAGCTTTCTACAATATTTAATTGAAATTTTGCTTCATTCCAACTTAACAATATATATATTCGTAGCCAAACAAGTACCCCTGCATATTTCCCTTTCCTATCTAAAAAGCTCTAGTTCATTGTTTAAGTAAATGAAAGGAACTTGGTACTATACCTGCTTTTCAGGATACTTTGGTGCAGATATAAGAGAAACAGCCTCCATATGACCAAAATCCACATCGTAACCCAACATGTGTATATAAAGCATTTTCCACACATATTTCTTCTTCTTGTATGGTGTCAATACCTATCATCATCATACATAAAACATCTGAAAAATTTAATCACCAATTGCATAAGCAATACATTTTCGAATCCAAATCGTAAAAGCGATAAGTACACTCAGGTTCATATCATATACAATGGCTGATCTCCAACATCTAACCTACTATATAGTCTATACTAGAATGTCACTAATCCATGAAACAACTAAGCCATTACCGCTTTGGCATGAAAAGTGCAGCTGAAAATTGCGCATCCTTCTTATAGACGATACAGAAACCAAAATTCTAACACTATACTTAACCTCGAGCTCAAACACAAACGAATACAAGATTCCTTTAGCTAGAAACGGCGAGATATGAGAAGAGAAAGAAGAAACGCGAAAACCTTATCGTTTTTGAAGCATGTACGGATGTTTCCAAGCTCCTTATCAACACGGAGACGCTCGGCTTCCTTATTCTGGCAATTTCGGATGTCGCTGATGAAGACGGAGAGACCTCTCATTCCGCTCATGGTGTGGAAAAGGTTTCTTCAGATCCACCGTCCCTAAACTGGATCTAAATACGAGAGAGGGACACTTGACGCATAACAAAGAGAGATCGGAACCCTAATTTGGAAACGGGAAACAGCTCCTCCGATCGTAGATTTCAAAAAGGTTGATGATGATGATGATCTGCCACAAAAGAGAGAAGCCTGTGCTAGGAGAGACGCGAGAAAGACTTTTCTTTTCGTTTTTTTGTAAATTAAAATAAAAAACAAGATTATTGGAAATTTGAAGATGATAAAACTTGTGAATCTTTTAGTTTTTTTTCTTATGTCAATTGTCAAATGAGGATTATTCCGTTATCGATTTTAATACTGCACACTGGGATACCCGATCGGGTTTGCATCGAGTATTTGGGATTTTCCGATATTTGAGTTTAGAAATATAGAGATTCGGGTCGGATTCGGATCGGATGTCATCAAGTTCGGGTATATCTGATTACCCAATTGAATAACCGACTATTTTGTAAACCAAAACGGATCGGTTAAAATTGACAAACTGTATCTGTACTGAACTCTATGTATCGGATCGGGGTCATGTTTGGATTCGGATTTTGGATACGAATATTATGCTCAAGCCATAGTACAATACTGAGTTACTGATACAGTCCGGATATTATCATTTTTTCCCCACATTTATAACTTAATCATTGATTATGAATATATAGTATTCTTTCCGTTCCATTTTAAATGATTTTTAAGGTTTTTACACACAAATTAAAAAATCATTTAATTGTTCATCTTTTTAATATAAAACATCAATTCCAAAATGATATAACCAATAGTTATTTTTTGAACCAAAAACAACAAAAGACAATAACTCTTGCATTGGAAAATTGAAAAAATCAAGTAATTTAGAACAAATTTTTTCTCCTAAAAGATCATTAAAAATGGGACGGAAGGAGTACTACTACTAGATGATTTTTTTTGGGATACATCGATATTGATGATTAGTTGTTTAACGTCCAAGGATTGAAATAACTTACACATCTGTTTTAATTCCAAAGATGGCATGGAAGAGAGTACATGTAAACTAATAAAATGCAATACTAAACTAACTGATTTTTGAAGAAATATAATAACTCATGGATGATGATGATCACATGACATGATGAGCTTGGATGAAGCTGTGGGTAGTTTCAACAGATCCTCTGTGAGTTGCTGCACCTTTTTGGGGTCATCCATTGCAACATTAACTCTCACAATTTCAAGACTTTCCATTTTCATTAACAAATGGCTAATGTGTTTCAGCTCGCTTGCACTTCCTCCATAATGCATGATATGCAGCTTCTTTACTTGGTTATTCGGGGGAATGCAAATCTCCACGAGTGCACACAAACTATCCAGACCCTGAAACATCAAGAGAAGAGACTAGTTTTAATTTCATGCCACAGTCATACTACATTTTTTCAGGGTTTGTTTCATACCGAGAGAATCAGAGTTTTTAGGTTTGGAGAATACTCCAGCAGAAGTGGAAGAAGCACTTTCCAACCTCCTTCTTCGTTACTCGAGAACTCTAAATTAGCGAGGTTGTTGAACACCGGTAGTCCATATTTGCAGCATGCCGAAATCACCTGAAATAAACACACACATACACAAAGAGCATGTTTTTCCTGTTTCTAACCGGAAAAGATGATGAGACTATACTCTGAAAACTGACCTCAACAGCGGAAGAAGTCAGATGAAGGGTCTGGACGTTGCGAATCCCACTGAGGAGATCAGTCACATCCGGGTCAACTCGCTGCTGTTGCTTGTCATCTTTCAAGAAATGAAGGTCAAGTGTAGCTTCCACAAGTGAATCCAAATTAAAATTAAGATACCCACGAAGAGCATAATCAGAGTAGTAAAGGTCGACAACATTCGGAATGTCAAGTGAAACATATGTATACCAACCAACAAAAGAGGCACAATCATAGGTAAGTGAAAGCCTCTTAATGGTTTTACTGGATATGACGTCTAGTTTTCCAGGAAAAGACTTGTGATGTATGGTTAAGTCCTCAAGTACAGGGCAAGCAGCAAGAAACACATCAAAGAATTCTACGACCTCAAACCAAATTGAATCAAGGAATAGAACTTTTAGTGCTGGGAGAGATGTATCCGAAGGGAAACTATTGATGCTGAGTTTTGTTCCCAATGACAGCTTAACTAATATTGTGCTGGTGAAGATTTTGGATGGAAAAAGACGTCGAGACTGAGATTTTATGCCTAGGTGAAGCTCAGAGACACCGCGTTCCAGGGCATTACATATCCAGCGATTAACATGAACCACGTCGTTATGGTCATCTTTGCATTTTAGTGAGAACTTGTCCATATGGGTATTGCCTTGCAGTTGCAAAGCCAATGTTCTATCCACAAATTCCCTGAAACTCTGTCGGATATCGTTCCTATACTGTTTAAAGTCTTCGGGGTGCCAAAAGATGCAGTCGTCAAAGTCGAGAGTATGCCGGAAAGCGAACAGAGTCCTCCACCTCTGGGAGAGAATAGATGTTGAAGCAGCTTGTTTAGTGGGGAGTAGAGACAATATTTGGACAAGAATCTCATCTGGAAGATCATTAATTGAAGCCAGGTAACTCGGATTCAAATGTTTGACACAACCCATCCCTAGCTGTTCCTGAAACATGAAATTTGAGCTCAAGTACTCATTGCAACCAACAATAACATACCACAAGTAAAGTACAATACTTTGAAGGATATAGCAGCATTCTGATAATGTAGAAAAACTAGTTATTCACATCCTACTTTCTTATCACAAAGCAAACAACACCAATACACAACGTAAGCAGCAACATATGCACATAAATTAACACTCTACTTTGGCATATATAACACAACACCAAGTGACTAAGAACAAATCAGGATGCTAAAAATGGGATTACTTTGTGGTAGACTGAGAAGGAGCTTTGGTACTTAGGGTCCTTGAGGTTGTTCGATAATGCTTCCAAATGATCCAAATAGAGACACAGACATCAATCAATCGTTGGAATCCAAAATATGGAACATCAACTTTCCACCCGAAAAGAAGAAAAAGGAAACTCCATAGATACCAATGAGAGATGGAGAAGCAGATTGTTCCAGACGAAGAATGAAGAAGCCAGAGGGCTGTGGAATTTTGACTTTTTATTTTTGTGTTTTTATTGACCAAGTAGGGATATCTTAATATATAAGAGAGTTCTTCTACATTCTAAAATACGGTATATTTGATTGTATATACACCGTATATATGCTATACAGTGAAGGATTGTACCATTTTTTTGTTATACGGTTAAAAATAAGGATTAAACTATACAACCGTTTATACAGCGATAATACGGCCGTTTATACGGCTATACGATCGTATATACGCCGTATAAACATTATGTATTTTTTTAATAAATATTTTGACAAAACTGATATTTTAAATTTCTTTTTTTTTGTTTAATTTCAACTACTTGAGATGATTCATGGTTATTATTTTCTTATAGATAATTTTTTTATTATATATCTAATATATTTTCATGATTATAACTTTTAAAAATAAATTCTATTAATTATAAATGTGAGTTTTGTTTAATATCTTACTAATGAGTTATATTTCACAATATAAGTTGTATATTTATTATATTAATAATATTATAAATATTTATTTTCAAAAAATATTCACCGTATATACTCTGTATACACGCCCGTATATACGTCTAGACGCTATACGGTGGTCGACCGTACGTCTAGCGTATAGCGTATTTTAGAACGCTGATTGTAACTCATTAGATGGTGACATGTGTCTAATATCGATAGAGATGATGACATGTGTCTAATATCGATCGAGATGATGACATGTGTTAAAATATTATAATTATGTTAAACTAATAAAATAAATACATTAACATATTTCTAAAAGGCAAATTAAACTCTAATGTAAAGTGTTTAAAAATAAATAAATATAGATACCATTAAGTTAAACAAAAAAAAAGGCACGTTAACATATTTTTTAAAGCCACACCAAAAACTATATATGCCAAAATGTAAATTATTAAAATAAGAAAAGTGTTAAATCTAAAAAAAAAATAGTGCTTCAACAAAAAGGCACATTACCTTATTCGAAAGTTTTTTCTCCCGTTCTTCGACCTAAACAAAAAAATCACATTACCTTATTTTTACCATATTTCTTATTCGCAAAAAAAAAAACTATTATATAAAGCTTTTCAAAGTTTTCCAAAGTTTTACATAAACTATTCTTTGAAAGGTTTTTTAAAAAATACAAAAATCTTTACACATACTTTTCAACATAATTATAGAATATTTCAATATACGTACTTTCAGTGTTTGTAAAAAGAAAATTGTATGAAATCTTATAATATAAAGTTGTATGCGCACCAAACTATAACTCACGAGATTACAATATGTGTCATTGTTGGTTTAGATTGTGACATGTGTCAATAAAAAATTATTAGTCTATATTATTTACTTTTTAAATCAAATTGTAGTCTAATTTAAAAACTAATAACAAATCGAAAGAAATTGTCAAGAAGAAAGGAAAACAAAAAAATAAAGTCAAAAGAAAAGGAATTAATGAAATAAGTATAGTTATAACAAATATAAGACAAAAAAACTGCATAACAATTAGATAAAAGATAGTCAATGTAATAGGAAAAAAATAATTAAGTGACAAAAAAAAACTATAGTTGTCATCATGGTCAAATAAACTAAGGCAAATAGGATTTAATATGACATCAATTTATTTTATTCTTTTAATCAAGCGAATTATAAGTTCGAAGTAAAATGATACAATTTGAAAAGATTATTTATGCAATTAGAAAAAAATTAACTGATAATTATACGGAATTTAATTTAGAATATAATTTTACGGGTTTTAATTTATAATATAATTATACGGGTCTTAACTACGTAGATTATCAATTTCAATATCTAATACCCGCATATTATGCGGGTCCTAATATAGTTTAGGGGGAATTGCAAAACTGCCACGTCTGAATTACCATTGTGCAAAAATGACACGCCCAAAACACTGTTCACAAATATGCCACGAATTTCGTCATTTTGGACGAAATTACCCCTGGCAGAAACAAGAAGATTTAAAAAAAAATCATTTTCTGATTTTTTTGTTTCTCTCTTCTTCTCTCTTCTTTTTCTCTTTCTCTTTCTCTTTCTCTTTCTCTCTTCTTCTATTTCTCTACAACAACAATGGAGATCTCAAGATCTATTTCCATCTCTTTTCTCTTTTCTTCTCTCTTCTCTTTTCTCTTTTGTTTTCTCTTCTCTGTCCTTCTCTATCTCATCTTTCTCTGCATCAATGAAGATCCCTCTCTCTTTTTCGTGAAATTGAAGAAGCCAAAACAAATATCTCTTTCTCTCTCTCTCTCTCGTATAGATCTAGATCTGATTTTGTGAGTTTTGTTGTAAATCTAGGTTTATTTGATTTGTATTTTCTTCTCTATGAGGTTGAAAAAGGCAAAAAAATCTAGATCTAGATTCGATTTTGTCAAATTTTGTTGAAAATTTGGGTTTATTTGATTTATGCCTCTTTCTCTATGAGGTTGAAGAAGACAACAAATTCAGATCTAGATCCGGATTTTGTCAATTTTTGTTGTAAATTTGGTTTTATTTGGTTTATTTTGAAAATCTAATTTTTTGATTCGATTGGTAGAAATCTTAGATTTTATTCAATTAGGGTTCAAGATCTGATTTTTTACTGGGTTTAGACATTTTTACTGGTATCTGATTCGATTAGGGTTCAAGATCTGATTCGATTGTATATTATAAGGTTTTTGTAAGGTTTATAAGGTATTTAAAAATTGATTTATGAAATTGCATAATATAAGGTTTTTGTAAGGATTATAAGGTACTTAAAAGGTTTTATTAGTTGATTTTCATTGTTTTGCCAAACACGACTTTAAATGAATTCTATATTATAAGGTTTTTGCAAAGTTTATAAGGTATTTAAAAATGTTGTATTAGTTGATTCTCACTGTTTCGCCAAACAGGACTTCAAATGGTTTAAAAAATCGATCTATAAAATTGTATATTATAAGGTTCTTGTAAGGTTTATAAGGTATTTAAAAATTGATCTATAAAATTGTATATTATAAGGTTTTTGTAAGGATTATAAGGTATTTAAAAGGTTTTATTAGTTGATTTTCATTGTTTTGCCAAACACGACTTTAAATGAATTCTATATTATAAGGTTTTTGTAAAGTTTATAAGGTATTTAAAAGGTTGTATTAGTTGATTCTCATTGTTTCGCCAAACAGGACTTCAAATGGTTTTAAAAATCGATCTTTAAAATTGTATATTATAAGGTTCTTGTAAGGTTTATAAGGTATTTAAAAATTGATCTATAAAATTGTATATTATAAGGTTTTGTAAGGATTATAAGGTATTTAAAAGGTTCCAACTACAAGACATGTTGTAAGGTTTATAAGGTTTTTGTAAGGATTATAAGGTTCCAACTACAAGGTATGTTTTAATGATAATTTTTTTATTTTTCTTCAAATAATGGCATAACTGTAATATTGTGTTTCTTCTTCCTCCCCTACCTATCCCTCTGAAACCTAATTTGCTGCAACCACTTCTCTCTTTTTCCTCCACCTCGTTCTTCACATGAATCACTTTAATTTGACATATCTTTCTTATGAAATCTTATAGAACAACGAGATTAAGATCTCAATCTGAGATCGAGAACGAATATGGAGAAATCGGAGATCTGAGATGAAGAAATCAAAGATCGGAGATCTGAGATGAAGAAATCAAAGATCGGATGTCCTAGATGGAGGAATCAAACATCGATGTAGAGATTTTGGGAGAAAGATGAACAGATCTGAAAGAGAAAGAGAAGATTTGTAGAGAGAGGATGAACAAGAGAGAGAAAAAAAAAACAGAATAAAAAAAAAATGAGCGTGAGAGAAAAAACTTATTTTATCATTAAGGGTAATATGGGAATATAAAAAAGGCTGTGGCATTTCTGTGAATGTGTAATTGGATGTGGCATAATTGAAAAGTGGCATCCTAAAAATGACATTTTTCAAAAATGTCATTTTTAGGATGCCACTTTTCAAAATTTCTCTATAGTTTATATATATTATACTAAATCCAGCGTCGTTCCTTGTTTTTCTCAGAGATTTAACACAAAATTGTTACCAAAGAAGAAAAAGGTGATACCAAAATATTTCAAGAAGCCATGCTCATGGAGCTAAATATCTTAGAAACTCCTAAACATGGATTTGGCAAGCTACCAAGTTGTTTTTCTCGTTTTAATGATTTGCACAGTAATAACAAATAATAGCAACATATGGATGATGATGATGATGATGGTCACATGACAAGTATCTTAAGCTTGGACGAAGCTGTAGGAAGCTTCAGCAGATCCTCTGTGAGTTGCTGCACCTTGTTGGGGCCATCCATTACTGCAGCTGCAACTTTAACTCTCACCACTTCAAGACTCTCCATTTTCATTAAGAAGTGGCTTATGTGTTTCACCTCACTCGCACTTCCTCCATAATGCATGATACACAACATCTTTACTTGGTTATTTGGGGGAATGGGAATCCCCACAAACCGTTGTCTTCTAAATGTGTAACGATCCAGACCCTGAAGCATCAAGAGAATCGAGACTACCTTAGAATTCGATGAAACAGTCATATAAATAACAATTTGGTCAGTGTTTGATACATACCGAAAGAGAGAGAGTTTTTAGGTTTGGAGAACGCTCAAGCAGAAGTGGTAGAAACATTTTCCAACCTCGTTTTGTACTCGAAAAGAATAAATCAACGAGGTTGTTGAAAACCGGTAGTCCACCTCTACAGCATATCGAAATCACCTAAAACACATAGAGATAATGTTTTTTCCTGTTTCTAACGAAAAGATGAAGAGAGACCATACACTGAAACTGACCTCAACAGAAGAAGAAGTCAAATGAAGGGTCTTGACGTTGCGTATCCCATTGATGAGATCAGTCACATCAAGTGGCCCCTGTTGATTGTCATCTCTCAAGAAATAAAGGTCCAGTGTAGCTTTGGAAAGTGATTCCAAATTGCAATGTGGAGACTTAAGTCGTGCATAATCAGCGTAGTAGAGGTCCACAAGATTCGGTGTGTCAAATGAGATAATGCCAGCGTTCACATAAAGACCAACAATCGGTCTGTCAAGTGAAATTGAGAGTCTCTTAATGGTTTTGCTGGATATGACTTCTGGGCCATGTGGATAAGATTTGCCCTGTACGGTTAAGTCCTCAAGTACCGGGAAAGCAGCGAGAAACACATCAGAGAATTTTAAGATCTTGAACACAACTGAATCAAGGAAGAGAACTTTTAGTGCTGGGAGAGACGTATTTGAAGGAAAACTATCTATGTCGAGGTTTGTTACCAATGACAGCCTAACCAATGTTGTGCTGGTAAAGACTTTTGATGGGAAATGAGACCGCGAGTGAGATATTATGCTTAGGTGAAGCTCAGAGACACCGCGTTGCAAGGCATTACATATCCAGCGGTCAACGGCGCATTTTTCATCTTTGCATATTTCTGTATATTTTAGTGAGAACTTGTTCAGATGGTTACCGCTTTGGAAAGCCAACGTTCTATCCACGAAATCCCTGAAACTCTTTCGGATATCGTTCCTAAACTGTTTAAAGTCTTGGGGGTGAGAAAAGATGGAGCCGTCAAAGTCGAGAGTATGCAAGAAAGCGAACAGAGTCCTCCACTTCTTGGAGAGAATAGAGGTTAAAGCAGCTTGTTTCGTGGGAAGAAAGGACATGATTTGGACAAGAAGCTCATCGGGAAGACAATCCACTGAAGCCCTAGAGACAGACTTCATCCCTCGTTGTACCTAAACCATGAAATTTGAGTTCAAGTACTAATTAATAAACATACCACAAGTAAGTAAAGTTTCAACACTTGAAAGGAAATAAGCAACATTCTAACAACCTAGAAAAACCTCAAAATTGCTAGGTGAAAAATCGATTTAAAAACCCTAAAGATTAAAGCTTTCTCTCGAGGACATAGAAAAAAAAATCGTTAATTGGAAACAAAATTAATGGATATACAAAGACTTACATGATGATCAACTTCTTCTCCACGTCCCATACCAAGCTTCTTCTGCATTACTAACTAAAAACCCTAAATATAGTGATTGTGATTATGACACTGAGAGTTTTTGGTTACTTGCTTAATTATTACTAGGTGAATTTCCCGCACCGTGTGCGGGTGAACAATATTTTGTAATATGTTTAAATTTAATACTAAACATATTATAAATTATTCTTAAATGATTCACGTACGCCCTTGCACATATATAACTATTTTTGTAAACTCTATTAATGAGAATACATAGTTATCTACATTTTATGATCATTCATTAATGTTTTCTATTTTTGTTTAAGCATTCATATAAATTTTATCAATAATAATAGTGATCTACATTTTTTTTTTATCTTTGTTTATTTTTCTTCTTCTTTTTCATTATTTTCTTTGTTTAATCTTACATTTTCTTATGGTTTTCTTTTGTTTTTTTTTCTCGTGCTTTCCTTATTTTTTTTTTTTCATCGTTCTTCTTCATTTTTGTTATTCTACTTATGCTTCTTTACAACCATTTGTTATTTTCTGATTTTCTTCTTCGTTTTAATTTTTTTGTCTTCGTTTTCTTCGTTATTCTAATTCTTAGTCTTCTTCTTCTTTTGTTTATTCATCTTGATCGTATTTGCCTTATCTTTCTAGTATTTCTTCTTGTTTTCTATACGTTTTTTTTTATTTTTCATTGTTTCTGTATTTTTACTCTATACGATTTCGTTTCTTCTTCTATTTCGTATTTGTCTCTATGTCGTCATCTTCTTTTTCGTCTTTGTGCTGTTTTTTTTTTTGTATCGTTATTATGTTATTTTTTAGGTTATTCTTTGTTGCCGAAGTCACTCTGTTTTGACTTTTTAAGTCTCTTCATCTTCTTAGACATTCTTTTCATTCAAATTTGTCTCCTCTTCACCGTCTTTGTCTTGTTAGACATTTTCTTCTTCTTCTGATTTTTTTTCTCTTTTTGTTCTAGTTTTTATTCGTCTTTTTTCATTCAAATTTATTTTGCTTTTTATTCAAATTTTTTTTTGGTCAAAAAGATTATGTTCTTTCTATAACTTTTCTTTATCCTTGTCTTTGTATTGTCTCTTATTTTACTTGTCTTCCAATGTTTTTTACATCTTCTTTTTCTTCTCCGACTAATTTTATTCCTTTTCTCAATGTACATAGTGTTATAATATTTATAAGAGGCTAAAAATAGGTGAAGGGATTTAGTGTTCTATATTATTATAATTTAAACGTGTTCAGTGAATCAGCAATCATGTTTACTTAGGATGTGTTTGAAAGTGTAATGACTATATATGCATTTTACCCAAGGCTCCAATAATCCCGCATATTATTGTAAACCTTCCAAAAATCATTGATTATGTAATTAAATATATTTATGATTTCACATAAAAATCCAAAATTTGTTACGTTTTTTTAATCCGAAATTGGTGTGACCAGAAAAATAAATTTGAAATTGGTTGTTAAATTAGAAAAAAGATCCGAAATTTTTCCATTCATTTTATTTATTGAGATAATAATAAGAATTTGTGTTAAAATATTAATTAGAAATAATGTTAGTATGCCATGTCATATTTTTAGCAAAACCATGTCATCATTTTTGCTTGACACGTCATAATTTTCAACCAATCAAATTATAACGTTTAATGAATCTAAATAATTCGACTTCGCTTTTAATAGGAAGGAGATTTATTTTATAGTTATTGGACAAATTATTCCATTTTTTATTTACTGGTAATAATCGTTTTATTTTAGGGTGAATTAGCTGAATAATAGAATTTTGGGCAAAAATTAGGGATATAACATGTCTTCACAGAAAATTAGGTGAGTAATATAGAGAAATAATTAGTAGACGATTTTGCCCCTATTAAATTTTATAATTAATGTCAGTAAACAAAAATCTCTAAGAATATTATATCTTAAATCTGAATAATTGATCATCGTTCCTGATTTTCTTTTTTGTGCATTTCTCTGAAAAAAATAATATATATTTAACATATATTTAAATATATATAATATAGATGACTATTTTCTAAACTATATATTTATAGATCTCAAAAGATAGTTAACTATTTTTTACCATTTTGTAATTATCTAAAACATAGTTAACTACTTTACTTTCATACATAGTTGTCTACACAACTTCATAACATAGTTGACTACACCAAAAATATTATTGTAAAAGTTATTTATTTAAACAAATATAATTAAATATGTCTATAGGATAGTTACCTATTATAGTTAGGTGTTGAAACAAACATAATTAAGTATGTGATAACGTGATTACCTATTATAGTTACTTATTTAAACAAATATAGTCAACTATGTTTATAACGTAGTTACCTATTATATTGATTTCCGAATATAGTTAATTATTCCGAGTTCCAACGATTCAGTTTGATTGGAGAGATCATGTCACTTGAGAGTTTAGCGGAAGAGAAGAAACATCATTATTTTTATAGATCAATGATTGAAATTAGTTTTGTAGATCACAGAAAAAAAGATGAGATCGATTGATTATAGTGCTTCTATTAGAAGCATAAGAAAAAGATAATGAGAAATATAAGAGAAGAAGAAGACGAGGAGAAAAAAAAGAAAAAAAAAAAGAGGAGGAAAGAGGAGGCGTGAAAGAAAAGAAAAGAAGGATTAGAGTTTTATGTTTTTCAGATTTGGTTTTAATTTTGTTTTATTTTTAAACATAAAAACTGAACAATAGATTAAGGGTAATATGGTCATTTTAGATATGATCAATGTTAGTTACCTAATTATAGTTTAGGTATGTTAGATATTTAATTATTGGTGTAAAAGGTAATATACATGATAATTTCCTTTTATTTACTTCCTGTTTTGATCCATTGGTCCCTTTTACTGATCAATTATACAAATAATGAAAATTTTATGAGTAGATTTTATCAAACGTATGCATCTAAAGTAAACACTAAAAAAGATCCTATATTCTTGACAAAGCAGCAATCTGCTTGTACATCAAGGTAACGAAGCAAGATTTACACAAAGAAAGTTACAACACATCTATATAGATTCGAACTGAATCATATCAAATCAGACAAGAATTATACCACTCTCTTTGGTGTCTATATATCCTAAATTCTAATTATTTACTTTGATCGTCCCAAAAAACCCACCAAGATCACAACATTTACGATACCCTATCAACCTTTGCAGAAAAATCACACCATAGAATATGGGATGATAACAGCTTATGGAGGGAGGTTATCCGAAAAAGGAGAAGCTTTTGCGGTGTTTGGAATGGCGGGAAGTAGGAGGCATTGCGTGATCAGCGGCAGCAGATCTAGGAGTGCTGGACACCGAGTTATGTACTGCATCATTCTTGGCATCAGAGGCTCGTGGAATAAGAAACTTGCATCCCATCTTGACCAGACGAGGCGAGCTCAAGGAGCTAGCGGACTTGCTCACTCTTTTCTTAATCTCCTGCTTGATACTCTGAAACTCCTCTTCTAGTTCTCCAACTCGTGACCTCATTTTCTGCATATTAACTTTTAGTATCCGGTTTTGGCGCACCACAGTCACCCACCCATCTCTCTGAACTATCTCATGTACTGTTGTCCTACCTGGAATGGTCAATGCATGAGCTGTTTCGGTGTTTGTAACATTGAGACCGCTTGCAAGAGCGGTTCTGAGATGCATTTGTTCGAAGAAGAGGACTTGAAGAACAACTCTGAGCGGTAATCTGTCGTTATGGGAAGCATGAGCACAAGCGTCTATGGAGAGTTTTTGGTAGTCCATGATGTTGCAGAGTTGTTCTTTGTCTTTATCTGATAGCCATGTATGCTCCTGATAAGTTACAGATTCATATTCAATACTGGATCTTTTGGAGAGAACACACAAAAAAAAATGGAAAATTTAGTGGAAAATCTAACCTTGAAATAGATATCAAATGCTCTGTATAGACCATCGTACAAGGGTCTTGAAGATTCTGGAAGAGCTACTGCAAGAGACCGCATCTTATCCGGTTTCAGATTCACATCAGAAGCAACCTCTGCCATGTAGTTATCGACTAGCCTTGCCACTTTTCTCAAGGGCGCTGAAGAGGAAGGAGACATCTCTGGATCTAAAGATGGAGGAGAGAACTCAGGTAACTGCGAGGATGATGATACAAAATGTTGGATTATTCGTTCAACGCAATCTACATTGTACAACGTCTCTGAATCAGAATAGTTAAGAATCAGAAGATTCTCGAGTGTTGCAAGCTCTAACTGCATCCCTATTCTTCTCTCCAAATTCTTTACGCAATTCCCATCAACTCCCAAAATGAAAACAACACGAAGGAGACCTAACAAGAACTTGCAGAATGACCTTCCTCTCTTTTCGGGTAGAAGGCTTAGAATGGTTTCAAGCAAAGCAATCTGATCAACAGGAGACATAGAGGAAGACAAAGGAGCCGGTGCCAAACTAAAACTCACAACTCTTCTTTTGCTTTTGTCGCTGCTACTTGTTCCGCTCTGCCACCGTCCCAACCCCGGCAAGTACTTTCTCGCATAATAAATCATAGCCCCGGCTAAACTTTCGGCACGTATACCTTTCGTTTCCATCGTTTTAATAAGCCTTTTAAACAAATCTACACTTAGATAAGAGATATCTTCGTACCACCAATCCGAAACCGAGCTTCTCATTCGCGCCCCTGTGTTTATTCCGTTCCATAAAATGCTTCCACCTGGACTCTGTAATGTACCATACATCATCATGGGCCATCCAAACAAACTCGGGTCAGTACACACCATCGTGGATACAGCGTTCATGATTTTGGGTAATGTCTGAAGCTTTTCTGCAGTCTTCAACACCGGATTAGAGTTTTGTAAAGCCACGATACAGTCTTTCCAATTGCGGAGCACGTGCTTGTGCAAAAACGTTTCAACTTGGGAAATCAAGTTATCTTCCCCATATTCATTACTCATTTCAAGGTACTCGGCTGCACAGTGTATGGAAACTATGTTTTTTGAGGTGAAATCTACTCGAACCCCGTAACAGAATCTAGCAGCTATCAAGAAAGTATCTGCACCACCTGGAAACTCTTCAAGCACTGTTGTCCCCGGAGAACTCTTATCGGTGCTATTAGAATCTTCATACATCCGTGCTAGCTTTCCACATTTTGACACCAGTGGAAACTGCAAATACACAATCCTTATAGTTACTCTAAAACCGTTGCTAGGAAAGATGCAAATAACATACATACATATATTTCAATGAACATAATCATCAAATTAACATTCACCTACCTAAATTCAGCATTGTTCCTATGGCTGGTTTTTCTCAGAGATTAAACACAAATTCTACTGCTCAACGATCAAACACATACTTACCAAAGAAGATAAAGGTGATACCAAACTCAGGAAGAAAGCAAAGCATCAAAGAAGAATAATCAAAAGCTATACCTTATGAAGGTGGAACTTCACATCATCCACAACCACAGTGATATCACTTGAAAGCCCTGTTTTGCAAAACCTACAAAAAAAATTACAATCAAATTCTCTTTAAAATATCATTTTTTAGGAGAAATTCAATCCCTATTATGTACTATCTATTCAATGTTTAAGATAAGAGTATGTAGCACTCAGGTTAGTAGCCAAAATTTCCCATTAACAAACAAAATTGAGTATTCTCTCTCTCTCTCTGAGTATCTTTGAAATGATTTGGTAAGTAAAGAATTGAAAAAGGCTACAAACTTTAAGGTCAGAGCTACCGACATCATAAAAATGGACAAAACCCATGAACTCAAACAAGCAAACACACACATACATGCAGAGAGATAGAGAGAGAGATATTTACCAGTCGTTTCCTTCTCTATGAAACTCAGAGACTTTAGCTGCAGGTGACATGCCTCTGAAAGAAAAGACCCAATTCCAGTCCAAAATTATGATCAAAATTGAAAAAAATTCACAGAGTTTTAAGGAAGAAGAAAAACCCACCAAACCCAGAAGAAGTAGGATACTAATAAATTGAAGAGAAAAGGAAAACCACTACAACTCCTCCTCCATTAAAACAACTATGAAACAAAAAAGCAAATTCAAAGAAATAATTGTTTTTTTCATCATTCAAATCAAAAGTCACAGAGAGAGACGTCAAGAAGGGGCGTTTGTGGGCAAATGGTGTGTGTGGCCCTTTACAGCTAAAAATCAACCAAAACAGAATAAAATCCAAAACCATTTTAAAAACTAAATTTAAAATAGAAAATAAAAAAATAAAAACTTTCTTTTCACTAAAAATGAAAACAAACAATTTCTTGATTTTTTTTTTTAAAGAGTGAAATCAGGGAAAGTAGATGATATATCAATTTAAAGATCCCAAGAATGAAAAGGGTTTTTCCCTTTTGCGTTGTGAATGATTTTTCAAGTGAAACTAAAAAAAGAAATGTAATAAAACGGAGGGAAAAAGACGGGAGAATTAAGGAGACAAAGAGACAAAAGTAACTCTGAGTACATGTCTTAAAGTGTTTCGAGATTTTGTCAAGGACTGAGATAGAGTCAAGAGAGGTAGAGGCAGATCATGATGTACACAACGTGGCTTCCGTTATATGCAGAGAAATTCAGGTTTGTTCCTTATTTTGTGTAATCTATTTCTAGAAACTACTATGACTTTGGTCAGGGTTTGTAACCGTTCCATTAATATAATATATTTCGGCAACAAAAAAATAAAATAAAGTTGGTGAAGGATGCTGAATTGCTGATGTTAATCCTTTATTACATGAAAATATGCTAAAATGAAAACGTAGAAGACAACATACACATTGTAAATTGATGGAGACAAGAGAGGCCGTAAAGTTGATATGAGAAGTAGATCAAAGACATCAGTTAGTGATTGGTACGACACCGACTCCAAACTGATGTAGCTGGTCACTAGCTTTTCCATGGAACCCTACGATTTTGTGACCTGCCTTCTCGATTACAAAGTTTGTTGTAGATTCGAGTCCAAAAGGTGGAGAAGTTCGTACATTGGTCTTGAACTTGAGCATTGTTATTACTGTGAATGCACTTCCAAATATTTTATCATAACAACCCTCTATTGCCGTGATGTATTCACTCGGATAATCCAACTCGAACTGCAAAACAAGATATCATACATGGAGAAATGAGCTTCATCAAGAAAATATAGTATCAATTTATAGTTTAGTTTAAGGAAATAACATTGAATTAGTATACTCACCTCTTCGTACCCAAGCAAAGTCATCTTTCCATGCTCCTCTCCTAACACTACCTGGTTGTTCTTGTCATACACAAACTTGACGGAGGCAACACCATTTTCACCTTGTCCCACATATATCTTCCTCACACCATCGAAAACACCATCGTCCCATGAAGCTCCTCCATCACCACCTTGACCTTGAAGTTTCTCTACGGGAGAAATAGGAATGGAACCAAAATATGCTCCAATAGCATCAATACCATAACCCCCCTGTCCGTAGAATCCAACAAGAGCCCTACCTTTGCTCTCCAACACGAAAGTGACGTTACCAACTGTCCCATATACAGGAGAGATTCTCCCTTTTGATGTCTTCAAACTCAACGATCTAACTCGGTTTGTCATGGTAGAGCCGCCTGGGTCACAAGTCCCTTCAACAGATGTAATATATTCATTTGGATAGTCTACTACAAACTGCAATAAGCAAATGAAAGGTTTCTTAGAAGCTATTCAGTAATAGATTCACGTATGTGATATGATCTTTAAACTGCAGTAAACCAAAAAAAGAGAGTTAGTGAATGTTTAAATGAGGACCTCCTTTAGAGTTCCTTGGCGCCTATCTTCTTCAATCCTATCCCCGTTTTCATGCGTTTCCAATTTTCCGGCTTTGTCATAGTCGACCATGATATGGGATATCCCAATGGGACTATATGTAACATACACCTTTCTTACGCCGGTGTAAATACCATGGTCCCATGAGTAGCCTTAGAGCTGTCAGCCCAACTGGGTCTAACCAAGTGGACAAATTATATTATAGGCTATGTATGGTCTTAAAATCCATATAGTCTTGACCCATCTGGACAAAAGACAAAACCATGCGGACATGGGCCGTCCATATGGTCAACATATAATATTTGTGTATTTTAGAGTAGACAGTCTTTTTTGACAAAACATATCACATTTTTCACCAAAAACGTAAATTTTTCCCGCCAAAAACATATAATCTAGTATTCCAGCTAAAAATGTTTCGTCAAAAACGTAAATTTTCCCGCCAAAAATGTAAAATCTAGTATTTCACGTAAAAACGTAAAATTCTGTTGTACGCCAAAAACATAAAATTTTCCAACAAGAACGTAAAATTTTCCCGTAAAAAAAGTATAATATAACATCTCAGCTAAAAACGTAAAATCTCATTTTCCCGCCAAAAACATACATTTTCTGCCAAAAACGTAATTGTTTCCGTCAGAAAGGTATAATCTAGTATATGAAAACATAAATTTTCCCGCTAAAAATGTAAATTTTTCCTGCCAAAAAAGTATAATCTACTATCTCAGCTAAAATTGTAAAATCGCATTTTCCGCCAAAACATAAATTTTCTCGCCAAAAACGTAAAATTATGTTTTCATATTAAAATATAAAATCTGTGAAAGTATAAACTCTAACCCTGAATTAGCAATTCACGAAATAATGAAGATGAAGATTTAGAGAATTGAGAATCGGTTTTTGCGAAATAGAAAATACGACTTTTTCGTATTAACAAATGAAAAAATGTTTATTTCTGAAAAAAAACTAGAGGAATTCCCTCATATACCACTCTTTGAAGTTTTTTTCCCAAAAATACCACCTTGAATTTTTTTTCCAAAAATACCACATTTTTTTCTAAAGTTCCAAAAATACTACTTTTTTAAAAGTTGATTTTTAAGGTTTAGAATTAAATTTTTTGGGTTTGGGTTAACTATTCCAAAATTAGGGTATAGTTTTAGGGGGTAGGGTTTGGGTTTGGGGTTTAGGGTTTAGTTTTGAATGTTAAAAATGAATTTTTTAAAAAGTGGTATTTTTGGAACTTTGGAAAAAAAGTGGTATTTTTGGGAAAAAAACTTCAAAGTGGTATTTTTGGAAAAAAACTTAAAAAAGTGGTATTTTTGGAAATTGCCCAAAAAACTAAAAGATGTCCACTTGGACCGCCCACTGACCATATGGTTTTAGCCCATTTAGACATTAGCCCATTTGGACATTAACCAATGTGGACATTTTTATTATGGGCTTAAATTTTAGTGACCATATAGGTCAAAATATTTTATGGACTGGGCTAAGTGAAGTGCCCCGATCCGGATTCCTTACCCGCGGGGAGGTTTTCAGACCGGAACACTCGGCCATACTTAGCCATTTTTCCGATTTTTTCTTTACTTAACATTTTCGCGTGTTCATTCGATAAAGACAAGACCTAAAGCATAAAATTTTGGTCGGATTCAGACAAGGCAGTTACCGCGGTAAGCTGTCTGATCCGGAGAGGACGGTTCCACGATGGACTGTCGGATCTTAGCTGGAAACGAGTGAAAAATACTCTAAGGCATTTTGGCGGGAACGGTTACTGAGCCAAAACGCAGAGGAAACAAGCGAGAACGGTTACTGAGCGGTTTCCGCGGCGGTTACTCATTTTTATGGGTTATTTCTTCCCCATAACCGCCAAAACTCGGGGAAAACAGAGAGAAAAGACTTAGAGAGATTTCTAAGGCGATTCCAAAGAGATTTACCGAGAGATCAAAAAGAGAACTTGAAAGTTATCAAGTGTGGGTAACGACGATCGAGTCTTTGGGCAATTCCGATCGAATCTGTGGGTAATCCGGACGAATCTGGGTAATCAGTGATCGAGTATCGACGATCAATCCGCGACAAGAGGTGTCAGAACTGATCGGAACAAACCATCTCATCCGAGTAACTAAGGTGAGTTGCGTGACCGTGTGCCTAAGTCTAGGTTTCGTTTTCATGCATAAATTCATCGAGTCTAGATGACTGTTAGGGTGATTCCCGACTGTTGCTTATCGATAATTCTGTTTCTGCTTGGCTCGGTCTTGTTGATCGATTCCTTTCACCGAGAGTCTAGATCAGGCAACACGCTTGGGTGCAGCGATGCGCGCAAGGCTTGTCTGGTTGCGGGACGACTGCTCGAGTGACTTGGAATGATCAGGCTTGACGAGTAACTGGGCCGATAGGCTACTTGACTGATGTGATTGATTGTTTGATTGCGATTATCTATTCTGTGGCTAAGTGGGACGGGACGACCGCTCTCACTAAGAAAATTCGTTTGCTTATGCCTCCTTTGTGATGCAGGTAAAGATGTGAACCGCGGTGACTAAGGCTGGAAAGGAAGGATGGTGGATTTAGGATTAGATCGGTTTAGATATGTCTTTGCAATGTAATAGCTTATAGCAAACTGATCATTGTATTTGAACCTCACGATTTAATCTAAGTATGCTATCCCGAGAAAACCGCCTAGCTCGGTTTCAGCTCAAATTACTTGTATTTTCCAACTCTCTCGGACAAACTACTCGGAACCAGCTCAAACACTCCGAGTCAATCAGTTAGCGATGGTCACACTCGCGAACGCAGGTGTTACAAGTTTCCCCCACTTAGGTTAAGGTTCGTCCTCGAACCATGAACCTCTTTGGTTTTCCTAACTTCAACCTTAAGTTTATCAAACCACTTAGGGAAATTAGCCTTCATCATTGCTTCTGATTCCCCAGTGATTTCTTCTTCACTTTCGCAATCCCAAACAACTTGAACCATTTTCACCTTCTTCCTTCGTTCTGCCTTAACCCTTGTGTCCAAAATCCGGATTGGTCTTCCTTCAACCGTTAGGTTTTCCCGCAAATCCGAAGGAGGTTCAGTCACCACGTTATCACGATCCCTTATACATTTCCTTAGCAAGGATTCTTCATCGATGACGGCAAGTCCAACTTGCAAGCCACCGCGCCAACCCTTTCCACAATCCAATAAGGACCCATAAACCTTGGACTCAACTTTGCATTCTTCGTAGATCGATCCTTACTCTTATAAGTGACTGTTTTGAGATAAACCATCTCACCAACTTCAAACGCCAACTCTTTTCGACGCTTATCCGCATAACTTTTCTGTCTATCTTGAGCTTCTTTCATCTTGAGTTTCAAAACCCTTATCCTTTCAGTTGTCTCTTCAACAAAGTCACGGCCAAAGATACTCCGCTCCCCTACTTGGGTCCAACATAAAGGAGTTCTACAAGGCCGGCCATACAAGGCTTCATAAGGCGACATTCCGATGCTCGCATGGTAACTATTGTTATAAGATAACTCGGCCAAGTGCAGATATTGCTGCCACTTGCCACCCCAATCCAAAACACAAGCTCGCAACAAATCCTCAAGTGTTCTGATTGTTCTTTCCGATTGCCCATCTGTTTGTGGATGATAGGCAGTACTCATGTGGACCTTTGTCCCCATCGCTTTCTGTAACGCCTTCCAAAAGGCCGAATCAAACTTGGAGTCGCATCAGACACAATACTTGCCGGAACTCCATGTAACTTCACGATTTCCTCAACGTAAAGCTTAGCCAAAACTGCCGCGTTATCCATCTTGTTGATAGGAAGAAAATGCGCGGACGTAGTCAACCTGTCCACGATCACCCAGATCGCGTCTAACTCATTCACTGATGGTAGTCCAGTTATGAAATCCAACGTAATGTTGTCCCATTTCCACTCAGGAATCGGTAAGCTTTGAAGCAAACCACTCGGAACTTGATGTTCCGCCTTGACCATCTAACAAATATGACACCCAGCAATCCACTTAGCAACATCTCGCTTCATTCCAACCCAATGATAGTATCGCTTTAAGTCCCGATACATCTTAGTCGATCCAGGGTGAATCGAGAACTTTGACTGATGTGCTTCCTTAAGAATTTCTTCCCGAAGGTCCTTATCATCTGGAACACACACTCGCCCATTCACCACGATCGTGCCATTATTCGAGGTTTTATACTCGGACTGATCATTCCGCGAAGCCTTAAGTAGATTCTCATCCAACTGTTTAGCTAACCGAACCCTAGTCAGCAAGTCAGCCTGATCCGCTGCCTCGAGACCCAATGGAACCACTCCATCGCCCAAAGCACATAACCGCAAAGTCCTTATCATATGGACCAATCCTTCCATATCCTTTTCCGAATCCACCGCTACCCTCTTTCTGCTTAGTGCATCAACCACTAAGTTAGCTTTACTGGGATGGTAAGCTATATCCAAATCATAATCAATCACAGTTTTCATCCATCTTTTTTGCCTTTGATTCAGTTGCGGTTGAGTGAAAATATACTTTAAAGTCTGATGATTCGTGAACAATTGGACCTTTGCACCGTAAAGATAAGATCTCCAAATCTTAAGTGCAAAAATCACCGCGCCCATTTCCAGGTCATGGACGGCATAATTACTTTCATGTTTCCTTAGCTTCCGTGACGCATAAGCGATCACCTTTCCTTCTTACATCAGGACACACCCGAGGCGTACTCACGATGCGTCGGTGTAAACCACATAAGGCACGTCTTCCCTAGGCAACACTAACACCGGTGTACTTGTAAGCATCTCCTTAAGCTTTGAGAAACACTTCTCACACTTGGCTGTCCAAACAAATGGAACATTCTTTCCCGTTAACCGAGTCATCGGGTTTGCCATGCTTGCAAAACCCTTAACAAATCTGCGATAGTATCCAGCCAAACCGAGAAAACTTCTTATCTCCGTTGCATTCCTAGGCCACGGCCAATTTACGATTGCCTTGATCTTTTCCTGATCAACGAACACTCCTTTCTCCGAGACCACATGACCCAAGAATCCAATTTCCCTTTGCCAAACGCTACACTTGCTAAGTTTAGCAAACAGTTGATGTTTCCCTAGTCTTTCCATCACGGTCCGCAAATGAGCCTTGTGCTCCTCTTGATTTTTCGAGTAAACCACGATGTCATCTATGAAGATGATCACAAATTCATCCAAGCAATCTCTAAACACGTTGTTCATCAGTTTCATGAATGCCGCTGGCGCATTCGTCAATCCAAAGGGCATCACCACAAACTCATAGTGCCTATACAATGTCCGGAAAGCAGTCTTTCGAATATCCGGCTCATCTATTGGGATTTGATGATAACCCGATGCCAAGTCTATCTTGGAGAACCAAGTAGCACCTCGGAGTTGATCGAGCAACTCATCAATCCTTGGAAGAGGGTATTTGTTTTTAACCGTTACCATGTTCAGTCCGCGGTAGTCGATACACAATCTGAAGCTACCGTCTTTCTTCTTGACAAACAGCATTGGTGCACCCCACGGTGAACTGCTTGGTCGCACAAAACCCTTTTCCATCAAATCACTAAGCTGTTTCTTCACCTCGGCCATCTCTGCCGGTGTCATCCGGTAAGGAGCCTTAGAGATCAGAGCCGTTCCAGGTTCCAGCTCGATCGTAAACGGATCATAACGTGTTGGCGGTAATCCCATCAACGCACCAAACACATCTTCAAACTCGGACACCACTGGAATATCCTTAAGCTCAGCGTCTGGTCCAACTTCCACAGTGTTAATCGCGGCCATATACGCCTCGCACCCATTCGCCAACATCCGTTCCGCCTGAATTGCCGAGACAATCATGCTTCCCTTAGTTTGCCTAACTCCTTGGAAGACCAACTTCCCCGTATCAGTTTCAAAGCACACTCTCCCTCGATGACAATCCAAATGTGCCTTGTACTTTCCAAGCCAATTCATTCCCATGATCACGTCATAAGACTTGGCTTGACAAATTCGCAAGTCAGCTGGCATGTTCACTTCACCCATCATCACCGAGATGTTCTTAACCATTCCAAGTGTGAACATGACTTAGCCCCAGCTGCTTCGAGTAAGCCAAAGTCATCCACAGATTCTCTTACAAATCCTCCATTCCCGATCATTTCCAATTTCACAAAACAGTGTGAAGCACCGGAGTCAAACAGTACATGGGTTGCCACACCGCCCATAATAACAGTCCCTACACATTTATGTCGAATGGTACAAAGACCCTAAGCTAGCACACAGCAAGCAATTTCACACATAAATTTAACAAGGTAAGTGATAGGACTTACCAGTGATCGGACGCGATGTACTTGCATCATTGGCCTCATCACCGATGGTGTAAACATGTGGCATGATTGCTTGCCTCTACGCAGGCTGAACCGCTCCATCACTTGCTCGCTTCCCAGCTTGCGGTGCCAACTTCGGACACTAATTCTTGTAGTATCCAACTTCACCACAGTGATAGCACAACCTTTCACCAACATTACCCGGAGTCTTAACCTTTTGATCCTCCTCAGGGCAATCACGGACCTTATGATTCATGCTACCGCAACGGTGACAAGCTCCAGAAGCAGATCGGCATGCTCCCACATGCATCTTTCCGCAAGTCGAACACACACTGCGACTCGCAGATGACTTGCCCAAGGGGGCGTTCTTAACCCACTTCTTGTTGTTCTTTCCAGCATTACCAAACTGACCTTGCAGTCCATCACCGAGCAGCTTAGCTTCCTTAAGCATCCCGGCTTCTTGTTGAGCTGCCTTCTCAACTAATTCAGTCACCGAGTTGTAACTTCGAATCTGACACCGATTCCGAAGCTCAACACGCAATCCTCTCATAAACCGACGGACTTGGGTACTCTCCTCATCCATCTCACGGCCAGCATACCTCTTGAGGCTATTGAACTCGATCTCATACTCCTTTACAGTCGTCGTTCCCTGACGCAAGTCCAGGAACTCGCCTTCCAAACGATCAAAGGCTTCATGCGGGAAGTACTTGGACCTAAACTCAGCACGGAACCGACCCCAAGTACAAGCATGCATTCCAGGCCGTCCCACAACACTTTGCCACTACATATGCGCGTCCGCTTCCAGGTAGTGAACCGCAATATCTTTCTTGTAGGCTTCAGGACAACAGATTGATTCAAAGTTCCGCTCAAGTCTCGAAACCCACTCATCTGCCACGATCGGCTTAGTTCCTCTAACAAAGAACTTAGTACCCAACCTTTGCATATGCTTCATCACCTTAAGGTAAGATGGAGGTTTCGGTCCATTCAACACTTCCACATCTTCCACCACTAGATTCTCCACAATAGGCGGTGGTGCAGTCTGAACAGGTGCGGCAGCTGGCAGTCTTGCCTAAACCTGAGCCAGCATACCCAACACTGCCTCTAAACCCACTGGTGTCGTACCCGCACCGGCCATATTTGCAGCAGCAGTGGCCGCAGCCGCGGCAGCATTCGCAGCAGCAGTAGCCGCTGCACCCACAGTCTGATCAGTTTCCTGATCCACGGCACCATCTCTTATTGTCGCCGTATTCTCAGAGTTCTCGCCACTCTCTCTAGCAGTCCTTCTTGCACTTCTATCTCTCTTAGCCATCTACAATGAACCAGTTCCGGTAAGTTAGCTAACACTAACTCAATGTTTCACACAGAAACACGTTTCACACATAAACAAACAAACTTACCGCGAGACTTAGGATCTTATACCAACTTGAAGAGCCCCGATCCGGATTCCTTACACACTGTGAGGTTTCCAGACCGGAACACTCGGCCATACTTGGCCATTTTTCTGATTTTTCCTTTACTTAACATTTTCGCGTGTTCATTCGATAAAGACAAGACTTAAAGTATAAAATAGCATACTTAGATTAAATCGTGAGGTTCAAATACAATGATCAGTTCGCTATAAGCTATTACATTGCAAAGACATATCTAAACCGATCTAATCCCAAATCCACTATCCTTCCTTTCCAGCCTTAGTCACCGCGGTTCACATCTTTACATGCATCACAAAGGAGGCATAATCAAACGAATTTGCTTAGTGAGAGCGGTCGTCCCGTCCCACTTAGCCACATAATAGATAATCGCAATCAAACAATCAATCACATCAGTCAAGTAGCCTATCGGTCTAGTCACTCGTCAAGCCTGATCTTTCCAAGTCACTCGAGCAGTCTTCCCGCAACCAGACAAGCCTTGGCGCGCATCGCTGCACCCAAGCGTGTTGCCTGATCTAGACTCTCGGTGAAAGGAATCGATCAACAAGACCGAGCCAAGCAGAAACAAAATTATCGATAAGCAACAGTCGGGAATCACCCTAACAGTCATCTAGACTCGATGAATCTATGAATGAAAATGAAACCTAGACTTAGGAACACGGTCACGCAACTCACCTTAGTTACTCGGAAGCGATGGTTCGATCCGATCAGTTTTGACACCTATTATCGCGGATTGATCGTCGATACTCGATCACAGATTACCCATACTCGATAACTTTCAAGTTCTCTTTTTGATCTCTCGGTAAATCTCTTTGGAATCGCCTTAGAAATCTCTCTAAGTCTTTTCTCTCTGTTTTCCCCGAGTTTTGGCGGTTATGGGGAAGAAATAACCCATAAAAATGAGTAACCGCCGCGGAAACCGCTCAGTAACCGTTCTCGCTTGTTTCCTCCTGATATGCTCAAATTTACCCTGAGCTACTCTCTAAAATTAAGAGGTTGTCGTAGTAGGGGTCGAATCACTGGGAGTCTAATCAAACGATAGGAATATTGACTTCAAATTCGGCTAAGTAAAATAATATAAAATAAATAGCAAAATCAATTGGTAACAGGAAAGATTGTTGATTTTAAATTCAATTAAACAAAGAGCTAGGCTTTTGGGTAATTCTCAGGATGAATCAGAATTGCAGGTTAAACAAAATCAGGATTTAATTAAGAACCGTTCTAGAACTTGGAACACTAAAATATAATTGCGAAAACTAACTATGTCTAAACCCTAGAAAACCAAATTTCTTTGCGAATTCAATCAATTTAAACAAGCTTTAAATTCAAGTCCAATTTGTTCACAAAATCCCTAAACAAAATTTCTTTGCGAATAAGTAATTTTGCTCACCTAAGATCTAGTTCAGGCTAATCAATTACACTTTCGTGTCAATCTATCAACCTAAGATATCCAAATTCAGGGTCGCGAATCCTAAATCAGAGTTAAAGCAATCTAGGTGAAGAACCTAACAGATAATCCTAACAAGTGAGTTTACCCTAACAATTCATCATCATTCCATTCGAACTACCCTAAACCTAACGAGCAAACTACTCAGACATGGCAGCAAAGGAAATCATAACTGAATAATAATGCATAAAGAAAGAGTAAAAGAAGAATTTCAATAGGGTTCGAAGAATCTCAAAGTAATGAAGTAAACTTGTCTCTCTAAAAACCCTAAAAATCTCTCTCTTAAAGCTCTCTAAACTTTGTTAAGTAAAATCTAAAGTAATGATCTAAAAACCTAAAATAAACTATTTATAGAGGTAAAACTCGTTGTGGGCTTTTATGACGGTTTATTGGTAACTCCTGTTCCGAAAAGGAACAATTTTCCTTCTTTAAATCATATTAGGTCGGTTTCTGGGAAGGCCTGTCGATCGATCGCCTATGTGTCTGTCGATCGACAGGTATTAACATTGCTGTCGATCGACAGGTCTTCGTGGGGCTGTCGATCGACACGCCAATCTGACGGCAATTGAAAATCCGTTCTAACGACTTCAGCTCCTCTTTCCACAATGCTCCAAAACGTTCCATAATCATCAATTAAGCTCCACACGTACAAAAACTCTAAAACACTCGAAAAACACCGAAAAGACTCGATAAAACCGGGTAAAATCATGGTCAAAAACGGGTAAAAATCATGATATATCACCTCCGCGTTTTGGCTCAGTAACCGTTCCCGCCAAAATGCCTTAGAGTATTTTTCACTCGTTTCTAGCTAAATTTCGACAGTCCATCGCGGAACCGTCATGTCCAGATCAGACAGTTTACCGCGGTAACTGCCTTGCCTGAATCCGACCAAAATCCCGAGAAAACCGCCTAGCTCGGTTTCAGCTCAAATTACTTGTATTTTCCAACTCTCTCGGACAAACTACTCGGAACCAGCTCAAACACTCCGAGCCAATCAGTTCGCGATGGTCACACTCGCGAACGCGGGTGTTACACTAAGCCCATGGTCTTTTGTCCATCTTACACCTCTAAGTAGCCTCCACAACCACCTTGATTTTCTAGCTTGATAGGAGGAACTGCTGTGAAATAAGCTCTAAGGGACGTTAGGTTTGTATCAGCAGATCCGTGATATCCAATGATCTTGTTTCCGCCTGCTTCAAGTGTAAACTTAGTGCCATTCTCATCGAATCCCATGACTTCAGAATTCCTCAGGTTGGTTTCGAACTGAAGTGCTTGAATTACACCAGATGGGTTATCAGAACAACCATTAATAGACACCAGATGTTCGTCGTTGAGATGGTTAATCTCAAACTACAAAGAGAAAGAAAAAAATTGATTCCATCAAATCTCTCCAACATTTTATCCTATATCATGTCTTATATATGTACTTACTGTCTGCGTGAAACCACGACCATATACACCATGGATTGGTCCAACAATGGTGTTTCCAGCCTTGCATACTCAAACTTGACAAACTGGATGCCTTGAAGACCACCTCGGACATGTATCTTTGTTACACCTTCATAATTGGATCCATCATCCCATTGGATCCCTCCCTTTCCACCTTTAGCGTCCACCTTTAAGGCCATCGAATCTTCATTTAAAGAGCATAGTTTAATAATCAATCATTTGGGGAAAAATACAAAATCATTTGCTTAAACAATTTAAGGAATAGAATGAGGCACCATGCTTCTTGGGTGAAAAAGTAAGCATTTTTATAGAGAGAGATCATGCACGTACCTCTTATGCTGGAGTTGAGTGGAAGTATCGGGAACTGATGAACAATGGGGGAGTGAGCGATGAAAAATAAGCAGAGGGCGAGGTGTCTTTTTTATACACAGTTTAAAATGATTGGTCCTAGAGGCAATCAAAATAACTAATCATTTATGCTTAGTTCGTGAGGCCATATAATTTGAACTTCCGATACTGTGTAATCAATAACTACTATGACAAATACATATCTCTCAACTGTATATTTTTATTTATCTTTTACTCATCATGATCTTATTCTGATTCTCCTATATATCTATATATTAGATTAGACTCCGAATATTATGGAGTATTAAATATTGAAATTGATAATTTGTATTATAATAATCCGTATAGTTATATTCTAAATTAAAACCTGTTTATTTAGTTAAAAATTACTTTTTGTTAATCACAAATTAAAAAATAGATATTGGTTCAAATCACTCATAATTCATTTTAAATGAATGAACAAATTTCAAAACATTTTTCAAAAACATTTTTTTTTAAAATGAAAATTATTACATATTTGACGATCTTAAATAAAGAATTCAATTACAAAAATTTACTCGTGTAAAATTTTAACTAGAATCTTTATATTGCTGCATAAATTGAAATAAATAATATCAATAAAAATTATTACATTAACTATTTTATGTTAGTTAGTATCAATATATTTTGTTGCTAAATAATTAGGAAAAATGTGTATATGTTATTATTTTTTATTATTTACCATTATAAATCTTGTATTATAGTTAAAGTTTTAAATTTTTTAATTTCTATTTCTTCTTATATTTTTTTTATAACGAAGTGGTAATTCGAGCTTTTTACCAGCCGACTAATCCTAGCCGTCGAATAGCTCACTCACCGAATTTTCTAACGGGCCTAAAGCATGACACCATTTCGACTGGCTAAATAGAATTTACATACATTTTTGTTTATTAGTTTCCATTTTTTATAAACCAATAGTTTTTCCTTTTTTACCATCAGTTGGAATGGAAAAAGGAACCTTGTCCCCTTGGCTATGCTGGGCAATTTGGACCTCAAGGAACCAGAAGATCTTTGGTGATAGAGTCTTCACGATCAATGAAACCATCTGTAAAGCCTATCTCGATGCACGAGAATGGCTAACGGCTCAATTGATTCCCCAGAATCCGACTACTCCAAGGAATACGAATCACCATATCAAAATCCCATATCCTTAACGGATGGATCAATTAATTGTTTCACCGATGCGGCTTGCCTCGCTGAATCGGGGAAGGCTGGTCTCAGATGGACGTTTGAATCCATCTTAGCCCCTATGACGAAACACTCTGCTGCAATCTCCAATATCTCCTCTACTCTGGTAGCTGAAGCGATGGCGGTGTGAGCGGCTCTACTTCAAGCGTGCGATTTGAACCTTACATACTTAATTTTGTGATCTGATTCACTTCAACTGATCAAAGCTATCAATCGCAGTGATAGAATCTCCAAAATCTATGAAATTTTCGAAGACATCTCGACGTGTGCGATAAAGCTGAAAATGGTGACAATTTGCATATCTAGGGATCTACAGTAAAACCTCTATAAATTAATAATGTTGGGACCGAGATAATTTATTAATTTAGAGAGAATATTATTTTATCGATAAATTAATAATTATTAATTTATACAGAGAAATCCATTTTAGGTAAGATTTTTCTTAATTTGTTTTTTCGAATAATGTTATATTATGAAATTTAATGAATCTATTTGCAAATTGATGAAATTTGGATTAAAATTTTTGATTATCGCAATAGAGTGGATGATATTATTATAATAGACGATCAAACTAAAATGGTATACTATGTATAAAATTTAGAAAAAATCATAGTTATTATCCCTAATATCGATGAATACATTTATAAAGCGTTATTATAAAGAATCAATTATTTTGCCTATAATTTTTACAAGTTTATGGTAAAGATCGAAAAAACAATTATAAAAGTTTTTGATGTAACACTTAAATTAAAAGATAAGGTCTAATGAGATTTTCATTTTTAAGTTAAAAAAAAATCACTAAAACCATGTTTAGTACATTATCATATATATATATACATAATTATATATGATTATTAATTTATACTATTATTGGGACCATATTTTACATAGGAGTTTCAAAAAAATTATTATCTTATCATTTTATCAAATTGAGTTGATTTTTACATTGGCCCGACTCGGGACCGAGATAATTTATTAATTTATGGTGTTTATTAATTTATCGAATATTAATTTATCGAGGTTCTACTGTAAATTGTATAGCAGATAATTTGGGTAAATCGAGCCTCAAACTTTGTACTGGGCTAAGACCACCTCCATTGATAGCTCTTATTAGATTTCTTAAAGTTAAAAAAAATTTAAAAAAAATAAAAAAATGAGAAGAGAGAAAGAGAAAAAATAGGAAATGGATCTTGAACAACGGTTTTAGAAATAGTTCTTTTCAACTATTTACACATGTTATCTAAATATTAGCTCTACTATTAAATATAATTGAAAAATAATATTTAAATTAAAATATTAATTTTTTTTATAAGAAATTGTTATCCAAACTCTGTGATGGAGATGCTCTAAGTCCATTTTGTTATTAGTAAAAGAACTCGTTGAACAAAAAAAGTAGGTCAAAATCCATAATTTTTATTTAAAAAATCTCATAATCTTTTTTGTTTTATAAGATGTAAATTTTTATATCAAAATACGGAATGTTTCCTTACAAAGCTTGGCGTAGCAACTTATTCGACTCGAGCTCCAAAAAAGTAAAAAGCTACGAGTGAATCATACAATATGGACTATATAACCTAGTTTTACAATTAGCAATAAGTAAACCAAGTAGAGAGGAGGGATGAAGGCTTTCTTCTATTCCTCGCAAGTAAGATATCACGGATTGTTCGATCGACAATCCCGAAAATACAATCTGGGGTAGAGGAGATAGCCATATGGTGTCTTGTGTTCCTTTCTCTCGAAAGGTGAAAGACCACTGCCTGCGCAACGAACCGCTTAAGTAACTCCGGAGAGGGAGGAGTTGTAGAGGTCAACCAAGAAGTTAAGGAGGACCAAGTGGAGAAAGGGGTGAAATTGTGTCCTAGCTTCATCAAAGCCTTGCTCCAGACTTGTTTCGAGAACTCGCAGCACAACAGCAGGTGGTCCCTAGTCTGACTCCTGGCTGCAAATAACACAAAGACCCGTAGTGGTGATTCCCCATCTTAGTAGGCGAGCACGCACTGGTAGGCGGTCTCTCTGCGCAACCCAAAAAGTAAAAGCATGCTTAGGCACATGCTCCTTAAACCATACAACTCTGTCCCAATGGACTTTAGGTGCAGAAATCCGCAGACAGTCCCAAGTTGTAGAGGAGGAGAAAGTAGAAGTGTTATGGTTCCCCGTGTTCCAGTAATATAAGTCCTCACCCCTTGAAACTGATGGAGGAGGAGTGGCCTGAAGTATCAGCCTAACATCTATCAACTTATTGTTTTTGACTCCAGAACCAGGAAGCTTCCAAGCATTGTTACAACAAGCATCAGAGACTGAACAATCAGCTGGAATACCCATCAACCTAGGACCAGTTAGCCCTACATACTCCCACAGCTGACCAAGCGTGGACCAGTTATCAAAATTTCATAATCTAAGAAAGCCAGTCAGTAATTTTCCTTCAAAATTTCACACACGGGTAAAATGTTATTTAGATTCTAATCTAAGTAAACAAACTAGACTCCATATTTTACATTTAGGTTCGTGTAGTTGTTTGGGATTGTAAATTAGAGTTTTTATGGCATTGTGGATATGCATGTGATATACAATACATCGGTGCCTGATGTGAGTCAGAGAATGTTATATAATGGACTTCTTACTCTTTATTGCATCCCTCGAACTTAAATGTTGTACACTCGTTAACGGTTCCGTTCTTTAAGACTAATATCAAAGTGGCTTTAAGTCCACTTTGTCCAAACTTGACCACTAAATTGGGACCTTAATCTCAAAGAACCTTCCTCAACAAATTTTATTCTAACTAACCCTCTTTATTCTAACTAACCCCAAAATTATTTTCTTTCATCTTTACCCCTCTATATTAATTAATATAATACTAACAACCTAACTAAATACCTAATTAAATTACCTAACAACCAAAATAATTCTAACCTACCTAAACCTTCCACGTGCCCCTTCCTCTCCTCCTCTTCTTCCTTTCTCTCTCTAGCTGCGTTAAACGCAACCAAAACAGAGCAAGCTCCAAGCCTCCAACAAGAAAATCAAAACATTAATTCCCCTCTTTCTTTAATTTAATTTTGAATTCAATTAGACAACAACCAAACACTAACTCTTTTCCTCTTTCTCTCTCTTTCTCTCTCTCTCTCTGCTATGAACGAAAGAAAACAGAAGCTAAAAAACAAGATTGATTCTTCCTCTCTTCCTCTTATTTCTCTCTGAATCGAACGATGTTGATTCTATTCTTCTCCTCGTCATTCTCTTCCTCTCTTTCCTCTCCTTAAGTGGCAAAGAACAACTAAACAAAAAACAGAGGAAGCTTCGGATTGGACGGATTTGGAAGCTTCCTCATTGTTTGATTCTTCCTCAAGTTGTCGCCAATCCGTCTTCTTCTCTATCTCGGTCGTCGTCATTCTTCTTTGGTTCTTCATCTTTGTTATAAAAAACAGAGGCAATTAGAAAAAACAGAGACAATTTGAATGTGGAGGTCGTCAACGGGAGAACATAGATGAAGAGGAAGAGGTAAGGGCTGGATGGTATGTAAGATTACTTAAACTACGTTGGTAATTCTCTCTGCCAGGTATGACTGGTAATAGTAGGTATGAAAGTGTTATTTTATTTTGGTACGAGTCTCTGCCAGATATGACTGGTATGACTAGGTATGAATGTGTTATTTTATTTTGGTACGAGTCTCTGCCAGATATGACTGGTATGAGTAGGTATGAAAGTGTTATTTTATTTTGGTACGAGTCTCTGCCAGATATGACTGGTATGACTAGGTATGAATGTGTTATTTTATTTTGGTACGAGTCTCTGCCTTATATGACTGGTATGACTAGGTATGAATGTGTTATTTTATTTTGGTAAGAGTCTCTACCAGATATGACTGGTATCACTAGGTATGACTACGGTTTATGGTTTTAGGTTTGTTCTTCCTCTCTCTTTTTTGTTAATTTTCATGATCCCTAAGTCCATATATATAGCTAATTGATACTTAGGGACCACATAAAACATATAAAGTTTAATAATGAAATTAGAGAAAAACACATTTTTTCCTAAAATATACCTCATACATAAGGATAATGTATGAGTACAAACCTCATTGTTATGTCAAATACGCAAAAATAAAGTTATTATACATTTGAACACACGAAATGATAGTAAATATGTTTCAATGATTACATTAGAGTAGTCCTACTGGAAAAAATATGATTTCACTTAAGTATGACTAATAATACGTGAAAACCACCCAAGTATGACTATGTGTAAAATTGTCATACTAAAAAACTAAGTATGACTATGTTTAAATTTTATATATTATTTAATAGGCTTGATGACGCATGTGTTAAACATGCTTATTTATAATAATTTTTAAAAGTTTTTCACACGTTTGCGTACACTTGTTAGTTAGACCAGTATGACCAGTTTTTTTTTTTATGCTCACTTGTTAGTTAGAGCAGTATGACCAAATTTAGAACTTTTGTCAAATAATGTTTATCATTACGATTTCTTCCAAATTGTTTCAAGGACCTACAACACAACAACAAAGTACCTAAAAACAGTTCCATTAAAACAGCATTCCAAGTTTCTCTTTCGTTGTCTCCTCTGATTCATCTTCCTTCTCTTTCTCTGTGTCCATCTTTACGCCTTCGGTTTCCTTCACTATCTCTTCTTGATTTTTTCCAGAACCACCACCTTGCTCTTTCCTAGAACCCACTACAAGAAAACAGATAATTTGTGACTCCCAAAATCGTCACAAAATAGTCACAAAACTGCAACTAGCTACTGATTTGTGACTAAAAAAAGTAGTCGCAAATTCATCGTCGCTAATTTAAGCCGTCACAAAGTAGTCACTAATTACCGACCAAATTGTGACTCTTTATTTCCGTCACATATAAACGACTACTTTGTGACTATATTATGCTGTCATAAATTAGAGACTAATTAGTGACTCCCTTGAATTTGTGACTACTATATGACGTTATGCAATCATACCGGAAGTTGTGACTACTTATATAGTCGTATAATTGCAACGTTAATGTCACTTATTTGGGACCTATTTGCAACTGTAATGAAAACTACAGAGATCCAACTGTTTTTCATCACCAATAGACAAGAGCACTTCAAACAAGTATTTAAACACTAGCAAAAGTACCTTAAGACAATTTGTACAATGCAAAGAACCAAATACAATTGGGCCAAAATAAGAGTACCAAACACATTCAATTGTTCAAGGTTAAAGGGAAATACAATGTTATTGGGTCTACTGTTGGGTGGGTGGTGAGCCTTGCGAGGTGCCTTGTGTCAGGGCTAATGTAACGGCTGGGGCAGCTCACAGCCAAGCATTCTCCAATTCTTGTTCCGATATTGTATGCTTGGCTTCTTAAAGTTGCTCTTGGATCTGTGTAAGCAGACAAAATGTGTAATTATATTCACCAATAGAAATCAAAATCGTAACTAAACAGACAAAATCAAAATGCAAACTAAAACTATCACTAGTAAATGAAACTTACCATCTATTAAAACATATGATCAAAATTAAAACGTTCTTTCTATTGGCCATAGAATCACACATAATCCAGCATTCATATACATTTTCAAAGTCAAGTTCCTAACCACTTGTAAGTTCTTAATAGAAAAACAAAAATCTGTAATAAGATTTTGTATACCTTCTTTGAGTTGCTAGTATTTGAGATACCAAATCTCTCTCTCATTCTTTTTTTTCCTATGAACAAAGAAACAAAGCAAAAACTAGTTTCAAAACCATTATCTAAATCAGAGACTGAGACAAACATTGAGACTTATTCCAAATAGTTTGAGTTCATCTAAAGACTTGAGGAACCTCTCCAATACGGACGCAACACATCAAACGATTCTCTAGCTTGGTCCACAAAACTAGTCCGCTTCAATTGTTCTTCCTGTTTCGTCAGAATAAACAATTACTCTGAGTTTACTCTGATCAAGAAAAGAACACTACACAATGAAAAGAAGGAAGCAAGCTTACTCTGAGTTCTAAAGGTGTCTTCCTCTTAGCTTTGGACACTCCATTCATCTGAAGATAACTACCAAAAGCACCAGGAGCAACAACTTTCCCCATTTCCAAATCGCTTTTGAATCCTTTCAAATTACCTACTTAAAAAATTAAATCAGCAAATCTGAGGCAAAATCTGATATTTCTTTGACCCAGTAAAGGGTTAAACTTAATCCTCAAAACCCTAAATAAAGAACACGAACTTATTACTGTACAAGCGAAGATTTCGAATCAGAGATAAGATTTAGAAACAAACTCACTAGGGCTCGATTGGTTTTATATAGCTTAAAGATGTAGAGCCATCGTCACTCACTTGTCAACATCCAATGAAACTGAAATGTTTCAAAAGAATCTAAAACCCGTGCTTCTTCATGTCACTCTGTCATAGATAACCTGCAACACAAAGCAAACTTTTATCCCTTCATATAGGAACAACACCAACTGAGCAAGCCAATATTTTCCTAACCTCTAAGGACGCTAATTAGAAGAAATCTTTAAATGATGTCAATCCCAATCTGCTTTACACATACAATGAATAAAAGAAATCTAAAATAAGGAACGAATAAGCTAGCAAATGGTCTTTGGAGCAGTACGTAACTATAATTGACACAAAGCTTAAACCATGCTCCATTACCTGTTTGGTATGTTCTGCTCTGCCAAGTATCCTCCTTCCTCTTTTGCTATTTGAAAATTTACATCATATATTATATCCTTGATAGCTTGTGATTCAGCTCCATAACCATCCTGAAAAACTATGACATATGCTAATATGAAACATATGTGCAAGCCATTGTCTCTTAATAAAACATCAATTATACGAATAGAATAGAAAACAGCCGTATTTCCTGGTTCAACTTAATCATTTGGCTTATACACTATGACAAAGAGAATAAGCAATTACCAAACACTATCTAAGTCTATGTCAAGAAGTTGAACCCGTTTAGAAAAAATTAAATTACGTGAGTAATACTTCCTTGTTCATTGTTCCTTCAAAGCCATTCACAAAGAATCCATAATATCATAAAGAGAAAGCCATATTTCTCTAGTTACAGAGACTACGAAGACTGAATCGCATACAAGCAACGCATAAACTCTAAATTTCACAAAGGAAAAAACAAACTAAAAAGTATGAAGATCCTTTTACCTTCACGAGATCTTTCAGAGGTGAAGTCGCAGATCAGAGAGAGAAGCTTATCGATTCCCACCATGGATTCTTCTTCGTCTGTATCTAGAGCTCCACTGTAAACGACATTTTCCCCTTGTGAAAACCTTCGCGTCTCTGCGAAATAATCAACAATTTTACCTTGAGAACATATCAAATTAGACATCTGGTCTCATTTCGGAGCAAAATCTGAAACCCTACGGAGCAAAAATCACACCTCCGCCTCGTCTAGCTTTCCAGCCATTAATCGATTTGGTGGTAGGTTTCAAGAACTGAAGAGTAGAAGAAACTAGAGAAGTGAAGAGTATAAGAATCAAAACTGAGAGAGAGAGAGAGAGAGATTCAGAAGTTTTTTTGTGGAGAAGAACCTGAATTTGATTCGGTGAAGGAATTTGAGAGAGAGAGAGAGAGCGAGAGAGAAAGAGTTGAAGAGATTACAAAACTGAATGAAATCGACAAGATGATGAGGTTAATATTCAGAAGAGACATGGAGGTTCGGTGGAATCGATGAGGGTTGAGACTTGATAGTGGCTAGGGTTTCACAATGAGATTTGGGAATTAGATCTCGTGTACTTGTTATCACTTATCAAAATATAGTCCCAAATTAGATTTAGGAGGAATAAATCCGCCCCCAAACCCCAAAATATTTTAAATAACCACATTTTTCAATTTTTTTAAACCCAAAAATTTGGTGAAATGAAAATATATGTTTGGTCACAGAATCGTAGCAAATTTGTAACTATTTTGTGACGCTATGTTAAGGAATCACAAATCATTACCCTATACCCTAAATATTTGAAACACAAAATTGATAAAAATGTTTAATCAATCATTCTTTTTACATTTCTTAATTGCTTTCATTAGTATATTGTGCTAAATAATACTAATTAAGATAACTACAAACAAAATTTAAACTTAACAAAACATTAAATTGAGAATACATGTAATATATCTTAAAACATGCTATAGACATAACAAAGAGGAGTTCATTAAATCTAAAGTTATTTTTTCTAATATTATATATGATGTTAAGTATAACTAACATTTAAAACTTATATAAATATTTATGACCACTCTTTTAACAATGATCTTAAGTTGTTTTCTTCAAATCATATGAATGTGTAGCTAAAAAGAGGTAAATCAGTCACACTTTTGTGACTACTTTGCCACTCATTTACCACACCAGAAAACAGTAACAAAAGCGTCACAAATGTGTGACTACTTTGCAACGCTCTTTAGTGACTATAAACGTTGTCACAATAGAGTCGCAAATTAGTGACAAAAAAAGGTTAGTCACAAAAACGTCACTAATTTACGACTATTTTGCGACACTATGTTGTAGTCGTAAATAAGTGACGTTTTTGGGACGAACCTTTCTTATGTCGCTAATTTGTAGCAAATACGTCACAAAGGAGTCGCAAATTTTGTGACTGAAAAATCAGTCACAAAAAAGTAGTCACTAATTATCTGTTTTCTTGTAGTGACCATCACCTTGCTCCTTTCCAGAACCGCCGACTTCTTCAAACCCTCCATACTCATTCTCAGCCACTCCATATCAGTCCGAATAACGTTTCATTTCAGTTCTAAGAGTCTTCACTTCAGCATACCATTGGCTAACTTTCTCTTTATTCTTTCTAACAATTTCTACAAAAAGCGCAACAAAACAAAATCCTTAATTTCATAATCGCAATCCAAAACAAAACAAACCCATCCGATTATATGAAAAGTCGAAACCAATTTCATTCCAAATCCTAATACAAATCTCTAATTTCATATCTGAAAATGCACAACCAAAACCAAAACAAAATCCATTAAATTCTCTAATTTCAGAAAATCAATTACCCGTTCACAAATCAGAAAGACAGAAGAACATAGAAACAAGAACATAATCAAACTCAGGCACAACCAAAACCTAAATCAAAACCAAAACAAAATCTATTAAATTCTCTAATTTCAGAAAATCAATTATCCATTTATAAATCAGAGAGACAGAGGAACATAGAAACAAGAACATAATCAAACCCATTCGATTCTCTTCAATCTCTTCAAACCTAGATTCATAGGTTACGAGATTGAAGATAATCGAATGGGTTGAAAACGAAGAAAATGAGATGGTACTTCTTCTCCTCTGCCAAAACGAACATAGCTTGAACAAATTCTTTTCCACACTTGGATTTTGACGGTCCAAAGTTGGAGTTAATCGATCTCTGATGACCGAAGAACAACTTCCACTCTCTTATAGAATGTAACCGAATTGTATGTATCATTAATTAGTTAACATCTATCTTCAAAAAATAATAAATAATAAGATATAGATGAAGATGAGAGAAAATTGGGATGGCGACGATGGAGAGATAAGACGGCGGTAACGAAAAAGTGATACGGCGGCGGAGAGGTGATGCGGTGGTGACAGAGGGTGGAGAGTTAAGCCAACAATGGAGGAGATAAAGAAATTGATTTTACCATAGAGAAAGGAGAAGGAAAAAAAAAGGTTTATGATCGAGAAAAACAAAAAAGAATTTAGGTTTATTTGGGTTGGTTTAGATCCATATTTTGGGTTGAATTTCGGTTTGATTTTAGTTCTGGTGGCACGGTTTGTAATTTTGAAGATTCATTAAACCTTTATTAGTCTTTACTCACGTTTTGACTTAAAAAAAATGAAAAACAAATTATTTATTAGGAGGAGATTATTTTGGATTGAAGTTTTTGTGAAAGGGTTACTTCATATTAAAGTCCACTAAATTGGTTAGTCGGAAAAATTACGGGTGGCCCACATGTTATACCATTTTTCTTTTTATTTTTGTTACATTAATTACGACGATAACTTAAATTTCAATTTGAGTACATTGCTATGTTTTAGAGAATTAAATTTTATTTTCATATAGGTGATGGAAAGTACGTACTTTTTTCAAGTATCTTGCTTTTAAAACATGATTCGCAATATTTTGCATGGAATAGTAAATTTTGAAAATTTAATAGTACGCAGGTTTATAATTATTATGTGCGTATTTGACAAATAAATCCATATATTTGGTAGGTGTACATTATATGGATAAATTAACTGACATATACATTACGTATAGGAACGTATGATAATATTTTCTTGTAGTGTGTGATATGAGCCCCAATGATTGAGTAAAGAGACGTTGCGTAATCTTTTCGATGAACCCATTTTTGGCCTTTGGATTCTCTGACTACCAAAATAAAATGGTTGAGACTTCTGCAGCACCTCTGTGCATTTCGAATATCACTATCTAGAGGAAATTAAAAACGAATTTATGATAAAACTTAGAAGACCTTCATTAATGTGGAATACCGATATCACGCATTGTTCCATGTATTTGTCAACATTGACAGAAAACTAAAAAAATAGATCTTGTATATCTTCCATTCGCCGTTAGCAGTTAATCAATTTTTTTCTACGATAACTAAATATCTTAAATTGTAATTAAAAAAATAAGGTTACCCTTTTGAAAGAATTAGGACCAACAAAATATCACTACAAATGGTAAAAGGGGTTCGGGAGGGAAATCAAATTCTTCTAACTTGAGTTCGGTTTTTCCTGAGACACTTTTCCTCCCACTTAGACAGCCGAAATGGTGTTATGCTTTAAATTCATTAAAAAATCCGGTGAATGGATTACTCGACGACTACACTCTCATGGAGATTAGTCAGAGTCCGGATCATCTCTGGTTATAAAAAAAAATATCACTAGTTATTATACTACTACTAAACATCAAAAGTAAGAAAACTACGTACAAAAATGATGGTAACGAGAAATCTTATGGTTAAGATGGAGGGTGAATAAAAGAAAAGGGTGGAGACTTTTTGGTGGCATGTGATCTGCCAAAATGAGGTTACGTGTTTGATTATATTATCTCACTTTGTCTACGTGCTCTACTCGTGCCTCGGCCCTCACGACATGTCAATCTACAATCTTGACTTATATTCGTTTTAAATATTAATATATTATTCAAGTTAACAAACAAAATGTTATGATCAATTGTAATTAACGAATTATCGGAGATCGTTTGTTTGTTTTTCATAAATAAGAGTTTTACTCTCTCTTCTCTCTTTTAAAATCTTTTAGAGAAAAGCTCAAATTTTGTTTTCGATGCAATCGAATTTCGGATTCTGATTTTAGATCGGATTTGTTTCTCCGACTCTGGTCGGATATTTCCTTTTTTGGTTTAGTTTAGTTTTTGTTTGTTTAAATTATTTGTTTATTTTGTTTTCAAGTGGATTAATGTTTATTCAAATAATTCTTGTGTCAAATCCGTTTTCCTCGATTCTATGATTCTTGTTTCTTAGGAGAATAAATCTACGTCTCCCAAAGCTTGTAGAAGATTAGGTGAAGCGTTAATTGAGATATCGAACTTCATGTGTTTGAGAATTTTTGGAGAATTTTTGAAACAAAATCAATCGTGTTTAGTCAAAAAATTTGTTTATCCTCTTTTGAAATTATTTAGTTTAATTCTGGTGCTATAGTTCTTCCGTTCAAGTAGTCTCGGTGGTGGTGGATGGTACGTGTAGTAGTAGTAGTCGTGTTTAGTAGCAGTGATTCACGATAAATGATTAATATCTTTTTTGGTTATGTCTGACAAATTTATATAATTTTAAAATTTATTTGATTTATCGCCTAGTTTATAATTATCACAAATAATAAAAATCAATTTTAAACTTTATATTCAAATAAATAACATTTACATATATTTTGATAATTTGATAATTTTAGACATCAAAATATTAAAACTAATGGCATAAGTTAAATGTATTATATTTATACCCAATACACATCATTTTGTAGGTTTATACATTAAAAATATATGCCTAGTATATTAAAAGAGATGAAATATCAGACCTCTTACTGAATTTGATGATGACTTATGAACGATAGGATATCTAATAATGTATATGGAATCAGAAGTATTGACGTAGAAGCGAATCGTTAGGAAGCGGATAATCGATTTTATAAAAAAAAATTAAGAAACATGTACATGTTGAAACCATATATTTATATATATATATATAAATAAATTATACATATATAATAAAACTTCAAATACCAAACTATAGTAAAAGAAATTGTCTTAAACAACATCAAATCAAGTAAAAATAATAATTTAAAAGAAATCCAAAACATTCAAAATCAAATATGTAGAACATTTTTTCCTCCTCATTTTCATCAATCCCGTCAAACAAAACCGCTTCTAACTCTACTTCTACTTATAAAGAAGGTTTTTTATCTAAAAAAACGTTATGCGTATAAATAAGTTCCTAATCAAATATGGGATGTTGGAGGTAACCAATTTGACTCGTTAGATGACATTAACCTTAGAGCCTTGGGTTTGAAGCTTGTTTTCTTGATGAACCAAAAGTGAAACGGTTATGTTTAATAGAGCTCATGAAAATGAGGATAAAAATAATGTTTGAAATGTTTTTAATTCTCACCAAAAAAAAGAAAAGAAATGTTTTTAATAGGGTTTTTAAAATAAGACTTTTCAGTTAGGCTAATAAAATACCATTTATATATTTTTAAATTTTTTAAATTGTTTATCTTTAACGTTTTCTAAATAAATAAATAAATTCAAAACGGAATAGAAACTTCCAAAACGCTTCTAAACAAAAATCGCGTTTTCACAGAGCTTCCGAAAGCTTCCGATTCCGAAGCAGGAATCGGTCCTCTGACGAAACTTCTGTGCAATCTAGCTAATAACTAGTGTTTATAAAAAGTGGAAATCGTTTCATTCATTAAAAAAAAAATTAAGAGAAAATTACACGTATTGTCACATATTTAGTTTTAATCTCCCCAAATGTCACATGTGTTTTTGATTTGCATACAATGTCAGTTACACTCTGAAGCTAGTGTCAGATTGTTAGAGGCATAGAGTATAGCAATTAATGGATGAGATAATGTATAATAACTAGCATTAATGGCCATAATTTATAATGTTTTTAGTGTATATTTATGATAAAACTGAATCTGTGTAATGGAGAGAGAGAATTTGCATGTCAGAATTTTCAAAAACGATTTTCGAAGATGACGGTGAGATTTATTAGAGATTTTGGCTGAGAGGGGAAAATAGTCTAGACTCGTACACGACAATGGTACAAAATAAATTATGGTAATAAAGGTAGAATGCATGTATATTAATGAATCTGTAATGTTCATCAACATGTGCAGACTCAGGTTGTTGTACAGTCACATAGTGGTGTACCAGCTTTTCTTGGTGTATAAACTTTGATTGTTGTACAAAAACAGCTGATGCACCAACTGTTTCTGGTGTACAAATTCTGTCTGTACAGTGTCAATATGTTGTACAGTCCCAGGTTGGTGTACGGGGTCAGTAGGTTGTACATGCTTAGTCTGATGAACATCCTCAGGTTGGTGCATGTGTCAGTCTGGTGTACATGCATATGATGTAGTTTGTGTACAAGATCAGTCTGGTGTACAAACCTGGTATGATGAACATCCTCTGATTGGTGTACATCGCAGCTAGGTTGTGGTGTAGGTGGACGTACATCTTATGTCCCCTGTACATCTCAATCATCATCACCATGAACCAATTCTTCTCCACCAAGTAATTCAGCTGCATCTCTTGACTTTACATCAGGCATATCCATCTCGGGTGGTGAACGTCCCTCTTCACTGCTCTATACGTCCACAACCTCATTTGCGTGTACATACACCTCTTCGTGTACGTACACTTTCTCTAGTATGTACAACTCCTGCTCTAGTGCGTACACCACTTCTTCCTTTTCCTGCTTGTACATAAGCAATGATATAAAAACAGTACCAAAGAGACATGAAAATTCCAAATAAAGCAACCATCTCGTAGATAACCAAATAAAACAGCCATCTGCCGCGTGTATATTAATGGATATGTAATGTTTGGTGGAAGACCGAAGAAGAATCGCGTTATGCGGCCGTCCGGTCAAAGGCGGTGGCGTAGGTTCGTCGATCCCATCGAAATCGGAGGCGGAGGTTCGTGGAGCGGCGGTTTAATTGACGGCAGATCTGACATGGATGATTCAATCGACGGTTTCTTGGTTTTACAAATGTAGAGTAGTTAGAGAGATAAGAGAGAAGAGGGAAATTTTTTGTGTGTGGCACTGAATATAAATCATAAAAAAGAGGATTTATAATTAATTATGCTTTTTTTTGTTTCTATTAAATTTTTTTTTTAAATATATCAAACTTATATAAATAAAATCTATTAAAAACTTGAAATGTCAGACGGCGTCATAATAAAAAACATGCAAAAATCAAGTCAGTTGAAATAGGTAGGTTCTTTGTATGTATATAATAAGGATATTATGATCATATCTGTGTGTAAGTGACAAAACATGCAATTAAAGTTTCGGCTTGTGATATATCTGCGATTACAGTTTGAAACTATGACATATTTGTAATTATTTCAAAAAATTAATTAAAATCAATCAATATTCCGTGATGCTGGCCAGCATCAAACCACTGATATCTGCAGTACAATAGAATTGAAGGAAACTAAATAAGTTTGCATTGATTAGAAAAAAACACAAAAAGGAAAGAAAGTTACTTTGTATGAATTTGTTAAGCTACGTGAGTTGAACGCTAATACGAGTGAGTAGTGAATAAAATAAAATATAGTAGTAGGTTGTAAAGTAATAATTTTGTTGCAACGAACTCCGTGATTACTGATTAGTATGCGAATAGAAAACAAAACTATGTAGGCGTTGCATGTAAAAATGAAGACAAGTGTCCTTAAAGGTACCAAACTTCATGCTTTTACAAGCTTACTATTCACCTCGATTATTCCTCCTCTGATCAACCCAACAAATGTTGAAATTTCCTACTAATAATCATAACAAAAAAACAAAACAAAACAACTTGAAGAAGTGAAGTAGGCGGCGTAAGAACAAAACAATACCATACGCTTCTCTCTGTTTCTTCCTCTTATTCTCGTGTAGCTAAAGAAAATAAAATTCACAGGAATGATAGAGAAAATCTTTGTTCTTTCTTTCCTTCTTTGCACTCAATAATTAGATTTATCATTTAATGTCAATAATTTTCTCCTCTGATCAAATGATACGTTTTGAGTTTAATCAATTTTCTTTTAATTTATTGTAAGATTTAATCAAAGAGAAGAAATTTATAAAGAGCGATTTTTGTGGGGGAAGATAGAGCAAACACACATATATTTCTCCATGTTTCAAATCCCTCGATTCAGAAAACTATGTTTCTCCGATTTTCCTACTAGAGGGTTGGAGGATACCGTTATCCAAGAAGCCAAACAACCAACCAGCACCGTCGAAAAACCGAAACGGCGTCGTATCAGGATATGGAGCTACGTGGACTCGTTTTTCTGGACGATTGGTTATCTCTGGACGGCTTGGTGGCTCCTCCTGTTCCTCTACCACTCTGTTCCGGTCCCTGCGTTGCATCAGGCTCCGGAGTCACCGGGGACTCGGCTGAGTCGAGAAGGCGTGAAGGCGAACCATCCGGTGGTTTTGGTTCCAGGGATTGTGACCGAAGGGCTAGAGCTATGGGAAGGTCGGCCTTGTGCGCAAGGGCTTTTCCGTAAACGTCTTTCGGGCGGTAGCTTTACCGATATCATGAGAAGGTAACAAAATTAGGCCGTTATTATGTTTTACACCTCTTGGTTCGGTTTAATTTGTGTTACCTTTGTCCGATTAGGAGTTGTACTATCTTGGTTCAGTTTGATTTGTGTTAGGAGCTATAGGATTCTGATTTGGTTATGGTTGAAATTTATGGTTTTCTGATTGTTTTACAACTTGGTATTTTGTAAGATTTTTAAAAATTTATTTAACTTTATTTTCTTCTAAATTTGATGGATAATTTTAGGAAATTAAATTTTACTAATGTTTTCAGAAATTCTTGTATTACACTGGAAATGGAAACTCTAAGATTTAACTTCTTTATTTTGATTAGAGTATCATCCTATTACCACATACAAATTTATTACGTGAAATAGTATTTTTAATTTTTTTTTTCTTCTGATAATTTTTAAATCTATTACTGAATTAACATAAAAAAATTTAAAATGACCATAAATAATTCCGAAGATTTGATTGAATAAGCAACTTATGGTTTTGATTTAAACGATTTTGTCTTATCATTATTTGAAAATTCTCATTTGACCCAATTTGAAGTGGCTTAGTTGCTGAATTAATTGTTGTGGTTGAATTTATAGGCCATTGTGCTGGTTGGAGCACTTGTCTTTGGACAGTGAGACCGGTCTTGATCCACCGGGAATCCGGGTTCGAGCAGTCCCAGGACTGGTGGCTGCAGACTATTTGGCACCGTGCTACTTTGCGTGGTCAGTTCTCATAGAGAATTTGGCAAAAATCGGATATGAAGGCAAGAACCTTCATATGGCCTCTTATGATTGGAGGCTTTCTTTCCATAACACCGAGGTATGGTCAGATTAGGGGAGTCGGTATTGATGCTTATTTCATCACATTGACAGCATTGGTCATTTGGTCTAGAGAATGATAATAAGATATTGATGATTACTTATTGCTACATTATTTTAGTATGTAACTACAGATTGTTTTATAGATTGGGTTGTGTTTGGACTAATGTATAATTTGTTTATCGAACCGAGCAGGTACGGGACCAATCGTTAAGTAGACTAAAGAGTAAAATCGAGCTAATGTATGTAATCAATGGGTATAAGAAAGTGGTGGTGGTTCCACATTCATTGGGGGCTATCTATTTCCTTCACTTCCTTAAATGGGTTGAAACGCCTCTTTCACATGGAGGCGGTGGTGGTGGTTCAGGTTGGTGTGCCAAACACATCAAAGCTGTTGTCAACATTGGACCCGCCTTTTTAGGTATCCCTAAAGCCGTCAGTAATTTGCTCTCTGCTGAGGGCAAAGACATTGCTTACGCCAGGTTAGATCCATCAACGTTTTCTGAGTTACATTATGTTAGTTTTCACAGATTGTAATCTTCTAGATTGTACATCAAGAAAGTGGAGATGTTTAATCCGATGTTTGATCGACTTTTCTTAACATTTTTAGACTGTCTACTCAATAGTTGAAGAGGTGTAATGAATTTTTATGGATCATGTTTGTGGTTCAGAGATTTGGCGCCTGGTTATTTGGACTCAGAACTTCTCAAGCTTCAGACACAAGAGCACCTTATGGAGATGTCACGTAGCTGGGATTCAATAGTTTCTTTATTACCAAAAGGCGGTGAGGCAATTTGGGGAGATCTAGACTCGTCTGCTGAAGAAGGCCACACCTGTATTTTCCCCAAGAGAAAATCATCGCAGCCATCACTAAACGTTCTTCACAGACAAAACATCAGTGTCAAACCGGTTTCCTGTGTAAAACAACCCACAAAATACGGAAGAATCATAGCTTTTGGCAAACGGGCGTCTGAACTACCGTCTTCAGAACTCTCTACTCTTAACATCAAGGTTATATAAATCTTCTTGCCATGGTGCTGCCTTTTCCGGGTCATTGGAATCCAACTGTTTGCTCTTTTTACCTTGTATGCTTAAACAGGAACTTGCAAGAGTAGACAGCACTACAAATGGTAGCACATCATGTGGAGAGTTTTGGTCGGAGTACAATGAAATGAGCCAAGAAAGCATAGTAAAAGTAGCAGACAATACAGCTTATACGGCCACCACTGTGTTTGATCTTCTCCGATTTATGGCCCCTCAGATGATGAGACGAGCCGAGGCCCATTTCTCTCACGGCATTGCTGATGATCTTGACGACTCTAAGTATGAACATTATAAGTACTGGTCTAATCCACTCGAGACCAAGTAAGTGGAAAACATAGTTTCATTGTCCTTTCTGTTTATAGCTACCATTAGATAGTAAAGTTACTTACTCGAGTAGTTTCCGAACAGATTACCGGATGCACCAGAGATGGAGATTCACTGTCTTTACGGAGTTGGGATTCCGACAGAGAGATCTTACATATACAACCTCGCAACCTCTTCAAGTAAATGCAAGAGCAGCATTCCGTTCCGAATAGATGGATCGGTGGATAAAGATGACGTGTGTCTTAAAGGAGGAGCTCGGTTTGTGGATGGAGATGAGAATGTACCAGTGATAAGTGCGGGATTTATGTGCGCAAAGGGATGGAGAGGGAAAACGCGGTTTAACCCGTCAGGGATGGAGACATTCGTGCGGGAATACAAACACAAGCCGCCTGGAAGTCTGCTGGAAAGCCGAGGAACAGAAAGCGGAGCTCATGTAGACATAATGGGTAATGTTGGACTCATTGAAGATGTTCTGAGAATCGCTGCCGGAGCTTCAGGCCAGGAGATTGGTGGCGATAGGGTTTACTCGGATGTGATGAGCATGTCGGAGAGGATGAGCATTAGGTTGTAACATAATCAAAGTAAAGATCTCTGTTACGTCTTTTTTGGTGTAGATTCCTTTGGTCGTTGTCATATAGTTATTTTTCACAAAAAAAGTTTACTTTGCATGGTAGGTATAGGTTCACATGACATATATATGGTAGAATTAATATGTTACAGAAATCAAATTCTTCGAAGCACAATGAGGTATTAGTGAATTAGCATATAAATAAAGATGGAGAGGAAAATTAGAGAATTGACAAAGTTGAATGTTAAAAGCTGCGTATTGGTTGAATATGCGCTGGTGTTTACGTTATTACCTTTTGTATCATCATGCCGTCGGAGAAAGGAGCGAAGACAATCTAAAATTATATTATGCTAGTTGGAAGAATATGATTGATTCGGTAAATTAGTATTATAAACGGCTTACCATTCGGAATAAGAAGAGAACGTACGCATCTTAAAAGTCAACCAGATTTTTCCCACTACCACGAATTATTCTTTGAGTTCTTTCGTTGTCAAATCTCTTCGTTGACTAATTTCCGATCGTAGTTTTCTGTTTATTTCAAATTAGGCAATTTATCGACTATTTTATATTGGAGTGAAAAAAGCATCGATTAGTATGTCAGTATGTCACCCTTCTATAACCAAAAACATCCATGTATAATTCTCAAGACGTATGTGCATTAGATCTCTTTAATTTTCCACTGTTTAAATGTTTGGCCTTAACAAAATATAACTCTCCACACTTTTACCAAAAAGAAACAAAAAATATAACTCGACAAAAGCACAAACATGGAAAAGCCAAAGATCATACAAACCATGTCTTGTGCTTTCTCTCCCCTCTCCTTCTTCTCTCTCCACAGTCTTTTGGCTCCCACGAATTCCTCATACCTTCTCTTACCTCTTCTATCATCACCATCTTTACAACATCTTTTCCCATCCAACAAGCCATGTAAAATGACCAAACTATCTCTCCCTTTCAAAGACTTTCCTTCTATGTCCTCCACTTCCAGCCTCACGTCCCTCACGTGTACTTCTCCTCCCACTTCCTCGTCTACTTCCTTCCATGCTTCCGCAGACCCGCATGACACAACCGCAGCCACCTCCGCAGCCTTCTTCTCCACCACCGTCGAAAATTTGATCTCTAAGTCACCCGTAAGCCAATTCCGTCTCGCGGACACTGCCTTCCTGCTAGATATATTGGCCGCCCGTCTCTTTACCGGATCGATCACTATCCAGTTTAGGACCATGCTCTCCTCCATATCTCTCACCCACACCTCGTAATCCCCACCCGGATATCGAATCCCGGTCTTAACCGACTCTTTCGGGTCAAGCATGTCCACAAGAAACGGTGCCGACGACAAAAACCATCCTGAGTTACCAATCTCTTGGACCTTGGATAAGATAAGCTCTCCCTTGTAGTACAGATCAATGGCTGAGATTAACCCATTCGTTGGTGGATAATGTTTCTCAGACTGCCACGTTTGCTCTGCATAGGAGTAGGAGTCAGCGAAGAAAGAACGGTAACCGGAAGGGAAAGAAGAGATGGCTTGGACAACACGTGAATCGTTGATACAAGGCCACTTTTTCGTTGAGATTTCTTGCCAAAGTTTCTGTTCCGAGCATAGGGTTTGGAGGTACGAGGAGGTTGATGCGGTGGAGGCTAGCGTCGGACCATCAAGTCGGGTCAGGATTTGTGTTTTGATGATGTCGGGATGGAGGGTTGAGATTGACTCACTGGTGATGATATCGACGGATTTCATTTTTGTTTTGTTTTGTTTTGGTGTTTGAAAGGAACTCTATAACGAGACGATTATTTAAGAGTGAGATATAAATAAATAATTGGGTTAATGATTACTAAAGAAAATAAAAGAAAGCGATGGTTCATCCTACTTCACGTTGCATTCTTCCTAATATTCTAGTTTTTATTCGAGAATCGTTGATACCCACGAATAATTTTTCTAGTTTTTATTAGAGAATAGTTGATACACACGATCCTTTTTAATCATAAAGATAAAAAGACTTTTTCTTTGTCGATAATATAAAAAGGGTTTGATAAAAGAATTCTTTCGTTGCCCGTCTCTTGTTTCCAGGTTTTGTGTCCTCATGGAAGATTGTTAAAAGTAAAAATGTACGTAAACAAAGAAACAAAAGGTACATAAAAATGTATATGTTTTTTTGCCAATGGATATGCTGATTTATTATTCACTCGTGGCGTCCATAGGAATTATATGTGATCAAATTTTTCCACTCCATAATTTGAGTTCATGGATCCAATTATGTACTCCAAAGTGAAGTTTGTCCTTTGTTAGTAGTGTATGAACTTCTTTGTTATCTCTTTCAAAAATCACACTTCGATAACCCCGTATCCAAGCTTGTTGCATGAACATTAGAAGAGCCTGAAATTCAACTTCAAGCACCGAAGAAACAGAACCACCAATACTTTGTCCGACTTCCCAGAAGAAACTGTGTTAATGATAATCCTAGCAGTAAAGTGAACGTCCTCAGCTTGCAATCGACAGTCAAAATTACATTTGACATATTATGATGGAGGTCTTTTTAATTTCCAACCTTGAGAAGACTGATCTTTGTTCTTGATGCCAATGACTAGAGATGTTAAAATGGGCTGGCCCGGCCCGTTTAGGTCTGAATCCGTTTAGGTCCGGTCCGTTTAAGACCGTTTAAATTTGGTCAATTTAGGTCCGGCCCGTTTAGGTCCATTTAAAATAAAGTCTATTTAAATGTGTGTCAATTCAAAGCCCGTTTAAAGCCCGTTTAAGTAGCAACATATATAATTCATTTGTTTTATCAATTTCATTTTTTATGTATTTTTATTTTACATATTTCCAATTTTGAAATAAAATATGTAACCATTTATAGTTATCACAAGTTTAGAATGCGTTTATTATTCTCCGCCAAAAACGAGATTCATACAATTTCCCGCCAAAATATGATCCGACCAAATTTTCCCGCAAAACGTGATCTCTCAAACTATTTTCGCCAAAATCGAGATTCATAAAACTTTCCGCCAAAATATGATCTCGTAAAATTTTCCCGCCAAAAATATGATCCCACAAAGTTTTCCCTCCAAAAACATGATCTCACAAAATATTTTCGTCAAAATCGAGATTTATACAATTTTCCGCCAAAATATGATCCCGCAAAAAATTTCCCGCCAAAAACGGGATTTATAAAATTTTCCCGCCAAAAATATGATCCCCCAAAGTTTTCCCGCCAAAAACGTGATCTCACAAAATATTTTCGTTAAAATCGAGATTCATAAAATTTCCCGCCAAAATATGATCCCGCAAAAAATTTCCCGCAAAAAACGAGATTTATAAAATTTCCCGCCAAAACTATGATCTCCCAAAGTTTTCCCGCCAAAAACGTGATCTCACAAAATATTTTCGTAAAAATCGAGATTCATAATATTTCCCTCCAAAAATATGATCCCGTAAAATTTCTAAATATGTATTTTTCTAAAATTTTTTTAAATAAACGGGTCTTAATGGATAGCCCGTTTAAATATGTTAAAGCCCGTTTAATAATAGGACCTAAACGGACTGGCCCGTTAAAGCCCGTTTAAATTTAACTCATAAACGGGCCTAAATGGACTCAATTTTTAAAACATGTCCATTAAGGCCCACGGATTTTCAGCCAATTTTAACATCCCTACCAATGACTATTCTTTCTTTGATAGAGAAGTGCATTTTGGTTTTTCCAAATATGCCAAAGGATCCATACCAGTATTTTACTTTGGTGAGGAGAGAAGTTCATGTTGAAATTGGAATCTAAAAGAATACGAAGCTTCGTTTCAAAACTAGCATTTGGATCTATCCATTCCAAGTTTGGTAGTCTCGCCAAATAGCTTGAATATGATGAAAGATAAAGAATAGATGTAGATTTGATTCTTCGTCCTGGTATTGACGGTTCAAAGTTATACCACGGTGAATCAATGTATTGCATATAGGCACTGCATTAGATAATAGTCTCCACATGAAATGCTTGAGCTTTGGTGTCGTTTTCAATTTCCATATCCGTTCTTTGAATTATGTTAAACTAGGCGGTGGAATAATCTCTTCGTCTTCTTTATTGTGCATTGCCAACCAATAACCAGATTTAACGGTATATTTAACAGTGTATGGACCATAACTTGTGCAACCCCATCCGATAATATCATGTGCTTACTGAGAACTTTTTCGAATATGTTGAATATTATCTTGATCTTCTAGGGTAACGACAGACGTAATCTCGTCTATATCCCACATGTTGTGATGATCATTCATAAGATCAGAGAGAACTCGAAATTCATGTTGCAACTCTGCTATAGGTTGAGGAGATCGCGGTGGATTAGTCATGAGCCAAGGATCTGACCAAGGATCTGACCATACACTTGTTTCATTACCATTCCTAATCAGAACACATAAAACTTTTTTTCAGTAAGTTTCGACCTTCGAGGCAAAATTTCCAAGTAAACGAATGCTTCCTTCCTAGTTGGACATCCAAGATAGAGGTAGATGTAAAATATCGACTTTTAAGCACTCGAGCAACCAAACTAGTTGAAGACTGAAGAATTCTCCAAACTTGTTTTCCCAACAGAGCAACATTACATTTTAAAACTCTCAATGTCTCTACAACTTAAACCGTCTTCTTTCTTTGGTAATCCAAGTCTTTTCGATGATAACTAGTGCATCCACCTTTTTTGATTCTTTACTCCACCAATACTCAACCATGATACGATTTATATCATCACATATGCCTATCAGTATCTTAAATCAATTCATCGTGTATACAGGAAGTGCCATAGCAACCGTCTTAAGTAAAATTTCTTTGCCAGATAAGAACTTATGAGAACACCCTTTGGCTCGATGTTGAACCTTCTCTACAATGAACTGGAAAATCTCTTTCTTCTTAAGACCTACGTTTTCCGGTAATCTCAAATAGCCACAATTCCCTCCATTATTGTGATTACTGAGTATATGATGCAATCTTCTTTTGATGTCATCACGTACCTTAGATCCATAGTTATGGTCGATTATCGGTAATTAACCGCTTGTCCCGAAAACAACTCATAAGTCTTTCGAGTTTTCGTTATGGTTGAACTAGAGCGTGGATGAGCATGGCAAAAGAAGAGCGCATCATCAGCAAACAAAAGATATTGAATGTAGGGCATGTTTCACCACACTTCATACCTTTAAGGGATTTAGTTGAAGAAGCTTGCGTAAACAGATGGCTAAGAACTTCTCCATATAATGAAGCGATACAGAGATATTGGATCTGTCTTGACGAATGCCGCGTTCTGGCTTGATCTAATCTTTTGAAATTCCAGTGAATAAAACTGAAAACTCACTAATTTATCACACTATGTGACCCGACTTATCCACTTAGAATCAAAATCCATATGATGCATTGTATCCCGCAAGAAATTCCATTTGAATCAATCATAGGCTCTTGAAATTAGAGATGTTAAAACGGGCAGGCCCGGCCCGTTTAGGCCCGAATCCGTTTAGATCCGGCCCATTTAAAACTTTTTAGATTTAGTCCATTTAGGTCCGCCCCGTTTAGGTCCGCCCCGTTTAGGTCCGTTTAAAATAAAGCTCGTTTAAACATGTGTCCATTTAAAGCCCGTTTAAGTAGCAACATATATAATTCACTTGTTTTATCTTTGTAGTCTTTGTGCTCTAACTTTTTACTAAGATCAACATTTTCTTCTCACAAAAACAAATAATTTAAGTTACTAAGATCATATGTATACATTTCATTTTTTGTGACGCCCGTGAACCATTTTTTGAGAATAATGGAGGGGCTGTCGATCGACACACCTAGTGTCTGTCGATCGACATGGCCTTAATTGGGTCGGTTTTCTGGTTCGATTTTAGTCGTTCAAATTGGACCGGGCTGGTTTAGGAAAACCTAGGGTTTCGTATTTAAGGCTTTTTTGCCGCATTTGAGCGAACCAAAGTCCCAAAAATCAGCAGAAAGAGTTTGAGAGGAGTTCTCTTGTTCCAGTGAGTTTTTGTGGATTAGGGTTTCGATTCTTGAGTGATTTGGAGTAGATTTCGTGGTGATTGTCGTGGATTTCCTGTCTAGCCTCAATTCTACCAGTTTCTATCCGTTTAATTCAAGGTGAGTGCGTGACCATGGCTTCTGGGCCGGTGGATTCGTTAGGGTTGCTTGGTGATAGATTTGGAATGAATTGCTTGATCTTGTATTGATTGATTGTGGCTGTGATTGTTGTTTGTGTGGTTTGGATTGTTGTTTTCGTGCAGGTTTCGTGTTGACGCAGAGGAGGAATCGATCCGAGAGGATTATGATCGATTTCCTATGAGTCTGCGCAGACCTGTCGATCAACAACCACGAGGTGTGTCGATCGACAGGCCAGCATGAAGGCTGTCGATCGACACCTAGAGGATGTGTCGATCGACATATATGTTGAGGTGCTGTCGATCGACAGGCACATACAGGGGGTGTCGATCGACACCTAGTGGTAGTGTCGATTGACATGCCTGCCTGTTTGGTTGTGGTTTAGCCGTATTCTTGTGTTTATATGCTGTTTGTTGAATGTTTGCCTGAGCGGTTCCATCGTGCCTGAGTGCGCAGTCGTAGATGGGATGACCGTCTCACTGAGTATTTATGATAATACTCACGCATCTCTTTTTCCCATGTGATGCAGGTAAAGGCAAAATGTGATCGTGGAATCATGGCAACGAAGAAGGAGATGATCTAGGGTCTTGAGTTTCGTGCTTTGTGTTGTTTCAGTTATTGTTGTTAGAACTGCCTAGGTTGATAGTTAGTTCTGAAACTTGATTGAATTTGTTGTTGAACCGGTTTTGGTAATTGTTAATGGAATTGATTGTTCGGTTTAATTTGTTTGTCATCGTTGTAGTTTTGTCTGTGTTGTTTTGCTTGGTTGTTGAGGATAGCATTTATGAGAATGTTAGTTTGAGACCAAGGGTTTCTTGTTTAAAAAAAAAACGGGTCGGGTCGTTTCATTTTTCATGTATATTTATTTTACATTTTTCCAATTTTCAAATGAAATATGTAAGCATTTATAGTTCTCATAAGGTTATAATGCGTTTATTATTCTCAAATGAAATATATATATATTAATTATTTTAATTTTGTCTTACCGTAATAAGAAACTCAAATAATTTTGAATGTATTATTTTTAGTTATATATTTACTAATTTTCGTTTTTTTAATTTACTTAGACGTTTTAATAGTTATAATAACTAACAATAAATATATATAAATATGAATTAAATGACATTTGAAATAAAATTTATTGTAGAAAGTAAAAGTTTTTGATTAAATGTCTATCTATGGTTAAAATAAATAAGTATTAAAGATTAGTTTTTGAATATATCGATTAAAATGAAAAGGGTTTTAAAACTTAAATTTATTATCAATTATATCGACTAAAACAAAAACAAAATTATAAACCAATTATGAAATATATCAATTTTAGAATTAAAACCATTTAAAAACAACGTTAAAATACGATGTAATATAAAAAATAATTTTCATTATGGTTCATATACCTCTCTAATAATATAATAGATTATTGGAATGTAAATAAAATTATAGATCAAATGAAACCTTCTAAAATATGTATTTTTTTTTAAAAAAATTAAATAAACGGGCCTAAACGGACAGCCCGTTTAAATATGTTAAAGCCCGTTTAATAAACGGACCTAAACGGACTGGCCCGTTAAGGCCCGTTTAAATTTAATTCGTAAACGGGCCTAAACGGGCTCATTTTTTAAAAGAGGCCCGTTTAGGCCCGTGGATTTTTAGCCCATTTTAACATCTTTACTTGAAATATCCGTCTTCATTGTCAAGATTTGGACCATCTTTTTCCTTGACCTAAAAAATACATCTCATGGGCAATAGTGACATTTCTATTTGGGATGAAAGTTCCTTAATTCTCCAAGTTGATTGTAGGCGTGGGCGTGGGCATGCGGATAACCATTCGGATTTTGGATCGATTAATTCGGGTTTTCTACTTTTGGTTATAGGAATATAATATCCGTTAGGATATTTTGAGAATTTGGGTGATGTTTGATTTTGTCGGGTTTAGATTGGTATTGGTTATTTATAGGAAACCCAAAAATATCCGAATTTTTTTCGGATTCGGATATTTTTGGTATTTAATTATTCTTTCAATATGACATATAAATTTATTAAAACATGTAAATTTTTAATGAAATAGAAGTTGTAGAGTCATTTTGGCATATGGTACTAAAATTGAAGGCAAATTGAAGACTGGCAAAAAGAGCAAAAGAACTAAAAAAATCAAAATAATTTTGGTCAAACTAAAAAGAAATAGTTTCCACATGTGCTACCTGATGTTTTTTTTATTGGTCCGGTTCGAATACGAACAATCCAAACCGAATTCGATCCAAAATCGGTGTTGGACACCCTAGTGCCTGCGCTCAAATAGCCATTGGCTTCTGCTTGAATCGTTGCTGGTTTCTGTTCGAATCATCATCTCTATTTGGCTCATATCTTGTGAATTTCTTCATTTTAGCTTTCAAAGTTTTGGACTTCTTCATACAGTAGAATTCAAGTTCAGGGATTAGCAATAAAACGCAGCAATAAGAAAATTAATTTTTTTAATTTTGTTGTTGTTGTTGATAAAATGTAATTTTGCAATGTTTTCACGAAACTTCCTCTCTTGCTAGGAGCAGACCCGGCCCTGACCACAAGCAAAAGAAGCATGGGCTTCTGGCCCAATTTTTTTAATAAAAAATCTATATAATAAATCGGCCCTCTTTTAGATAAAACTTGTCTTTACATTTATTGGTAAAGTGTTTTGTGGAAGAATGTTGAAGTGGAGAGTTCAATTCCTTGTTATTAAATATTTTGATTATTTTCTTTTGTTAAAATTTTAATAGTTAGTGGCCCAAAATTTTATTTTGGCTTCTGGCCCATAAATTTTCAGGACCGGCACTGGCTAGGAGTCTAGGATCAATGTTCTTGGTCAGTGTTTATTATACTAGAGAGAGAAATAGAGTCAACATCTTGTGTAATTATCATATAGAAATCCTTAGTTACATTCTAGAAAGCTAGCTCCTTGGCGCTCTTTCCAGTCACCACTATGGACTTTTCATTCTCACTGTTGATGCTTCACGTTTAAGAGAAAAAAAATCAGATTCCACACATCAACATTCAGCACGACTAGTCATGTTTTATCCTAGTTTGTTTATTATTTTTATAGTGACCCATCTATTTACAAAAACAAGTTTAATTGTAAGCTTAGCATCATAATTCAATGGATTGTTTTCTTCAATCGACTGTCCTACTTGCTTATGGTCCATACCTTTCTTAATTAATTTCACCTTGTGTGTTAGTCTTATCTTCTAGTATGTTCACTTGTTTAATTTTCTTTGCATTTAAACTTAGTAGTCTTGTTTTTTTTTTTTTTTTTGGTCAGGAGTAGTCTTGTTTCATTTACTTAATTTGCAATTTTGCATCGTCAATAAATTTATTTATTTTAATAGTCCATTTATCCTAATTTGCAATTGAACTAAAAAACGACTCTCTCTCTCAGAACTCCCTCTTTTGAGCTCTGAACTCTTTGTTTCAAGTAGAGGCTTTGCCTTTCTTTGTTAAACAAAGCACTTGAGATATTTTACTTGGTTTCAGTTTTTCGATTGTGTACTGTTTGTCAAGAAAAGAGTTTTTCTGGGTTTGTGTCTGAACTAAAAGTTTACAAAATTCTTGAGTTTTTCCTTTCTTGGAATTTTTCCTCTGTTTAAAGGTGAGTTTTCTCGGTTCCTCTCCTTTGTGAGTGTGATGTCGTCAAGTATAGATAAAGTGTTGTTGGCAATGAAGATCCACGATGTTGACGAGCCTTACGATCTTCCTGACGAGCCTGAGTTCTGTTCTCTGGAGGATAACAGGTTAAGTATTATTGGGAGGGTTTTAAGGCTAGGCAGAAGCTCTCAGATCTAATTCTTGATATGCCAAGAAAGTGGCAGCTGTATGAGCGTGTTAGAGGAGTAGCTTTGACTGCGGAAAAGTTTCAGTTCATCTTCAAAGATGAAAGAGATCTTCAAGACATTTTGGATAGAGGCGTGCATACCTACAATCAGTGGTCCTTGGTTTTGGAGAGGTGGGTGGAGAACCCTCCGGCTGATTACTTCCAGTTCATCCCGGTGTGGGTTCAGCTGCGAGATATCCCAATTAACCATAAGACCCCAAATTCTATCAAGAAACTTGGTGGTTTCGCTGGTAAAGTGGTGGAGGTGGCTTTTGATCCCTTGAGGTCCCAGAGTAGGGAGTTTGTTCGTGTCAAGGTCAATTTCGATGTGTCTGAGCCAGTTAGAAGATGGAAAGTGGTGAATTTTCCAAGGGGGGCAAGCTACTGTCAGATACGATTTTGAGAGACTCCAGAAGCGGTGTTACTCTTGTCAGCGCCTAACCCATGAGCAAGATCAGTGTCCCCTCTTCCTCAACAAAGATCTCCTTGCGTCTCAGCGTTTCTCTCTGATGTCAGGAGCTGGGAAGGAGGTTTTGAAACCTGTTTTAGAGGAGGGTGACCCCCTTTTTGGGATTTTGAGTGAAGATCAAGTTGGTCTCGATCCGGTGACTCGCAGACCTAAAATAGCTTCTGAAGTTCTAGAAGGTATGAGGATTTACCTTTTAACGGCTTCTAGTGAGGCGGAAAGAATCATCTTTGAAGGCAGAGTAAGGAGTTCGCTAGAAGAACTAAAGAAAGATCTAAATGGTCAGTACATTCTAAGCAATGAACCTGTTCCAATCATCTCTCATGATCTAGATAAAGGAAAAGGCATTGTTTTCCGTTATGATCATATTGGCAAGGATCAAGGTGGGGAAGCTCCTGATTCCACTGTTAGTAGGCTGATGGCTGATGCTATTAGTAGTGGTTGTGCATAGTATCTCCTTTGGCAGAGAACTCCTTACCAAAGGGTTGAGAAAGATGGTTGGTAATGGTCATTCTTCTTGGGTTTGGACTGACAAGTGGTTGTTTGATGGTCAAATGAGAGCTCCTCTTATAAAGAACCCGATTATCAACATTCTTTTGAGAGTATCTGATCTGATCGATGTTCAAAGAAGGGAATGGAAGCTAGATGTACTCAATGAGCAGTTTTATCCAGCAGATGTAGCTGCCATTACTGATAAGAAGCCGATTCCTTCTCGTGATGACTTCTGGTGTTGGATGCATAATAATAATGGTGATTATTCTGTTAGCTCGGGATACTGGTTAGCAAACATGATAAACAACAAGGAGCTGATAAGAGTTGCTGAAATGAGACCTTCTCTGAACGAAATTATAAACCAAGTGTGGTTTGTCAAGGCCCCTCAAAAGATCAAGTTCTTTTTGTGGAGGGCACTTAGTGAGGCAATGTCTGTGGCAAAAAATCTTGCTAATAGAGGCATGGAACTGGATTTGAGATGTCAATATTGTGGAGAGGAGCCGGAATCCATTAATCATGTTTTGTTCTTATGTCATATTGCTAGACAGGTATGGGCCTTATCTGATTTCCCTACTCCGATCAATGGTTTCGATAAACTCTCTCTTTTCTCCAACCTTCACTTTCTTTTTAATGTGGAGAAGAAGGAAGAGGTCCCTAAGCTGATCAGACAAAGTTACCCGTGGATTTTGTGGTACCTTTGGAAGAACAGAAACAAGTTCTGTTTCGAAGGTAAACTCTTCTACCCGCCAGATACTATAAGCAAGATTTTGGAGGAGATGACTCAGTGGTTTATGGCACAAGAACAGAATCAGCCCGCTCTCTGTAACCTTCACTCTGTTCCTAATTTGCCTAAAGTTAAATGGATGCGACCACCGACCCTTGGCTTAAATGTAACATTGGTATGTCTTGGTCAAAAAGAAACAATTTGGGGGGGGTTTTGCTTGGGTGGTCAGAGATTCAAATGGGACTGTTTTGCTACATAGTAGAAGAGCTTTCTTTGATCTAAGGTCCAAGGAGGAGGCTCTCTTGCAAAGCCTTCTTTGGGCTTTTGAAAGTATGCGGTTTCATAACTTTCATCGTGTGATCTTCGCTTCAGATGCTAAGGTTTTGGTGAGTGCCATTCATAAACCTCTAGCTTCACTTGCTTTTGCTTACCAAGTGGAAGAATTGATGATAGAACTTCGAAAGTTTGATGAGTGGCAGATGGTTTTTGAAGAAAGAGAGGCTAACTTAGGAGCCTTTTTGATTGCTCAAAGTGTTACCCTTCAGAATCGCTCTCAATCTTATGTTGCTCAGGGATATCCATCTTGGTTATCTCAGCTTTTTGATTGCGAGTTAGCCGATTCGAAGACCTGAAAGATCATTTTTGAGAAGAAATTTTTTGGTTCTCTGTATTACTTCTTGTATAGGCCTTTCTGTTTGTAATAATTTCAAAGTGTAAGAATTATTATTCAGCTTGAAGTAATGTTTAATCAGATGAAAAAAAAAAAAGAAGCTTTTTCCTATTTTTATCTCAGCTTTGACTACCGTGATTCGACCAAAAAAAAAAAGCTGCCTTGATTAATTATTTATTTTCTTCCCCTGGTAAAATTATATTTCATTTTCAGTTCTTTAAAGAACAAGAAAATAACTATATTGAGACCCAAAAAGAATTAGTCAGGATTCATACATTCGTAAAAAATAAAATTACTGTGGCGGCATTATGAGGATTTGTAAATAGTATTGATACAATCATTACAATATTTTTAGTGAAAAAATATAACAACAATGCTACGAATATATCTAGTAACTATTTTTTTTTCACAAACGGCGACATGGAGTTAATAAAACTAACACAATTAGCAACTGAAAACATCGTCTTAAAATTATCGTTACAAAACTTTTCTGACTATCATAACATCCTAATTCCGTCACTTATTACAACGAGATCATAGTCTAAAATTGTCACAAGTAATAACTAAAAATTTGGACCACCAGATCTTCACAGAGGATCGAAAACTCAACATTTACATGTGTTTGTGATTATTGATCAGTGAGCATAATTGCATTTGCATAAGGCAAAGTCCATGTGTGTAATATATGATAAGTTTTAGAAAAATAATTTACATGTGTTTTCCAGCATATGTTTTATCAAAATCTTTTTTCACACATATTTAAATTCATTTCCAAAACTTATAATATAAAATCTGCACGTTTTTGGGTTGCAAGATTGGGAAGACTATTTCCACATGAATCGGCTGCTTCGCGTAAAGTTATTGGTCAATAATTTGCTTTCGGACAGGGTTTGAATATTTTATGCACGTACTTTATTGATTAGTCTATTGGCAAAAATCCAAAGGCACTCCAGTGTCTGATTATTATAAAAACGCAGAGTGTCTTGCACCTAAAACAAATCATCACACAAACATACTAAAAAAAGATAAATCATTCACAAGAAAAGAGAAAAGAGAGACATGTCGACTTCGTTCACGATGATCGGCGGTGAAGGTCCTGACAGCTACCGAGAACATTCGAAATATCAGGTTTATTTAGTAACCATTTCGTATTTTATCTATCAAAATCATTTTTTCCAGATTGAGATATCGATTGCCAAACATTTCTGGTTCATAGGGAGCATTGCTTATAGCTGCAAAAGAGAAGATCAACGAAGCCATCTCCACCAAACTCGACATCGATTTTACTTCAAACCTCGTTAACATAGCAGATTTCGGTTGTTCCAGTGGACCTAACACTTTTGATGCGGTACAAACCATCATAGATGCAGTGGAACACAAGTATCAAGAAGACACCGAGTACCAAGTTTTCTTCAACGATTCTCCAAACAACGATTTCAACACTCTGTTTAAGACACTTCCTCCCACTAGAAAATATTTCGCAACTGGAGTTCCGGGTTCTTTCTTTGGCCGTGTTCTTCCTAGGAGCAGTTTCCATGTGGGAGTTTGTTCTTACTCACTCCATTTCGTATCCAAGGTTCCAAAAGAAATAAAAGACCGTGATTCTCCTGTGTGGAACAAGGATATACATTGCACTGGATCCTCAAAAGAGGTTGCGAAATTATATCTTGATCAATACAAGATTGACGTGGGGAGTTTCTTGAGCGCGAGAGCTCAAGAGCTCGTGCCCGGTGGATTGCTACTACTTCTCGGATCATGTTTACCAAATGGAGTTCAAATATCTGAAACGGTGGTTGGAATGATGATTGATAACATTGGATCCTCTCTCAATGAAATTGCTAAACAGGTAAACTCCGAAGCCAAAACTTTTTAATTAACTCTTTTGATCATAATATCGTACACTAACAGAATATTCTGTCTTGGGATTCTAATCAAAAGGGTTTAATAGATCAAGAAAAGCTCGACGCTTTCAAGTTGCCTATCTATCTTGCACACGCTGATGATTTGAAGCAAATCATCACTGATAATGGGTGCTACACGATTGAGGTATTCGACAAAATTAGCCATGAGCACGGGGAATTTCCTTTAGATCCCGAGTACTTGACAATCTCGTTTAAGGTTACTGTTGGGGGAATTGTAACTTCACAATTTGGCCAAGATGCGATGGAGAAAACATATGAGCTTGTTAAGGAAAAGACCCAAGAAATGCTTCCTCAACTAGCCAAAGCCAAACCCGGAATGCAATACCTCATTGTGCTTCGAAAAAATTGATTTCATGATCAATGTGTATGTCAAATGAGACTATTCTAAGAGTTTTCTGTTGTCATTATAGTGCTTGGCATGGGCTGATTAATAATGTCCAATTTTAAACTTTACTTCTGAGTGATATGTTATTTGGCCAAAAGCGCTGGTTATTGATATGTTTAAACTTGGAGTTACGTTTAATTAATAAGTAATTTTCGTATACAATTGTTGCCATTCAGATTTAAGTTTTAGCAAATCAATTTTATTCCCAAGATGTTTCTTGCCTAAGTAATGTTGACTACAAATAGTGATAGTTGACTACAAATAGTGTATATGTTTTCTACGGTCAAATTTGGACAAAGTAAGTGGCATATGGTTTGCAAAAAGGCTGATCCAAAAGCCTACACGATGAAGTCAATAAGGCAACGAAGACTATAAAGAAAGTTTATATCCTATATTACCCAAGCATCAGTACAATGTTTTGGCATTAGTCATTTGCAATTAAATTCAATACTTTACTCAAACTCAAAATCGAGGTTTCATTAACTTATAAGGAATTTTAGTACACCAGCAAGCGACATCAAATTACATACGAAACACCACTTTGCAGGGCCGGTCCTGAAGGCAATCGGGCCAAGCACTCGCTTGCGCCACAAAATTTTTGATGTTTTGTTTATATGTATTATCGGCCAATAAATATGCATAAATTCTTTTTAGTTTAGTTGGTTTATGGGCTACACAAAACAAATGAGAGATGGAGGGTTCGATTTCCCCTTAAAACATTTGGTTTGCATTTTGTTTCTTTAAAAAAAACTAATAATTAGTTGCCCAATTTTTTTTCCAGTTTGTGGCCCGTGAATTCTCAGGGCCGGTCCTGCCACTTTGAATCCTTATCGAATAAATTATTTTCAAAAGAATTAGGTAATTGATCTCGCGTCCTATTAATATTAGACCTAAATATATATAATTAGGGAAGAAAGTAAAAAATCTACCATAAAAGTACTCAGTAAAACGGTCATAGAAAAAATTAGAATGTTTGATTCGAGAAAATTGCTAAAATTTAGAACTTTTGCTTAGTGATTAGAGAATTAGATTAACAAAAAATATGGTCCTGGATTAGTAGACAGAGCGGAGAGTCGGGATGGATGCCTCAAAAGCACTTGAGTATCCATCTATGTTTGTTGTCATTTTTGCAAGATATATATGCTTCCCTATATAAATACCAAAATTCACATCTATGTTTTTTTTTTGCATTTAAGCAAGTGATAGAAAGAAATGAACTTAGATCTTCGCTGTAACGAATAAAGATGAATACAAATAAAAAATGACTAAACGTGATATTTTTTTGATATTGAAATATAGTACAAATGTTGAATTGGATAAGATGTAAGCGATAATAGGAGCTACAAATTTTAATAAAACATTACCGGGAAAACGGTTATTTACTTCCTCAACTATTTGAAATTGGTCGATTTATTCTCCAAATATCGTATATGCAGATTAAATCCTCAAGTGAACATTGACTTTGTAAATTTAGGCCTGATAAAAATTAACGTTAACGAAGAAAACGGGAGACGTTAAATTTGACTTTTATCATACCAAAATTTACAAAGTCAAAGATAACTTGAGGATTTAAATGGCTAAATAAAAGTTGGAGAATTAATATGCAAAATTGGAAAACTTGGGGAATTAAATGACAGTTTTATGATCATTTGATATATACTATCAAATACTTAAAAAAAATATTATTTCTATTATATGTTGTATATCCAAAATATACGTAATAGATTTTATTGATATTGATAACTTAAAAAATACACATATCAATTATTACAACGATTAAAATTGTTATGTTACCGTGGGAACTATTGAATTTGAAAAAAAATATAACAACACCTATTAAAAAAATGTATTAATGCTTAATTATAAATATCTTTTTTTTGTACTAAACAATTTTTAGTAACTCTAAACCAATCGTAATTTAATAAAACCATTTAATATGTCTTGAAATTTACAATTTATTCATTATGTTTTCATTAAAATGCATTGAGAATGTAAAAATCAATATTTTAGAAACATTGTTTTTCTTCTAAAACATCAATTAAAGAGAAACAGAGGAGTATATGTTAACCAACATATAATATGAAATGGAGGGGTAACCACAGTTAAACGACATATAATATGATAATTATTACGTTGTTATGAACAAAACAATATATCATATATTTGTATAATTATAGCGTCATTATGAATAAATCTTGACAATTTATATGTGTATTTTCAAAACTATCAATTTCAAAAAATTATACTATTTGCATTTGGTGTATACAAAATAAAATGAAAATGATATATTTAAAAAAATATTAATGGCATCTTTCAAAAATTCAAGTTTTTAGTGTTATATGACAATTTTAACCGCTGTTATGAATAAATATTAACAATTTATATGTGTATTGTTTAAACAATTTATATGTGTATTGTTTAAACAATTCATTTGAACAAAATATACTATATAATTTTTATATATACAAAATATAAGGGAAATTATATATTTGTAAGAAGTAAAAACTATTGGATAGTATTTCTCAAATGATCATGAAAATGTCATTTAATTCCCCAAGTTTTACAATTTTGCATATTAATTTCTCATCTTTTAATTAGCCATTTAAATCGTCAAGTTAACGTCGACTTTTTTAATTTAGGTATGATAAAAGTCATTTTTAACGTTTCCGTTTTCTTCGTTAACGTTAACTTTTATCAGGCCTAAATTTACAAAGTCAACGTTCACTTGAAGATTTATTCTGCATATACGATAGTTGGAGAATAATAGACCAATTTCAAATAGTTGAGGAATTAAATAACCGTTTTCCCCCTGTTATTTTCGGTCATGGTATGGCCGGAAATGTCATTGATGATACACGTAAGCCGTTAATCTGATGAATGCATCCAGTGACCCTAGATAACTTCTCAAGTGTACCACCCATATCGAACTCATCTCTAGGCTTGCCAGCCCAAGATAAATTGATATTTAGTTTGTTCGGACTATACAAGTATTAAATGAAACTTAAGTGAAACAAAAACCATTATATGCATACATCGGTTATTTATATGATACAACATGTTTATCTAACAGACTAACACTAGATTAGGACCCGCATAATATGCGGGTATTAGATATTAAAGTTGATAATTTGTGTAGTTATACTAGTATAGTTATATTTTAAATTAAAACCCCATTAATATAGTCATAAATTACGTTTTTGTTAACCGGGAGTAAGATAATCAAGTTTAAATCTTCAAAAAGTTATAGAAATAATTCATCTAAATGAATGATAAGGTTTTAAATCATATTTGAAATCTTATATGCTTTGAAACGGAATCTATTTTATAAATAATTATTTTTAAAAAAGTAATTCTTTAAATGAATTTACTTACATATTTGATAATTTTTAAATAAAGAAAATTTAAACTTGAATTTTTACAGTACAACATGAATTTCAGAAAATACAATTACATACTCTAACAAAATATTTTGAAAATAATTTCTAGCCTCCCACTTTAGAAGAATTCATGCAATAGTTCGACGGTAAACACGTTTGACTGATTTGTGGGACGGTGGTATTCATGATTTGCAAAGAAAATTAAAGATTTGGGGAGTACGTTAAATTGTGGGATGTGTGTGTTATTATATAGTTTTTGGATTTGCCTTTTCTGAAGTAATAACATTTTTCGAAGGTTGAACGTATGTTTACTTTTCCTTTTTAAATAATTTATGGTTTAACATTTATAAGGTTGAATGTATGTTTACTTTTTCCTTTTAATATAATTTATGTTTAACATTTTTGTTTATATATATATAGTTTCATTTTTGTGATGTAACATTTTTTTGTTTAACATAATGGTATTTATATTTTGCTTTTTTTTAACGACTTACATAAGATTTGGTTTGGCTTTTAGAAATATGTTAATGAAACAATAAGAAAAATGTTAATGTGTCTTTTTTTTATTGGTTTAACGTAATGATATTTTTATTTTTCTAATTGGTTGATTTAATTAAAGTATTTTAACACGTGTCATCATCTCGATCGATAATAGATACATGTCGCGATCCCGTGAATTACAATTTTGACAAATTCTCCTTTATATAATAAGATATTATATCCATTTTCTGGCCAAAAACATAAGACCATCGATAACAATGAGATTTTTAAAAAATCTCAATAATAAAATAATATAAAGTAACAGAAAAATAGGAGAAAGAGGAAGAAAAAAAGAGAGAGAAGTCTTTGTGTATTGAGACGATTCTTTTCATGTTATGAGCTTTTCATGACAAATGGCTTACTTTGATTCGTTAACCAATCTTTTAATAATTTAATTTTTAAATAAACAATTAAATTAAATGAAAAATATTCAAATAAAAGAAAGTTGAGACTCAATAAGATTTAAGGGATATTAAAAAACAATTTTACAAAAAATAAGATTTTTAACGTTCATTTATTTGCGTTTACTCAAAAGAAATCTATCCGCTAATAATCCCCTACAAAACAATGAGGGCCATAAGTAACTCTCTTTTTTTTTTACTGAATCTAGACTTCCTTAAACGATATATCAAATTAATATACTAGAGTCAGTTTCATGGTCCACATGAGAAAACAAATCATTTGGGTAAGTTTGGATTAAATATACTTACCCTAGATTTTTCGGTAGTGATTCACGGATATGCCTGCATCTACGATGGTTAAGTATTTTTCAATTCTTCTAGTTTTTTCTAAGTTCTTTTTAATCTCCTCTACTAGGGCCTTTCTCCGCCCTACGGGCGGATTTTGTAATAAATTATTTGAATTTTATGTGAATTCTTTTTTGTTTTGAGTTGTTTCTTTTTAAGACTGGTGCTATTTTTGTTTCAAGTTGTTTTCATAATATCGTTTTAGTTAGTTGGTTTAATTTACATTTGAAATATATAAATTATGATAAGGTGATATTTTCAGTTCTAAAATTTGGCTTGTCTCAACAATTTACTCTCTTCTTTTACATATAGCTAATATTAATCTTTAGCTAAATTATCACCAAATAATTAAAAATGGATTTCACATATTTTGTGTACGTTTATGTATAATATTTTTTTCATTGAAAAAATCTTAAACTACTAATAATATCTTAGGAGAAGTCGTAATTTTAATTGTTAATTGATAAACGATAATACAATCGCAAACCATCTAAATATACATGAAACTTGTGTATCATTTTGTTGCATTATCACAATGTTTATCTTATTTAAGCTATAATAGTGAACTATACTATTTTGAATATGAAAATATTTTCAAACAAACAAATTAAATGTAAGGTAGTATTTAGTAATGTATACTTACATCTATACTTAAGTTTAGTTAGTTAAATGTCATTTTAACTTTTTCAATATAAATCATTCACCCAATTTGTTACACAAATGTATAAGTAGTTCCAAATCATACTCATCCCTTGGAACCTTAAACATTCTAAGTTTTAGACTATTTTTGATGTGTGTAAATTCCCTCCAAACTAATTCCAATAAAGTTATGCATTACTTTCATCAAGCTTAAACGTAAAAGAAGATTCAAATTTGAGCAAAAACCTGCACCCAAGTTTGTGAAAGTGCAGCCAACATAAGTAACCTATTAAACACGTTACTAAAAAATCAGTAGTGAAAGTGATCTCATGACATAGTGAATTGTTGGCCATAATACAGTGTGATTAATTTCCCAATGCAAGTTAAGTTGGTGATCAGATTGATCGGAAAACTTAGCAAAATAACTTCAAAGCAAAGACATACGGTAATATACCACCAACAGTGAGAAACATAACGCATAGATTTTGCATTAAAGACGGGCTGCGTTGATCTCCTAATGAAATCGGACGGGAAAAACAAAGGGTCTTGCAATGCAAATAATTAAATTGTTATAACAGTAACTCTTGAGAGAGGCAGAGACATCACATGATGCAAAGTAACAAACTTTCAAAGGTTTTCGAGGTTTGAAGGAAATATGATAATGCAAGAAACTCCCTAACACGCAGCCTTATTTACATAAGACTCCTCCAATCATGGAATGTATCTCATTGATGCTCCACAGATACACCGGGTTTGCAGGATTTCCCTGAGTCACTACAGCGTCTACGTTGAGGAAATCAAATGAAGAGTCGCATTTGATGTTGTTGTAAGGTGCCTGAAAATCTGTGAGCCGGTTAGCTTTGTAATCCTAAACTCTATCACATGTAGAATTAACATCAAGATCAACCATATATGCAGATGAGCTATAAACACGCTTCATTAAATATTTGTTTTTATAATAAGAGACAATTCATAATATATATTCATTAACTATGATTCTACTGAAGAGAGAGGGTTTCTAGTTAGGAGAGCCGAGTAATAATTTGGGGTACCTTATCACAGTGTGCAACACCAAAAACCTGAACAGAGCCAACTATAACACTAAATCATTAACAATCATAAACTTGAACTACTCGATTACATTCTAAATCATAACAATTATACACTTAATAACTTGATTACCATGAGTCATTGTCATCTTTGGTTCCACTTGTCAATGAAAATCTAACCATAGATTATAGAAAATCCAGCATCATCAACTCTAGTCCATGAAATAAGAAGGATAAATATAGAGTCCAAAGCTAAATGTAGACTGGTAGACTTTTTAAATGTAGGCTTACTGCATAAAGAGAAGAATAACTTACCGTGAGAGAAGGAGAAGTAGAGAGTTGTTATACGGAAATGTTTCACACACGAACAAGGCGCATGAGAATCAAAAAATCCATGAGCATCGCTTCCATAGAAATCTGAATTTAATAGATCCTACTTAAGAAACTTTAAAAATCAAAAACGAAGACAGTTGGCAATTTTAAAGTTGAGTACTAAAGGAAATAAATAGTCCAATGCTAAGACCAGAAGGCTTTACGAACCATCTTTATAGTGTCGTGCCTTGAGTACACACCTTAATTCTGCAAAGGTTGAGGGTAGGAGTTGCTAAATTTCAACTAATGCGAATGCCACTTTCGATCTCTGAGCGTTTACTGAAGTCTACATTAGATTTCAAAAATCAAAACTTGAGATCATGCTCCTTCGCCTGAGAAACGTAATCAACTAACGAAGCTTGGTAATGCTCTCGTTTTTTAGAAAACTGAGACACCATACAAAGAGAAGTTGAATTTGACGGGTATATATTGCTTAACATGCAAATAACAGTAATATTTATAATTTATCCTAACTTGGTTTGAGTGCAGCCACAAAGATGTTATAGTCTACTAACCACTTTATTAACATACTACTAAAAACGCATGGGAAATAAAAGCTTAAAAAGTACAAGTTTCTGTAGGAAAAAACTGCAACATCTACTTCAACAACTATTAGCCAAAAAACCTGAGAAGATTTAACATGTCTTAAAATTAAATACACAATCAAAACTAAATAAGCTTTCCATGTTTCATATGAGAATACATGCTTGGAAAAGAATAAAGAAACCTTTTTATTTTCTCTTTGTATGGCATATTTTTCTATACTCGGATCCATAAGATTGAACTGGAGAACCGTAATCTCTACACATAGCATCAACCATTGCCATCACCATCTATCCACAAACCCATCTCAGAAAACCCATAACTTTAAAATAAATTTTCCTAATCTGAAACACAAATACATCACAATTCCCCTCTAAACATCTAAACCAAGAGAAAAAGAAAAGTGAAAAGCTTAGAAATTGTTCATGGTTACCTCCAATCCGCAATGCATATTGATCAGCTGGAATCTCCTACTTGGGCACAAAAGATGCATACTACCTACTCGAAGACAACGAAGAATCAAACCAATTGAAATCAATGTGTATACACTCAATTCAAGCTTAACAAATCAGAAATCTCCAGACAACAATTGAAATTTGGGGGAAATGAGTAAGGAAACAAAATTACCCAGAAGCGAAAATCTCAGTGCTGAATTGGAAAATCAATCCAATAGAAGCACCCAATACATAGAAGAGTTTACCGGGTTTAATGGCAAAGCGTTGTGGTTTGAAACCGGGAGGAGGTGATTTTATTGGACACTGAAACTGAGTCGGAAGGTTCACCGGAAGCTTTAATCATGAGTAGGGATTGAGTAGATCTGCTCCAAGAAGAACAATCTGATCGGGAAAATCGGAAATTAGGCAGAGTATGGAGCTGTGAGTAGTATGTTGTGGCTCAACCAAATTCTTATATAGACGAAGGAGTGATCGTGGCAATTGTGGAGCCATTACTATGGTATATAGTCTTGAATTCGACGTACTGGGGATTGACGGTGAAGAAGGTGAAGGGATTGAAAATTTATGAAGAGAATTAAGTTGCAACGATAATTAATTCGTGTTCATGTTTCAGTTACAGTTGACTCGAAGAATTGTGAGAGGCGAAGGTGGATTTGGGCTTTGTGGTTTGGGTAAGTTTTTGGGCTCTGTTATTGAGATATATAGACAAATTTTCAAACGAAAGTTAGTTGTTGTATACATGACATGGTACTTTGATAGGATGAGAAAATTCATTTTTTTGCTGATGTGGATAACTTTAGAGAGCTCCAATTCTTCCCCTTTTATATAAAGGAGATGTTTCTATAATTGATGGAACACACTCGGATCCTAATCGGTCTGCAATGAGTTGTATGTATCGGCTGACTGATTCACCTTATGGTTGTCTAGTGTGACAAATGTTTGATTTCTAGCTATCGGGTTGCTCAATCAAATGTCATTCGATCCCTTGTAGGATTCACGACTTTTGATGCCTTTGATCCAAGCTGTATGGTGGCCTTTGATGGATCATAATCTAAGAGAAATATTATGTATTTTGGAGCAAAGTTTTTTTTTTTTTTTTGCCGACAACAAATTCACTAAAAAAAGTCTAAAAATCCAAACCGGAAAAGTAGAGTTTACAGTAAAAACGTTATGCATATAAGAATGGGTGCGCTTTATCATTGCTACTTCGAGAGATATGTGATACGGAGAAGTGGATGAAAGTCACCTTACTCCTCTCGAGGGCTTATAGTTGAATTCCAAACGCTAATCTTGTGGCGAAGTCACCATGTTCGACCAGTTCACTACATAACCCAAATAAGTCTAATTCGGCATGCATGGGAGAGACTATGTCAGATGTTTTCTTGAGCCCATCAAAATCTCCATTCATCAAAAAATTTGCATCAGCAGAGGGAAAATTTACCCATCCCGCTTCTGAGACCGAGTCGGTATCTTTCAAGACTTATCAATAAAACACCAAAGTCCCAAACCATCTCGTGGGCTGAAGAGTGGATGACCAAGTCCAAACTTACCCCCTTCTAATTGAACTAGTTAGGTCGAATCATAAAAGGTTGTCTCTGTTTCTACGATTTTCAATATTCCAATAGGATCTCATTTTAAATTGTTGAAAATTTTATCATTTTTAACTTTCCATATATAAAAAAGATTCATGGGGGGTGGTGTACTAGATTATAAAGTTTAGACGATGCTTGCTTTTTTAGATTTCAGCTCTGATTGTGCTTGATTAATAGGGTTCACTTTGATAATTATTAGCGTTTGTAATTAGCATTTTTGTATTAGCATTTTGAAGTTTTAAGTTTTAATGCCAACAAAATGTCTAAACTCAAGCAAAGATCTCAAGAAAGAGCTGATAGTTTAACTGGTAAATATCTCCGGTAAAACTTAGAGGTCGCTTGTTCGAGTGATTCTTGGGACGAAACTAATATTACATGATGTGTTTTTGAATCTGCAAGGATTATAGGGTTCGGGAACCTCATAGTAATAAAAGAAAAAAAAAAACTCTAAACCATTGCTCAACGTTCTTCTTTGCCATGTGCCAAAATCCGCCACGTGTTAAACCCATTTGTACAAAGTTTTCTGGTTAAAAGACAACAAATGGTGTAGATGGCCACGAGAAATGCAGACTTGTACGCAATCTCTTCCTCTTCTCATAGATTACAGAAGCTTCCATAGATTTATCAAAATACAGAGTATAGATAAAACATCAGAGAAAGCCTCTTCTGATAACACTACATTAGAAAAATGTCAGTAGTTTTAGTCTCTTCGACAATCACGAAATCCAATTCCAATTCCAAATCCAAAAAGATTCCTTTTTTATCTCCCACCACCAATTCCGCAAACTTCCCTTTCCGTGTCGCGATTTCTCCTCCAAGATCCAAACTTCTCAACGACCCTCTTCGCGTAGCTGCTCCACCGTCTGTACCCACTTCAGATCCGGCGGAGGAGAGACGGATCGAAGAAGATTACGGCGGAGAGAAGGAAGAGGAAGTGTCTGAGTTCAAGTGGAGAGATCATTGGTATCCAGTTTCTCTTGTTGAAGACTTGGATCCGAATTCCCCAACCCCGTTTCAGCTTCTGGGTCGTGACCTCGTCCTTTGGTTTGATCGGAACGATCAGAAATGGGCCGCCTTTGATGACCTCTGCCCTCACCGCCTTGCTCCTTTATCTGTAATCTCTCTCTCTTGGAATAAGCAGTTTAATTCGGTTATATGATTTGAATTATTGAAGATGATGATTATTTATTAGTACTATGTAATAAAGTATAGATTTTTAAAGTTTTTCAATATTATAATGGTTAGCTATAAACATGTTTAGAGTATAATATTAGGATCAGAATCACAACAGTTATATGTGTTGTTTTGAGCTTGTTGTAATGTGTATAGAGTAATAGATGTGTCGTGTACGTGTTGATGTATCGTGGTGTTATAGGAAGGAAGGCTAGACGAGAATGGACATTTGCAATGTTCGTATCATGGATGGTCTTTTGCTGGGTGTGGATCTTGTACAAGGATTCCTCAGGCTGCTACTTCAGGTCCTGAAGCTCGTGCTGTTAAATCACCGAGAGCTTGTGCTATTAAGTTTCCAACAATGGTCTCTCAAGGTCTTCTCTTTGTGTGGCCTGATGAAAATGGTTGGGATAGAGCTAAATCAATCGAACCCCCTAGGTAACGAGCGAACTGGTTATCTTCTTGGTGTTTTAAACGTGAACATAGCATGTTTGTTTTACTGTCAGACTCTTTGATCTTTAACATTTTAGGTTGCCGGATGATTTTGATAAACCGGAATTTTCGACTGTGACTATTCAAAGGGATCTGTTCTATGGATATGATACTCTCATGGAGAATGTATCTGATCCTTCCCATATCGATTTTGCTCATCACAAGGTGTGTTTAATTTACATGTGTTTGCATTTTCAATGTGTTTGCATTTTCAATGTGTTTGCATTTCCCCCAAGGAAAAATATCCTCAGTCGATATTTTACTATTGTAAACAGGTTACAGGAAGAAGAGACAGAGCCAAACCATTGCCCTTCAAGGTGGAGTCAAGTGGGCCTTGGGGTTTCCAAGGAGCAAATGACGACAGTCCAAAGATCACCGCAAAATTTGTTGCTCCGTGCTATTCTCTTAACAAGTGAGTTTTTGGTTTTCCCCATAATTCATAGATAATTAACTTAGCTACCTAACTTAATAGGACTGTCTATGTTTTGTCCATAGAATTGAGATAGATGCAAAGCTACCAATCGTCGGTAACCAAAAATGGGTGATATGGATTTGCTCATTCAACATACCAATGGCTCCAGGAAAGACCCGTTCCATTGTTTGCAGCGCCCGTAACTTCTTCCAGTTCTCTGTACCAGGACCTGCTTGGTGGCAGGTAAAACAAACTTTGACGCCATCTACAATCTGATTTTTCTGCATATATTTTCTTATGATGATGTTCCTTGTTAGGTTGTACCGAGATGGTATGAACACTGGACTTCAAACTTAGTCTATGACGGAGACATGATCGTACTTCAGGGACAAGAGAAAGTATTTCTAGCTAAATCGATGGAGTCACCGGACTATGATGTAAACAAACAGTACACAAAACTCACATTCACTCCAACCCAAGCAGACCGTTTTGTTCTAGCATTCAGAAACTGGCTCAGACGGCATGGCAAGAGTCAGCCCGAGTGGTTCGGCTCAACCGCAAGTAACCAACCTCTCCCTTCCACCGTCTTAACCAAACGCGAGGTGAGCCATCTCATCAATCATACGTCACAACATCATTTATCTCTATATAAACAAACACACACACGTCTAAAAATGTGTAAATTTGAACAAAAACAGATGATGGATAGATTTGAGCAGCATACACAAGTGTGTTCGTCCTGTAAAGGAGCTTACAAAGGCTTCCAAATCGCCAAGAAGTTTCTCATTGGCGCGACGGTTTTCTGTGCCGCCACAGCCGGTGTTCCTTCTGATGTTCAGTTTCGGCTGTTACTGGCTGGTTTAGCCCTGATTTCAGCAGCGTCTGCATATACTCTACATGAAAAAGAGAAGAACTTTGTCTTCAGAGATTACGTCCACTCTGAAATCGAATAGATAATGTTTATACTTGTACAATCTTGTAAATCAAAAATCAGAGAAACTTCTAGCAATTTACAGTATCAATAATAACCTTCTAGCAAATGAGTACACAAGTTAACTAAAGAAAAGTTTAAGGAAGAAAACAAAAACTTAGAATAATTAGGGGGTCAAATTCGAAACACCATAAAAGTATAAACACCGAGCAAGCAACGCTAAAGCCGATAAGAAGATAACACTAAAACTGAACTCTTTATCCGTGGTCGGGACTAAAATCAGCTTCGTAATGGCTTCCTCTTCTACAGCTTTGTCACTTTCATGGAGCTCCTCGCTTTGTTCGTCCCGCAGCTTCAATGTCGCAAATGAAACCCTAAAAGTATTCCCGCAAAGGTCCAGTTTGGAGGTACTTGCCCAGAAGAAAGCCAAGAAACTTCGAAAGGTAATTATTACATTTCATGGGTTTTCTTCAAAAATGTCGATTAGGGTTCTAGTTAAGATAACTGTGGAATTTAGAAAAATTAGAAATTTGGGCATTGATTTGTGGTTGGAAGCTTTTGTTACTGAAACAAAAAATGGTAAATCTTGTTTGGTTCTTGAAGGTAATCTTGAAAGAGGATGTGTTGGACTTGGGTAAGCAAGGGCAATTACTAGACGTCAAAGCTGGGTTTTTCAGAAACTTCCTCTTACCTACTGGAAAGGCTCAGCTCATGACTCCACTTCTCCTCAAGTAAGTCACACATTTGTACATGAATCTTTAAGTCACCTAACAGATTTTGGAATCTGTGGCCTTTTCTTTAGAGAGACTTTGCTACACTGTTGTAAGATCAACAAGAAATGCATCATTTTCAATTGTTTATGTTTTTTCTGTGTCTTTTCCAGGGAACTGAAGATAGAAGATGACAGAATTGAGGCAGAAAAGCAAAGGGTAATCTGAGATGAATGCATTCATTGTTTTTATTTGCTCATGTTCAAGTTTTGTGTTTGACTGATTACCGAAATTTTTTTCATTTGCTTATCTAGTTTTACCTGTATTGATTTTTTCTTTTTTGTGTGAAACCTCTTTTCAGGTGAAAGAGGAGGCGCAACAATTGGCGACGATATTTGAAACCGTTGGGGCTTTCAAGGTTAAACGCAAGGGCGGTAAAGGCAAACAAATATTTGGATCGTAAGTCCTGTTTAAAGCAATTCAAGAATGAAATGGTCTTGAGAATCATGTCTAGCCTCTACTTAACTTCAAATTTTCTTGCAGGGTCACTGCACAAGACCTTGTTGACATCATCAAAGCACAGCTTCAAAGGTAACATAACACAGAAAAATTGAGAGTTCCACAATAAAAGCTAGAGTCTTTCTCGTGTGGTTGAGTAGGATAAATCTGCATATGTTTTTAGTATTCTTTGAAGTACCAAATATGGCATTCGCTGATAATGTGTGGCTTGGTTTTGCAGGGACATAGACAAGCGCATTGTATCTCTCCCGGAAATCCGTGAAACTGGAGAATACATCGCTGAACTCAAACTTCACCCAGATGTCACGGCTCGAGTTAGGCTCAACGTTTACGCCAACTAACCCTTCAAATAGTCCAGACTACTACTACATCCCATGGTATTTCTCGACTCTTCAAGATCAGTCATGTGGCTTATTCCTTTTAAGATATGTTAGTTTGGTCTTGATTCACATGGAAATAGGTAGTTAAACCAATATCTGAACTCCAGCATTTAGACCAATGGAGTTTTGCGTTTAGGGTTTAGCTCCAAACACACTAGCTGATTGACCATTGCTCTTTGTTTGGTATTTTGAGGTAGCAGGAACGTAAAGAAAGGAAAGGAGAGTGGCAGTGTGTGACGTGGATTAAAGTTTGTGAAGTTTTTTCTTGTAGATCTTTGCTGCATTTGTATGTTTGCTCTAACTTTTGAAGTTGTTGTGGAATCTAGAGATGTTATATAATCTGTTCTTGAAGTTATTATGTTTTCTTAAAGTTATTTGGTATTCATTTGTCTGTTGAAGTGGAGAGACGCGTAAACTAACAAATAACCAGAAATCTGTAAAGTATGTTATTATCGCCGCCTCTTATTCCCACAAGATTGACTATATTTAGAGAGTTGTTTCTTTACTGATAAAACCCAAATGTTTTTTGTTTCACTGCTTCTCTCCAATTCTGTTACCAAACTTTCTTTTTTTAAAACAGTTGTAGCTTTTTTAACTTGATGATTACTTTTGTTTTAAAACAGTTGTAGCTTTTAAATATGAGTTATAATCATCTCATCTCGTTTCTTTCATCATCTTTGTTCTCGTTTCTATCATCTTTCTTCTCGTTGCAAAGTTTTGTCTAATGGAGTTGGGAGGTGATAGGAGCCTTTACCTAAGAGACACATGGAGAGATGCAAACAACATCTGCGGCGTCGTCCCCATCAACCCAAGCTCGAGCGGGATATGGCCATCACGGAAGCTTCCAGATCCTATCGCGAACATTAAGTTCTGGAATTACATGTTCCCACACGTTCATATCATTTTTCTAATCGTTACCGTCCTCTGGCAATTCTTCCATTTCTTCCTCAGACGTCTCGGCATGATTCGTTTCACTTCCCATATGCTTGTAAGTTGAATCTTGAAATATTTCTTGTTTGATTCCAACTTTGCAACTTTGGCATGCAAAAACAAGAAATATTCATGTTTTGTGTTGTGTGTGTGTGTTTTGCAGACTGGGATTATCTTAAGCAAGTCGTTTTTAAAGGAGAATACACCCGCCAGACATTTCTTCTCGACGCAAGACTACAAAGAGACACTGTTTGGTCTGGTGGGGGCGTGTTCCTACATGATGTTCTGGTTCTTGATGGGAGTTAAAATGGACTTGGGTCTGATCCGCAAGACCGGGAAGAAAGCCATAACAATTGGTCTCTCCTCGGTGTTACTCTCTATAACGGCTTGCTCCTTTATCTTCTTCGTCGTCTTAAGAGATGTAGGAACCAAAAAGGGAGAATCGAGAATGAATATTTTTGAAATAATCTTGATCTACTCGATCCAGTGCCTTTCGTCTTTTCCAGTGATAGGAAACCTACTTTTTGAGCTTAGGCTACAGAATTCAGAGCTTGGCCGTCTAGCTATGTCTTCTGCATTGGTCAGTGACTTCAGCACTTCGATTCTCTCTGCGGTTCTCCTCTTCGTAAAGGAACTCAAGGACGAGAAAACTCGGCTTGGATCCGTATTTATTGGAGATGTTATAGTCGGAAACCGTCCTTTGATGCGTGCAGGGACAGTGGTGGTCTTTGTTTGTGTCGCCATATACATCTTCAGGCCATTGATGTTCCTCATTGTCAACAGAACGCCTTCTGGTCGTCCAGTAAAGAAATTCTATATATATGCAATCATCATTCTTGTCTTTGGATCTGCCATTCTTGCGGATTGGTGCAAGCAGCCTATTTTCATGGGACCTTTCATCTTAGGTCTAGCTGTTCCGCACGGTCCGCCTTTGGGCTCTGCAATCATTCAGAAGTTAGAGCCTGCTGTTTTTGGTACATTCCTTCCGTTCTTTGTGGCTACGTCCGCCACAGAGCTCAATACTTCGACATTACGTTCTTGGACTGATTTCAAAAGTATTTCGATAATCGTATCTCTATCGTTTACTGTCAAATTCGCTCTCACGACTCTCCCTGCCTTGCTATTCCGTATTCCTGCAAATGACTGCCTTGCCCTGTCTCTTATTATGTCATTCAAAGGCATTTTTGAGTTCGGCGCTTATGCTTTAGGATTTCAAAGAGGGGTAAGTGTAGATTTCTATATCCATCTATCACATTTTGTTACGGAACGCGGGTGAGCTTAGTGTTGTTTTCATTTTCATTGCAGACTATCCGGCCCGTGACCTTCACTGTCTTATCTCTTTACATCTTGTTTAACTCTGCAATCATACCTCCGATCTTGAGATACATATACGATCCTTCGAGGGTGTACGCAGGATACGAGAAGCGGAACATGCTTCACATGAAACCTAATTCCGAGCTTAGGATTCTATCCTGTATCTACAGAACTGACGATATCCGTCCCATGATCAATCTCCTTGAAGCTACTTGTCCCTCAAAAGAAAATCCAGTAGCCACTTACGTCCTTCACTTGATGGAACTCGTAGGACAAGCCAACCCAGTTTTCATATCTCACCGTTTGCAAACCCGTAAAAGCGAAAACACGTCTTATAATTCAGAAAACGTCACTGTCTCATTCGACCAGTTCCACAAAGATTTCTTTGGCTCTGTTGTCGTCAGCACTTACACGGCTTTATCTGTCCCCAAGACGATGCACGGAGACATATGTATGCTCGCTCTCAACAACACAACGTCTCTAATCATCCTTCCCTTTCACCAGACTTGGTCCGCTGATGGAACAGCCATTGTTTCTGACAGCAAAATGATCAGGAGGTTGAACAAGAGTGTCCTCGAGCTCTCTCCTTGCTCTGTCGGAATCTTCATTTACCGGAGCAATCCTGGCAGGAGAACAATCCGAGAGACCGCTGCAAACTTTTCAGTTTACCAAGTCTGTATGCTCTTCCTTGGAGGTAAAGACGATAGAGAAGCTTTAACAGTCGCCAAGAGAATGGCCCGTGACTCACGGATAAAGATTACCGTGATTAGTCTGATATCTTCCGAACAGAAAGCAAATCCACTACACGATTGGGATCGAATGCTCGATTTAGAACAACTCAGAGACGTGAAGAGCAACAGTCTAGCCGGAGCCAAGCTTTTCTACTCCGAGAAAGTAGTTGATGACGCTTCCCAGACATCAGACTTGTTAAAATCTATTGCTAATGAGTATGATCTGTTCATTGTCGGAAGAGAGAAAGGAAGGAAGAGTGTTCTCACTGAAGGACTTGAGCAATGGAGTGAGTTTGAGGAGCTTGGTTTGATTGGAGATCTATTGACTTCACAGGATCTTGATTGCCAAGCTTCTGTATTGGTGATTCAGCAGCAGCAACAGATGATTTAGGACAAATTCGACCCGTGATTTCGCGGTTTCTTGGGTGCAAAAAATCGAATGGATCAGCTGGAACTGGAGACAAGACTCCATTGGGGACTTCTTGGAACTGCAACGGCACATATACAGAGTTATTGTTAGCATTTCATGTTAATGTTAGAAATATATTAGAAGACCCTAGAAATAAAGAGTTTCCTTGACCTACAAGTAATGATTACAATGTTTCTGGATGTTGTATATATTTCAACTTTCTTGGCCTGTAAATTCTTTTAGACCTTTTGTTCCGATTTTATGATGAGAAAAAATGTTTAGTATGCTTTTTTTTAGGGGCATATAACTCGCAGAACATGCAAAGACAACTTTGTTTTCAATACACAAACAAATTTTGTAAAACTCAATTACTGACAGATATTAAACGAACCTCTTAAGTCTACTAAACTAATTACAATCAAAAGAAACAAAATCTAAACTTATATCTTCCCCCCCTCGTTTTTTCTGGTAACAAAGATTTTTTGTTTGGGGGGCAAATGTACCATGTTATTTAGGCTCAGGATTGGCTAACAACTTAAATTAAATTGATTAAAAATCAGACAAATAAGGAACAAATTACATGCAAATAGTATGCAAGTATTCGCAATTTAGCGCGGAAAGTAACTCTAGCAAGTACTTGAAATCCCGACTACTCGTTTTCAATAAACTAAGTACAAGTATGAAACTTGTATTACTTGAATAAGGCAAGCCAAGTAAGAAGTACACCTAAAATAGCAAGTATATGCCTTGTGTCCACCCCTACTTCTAAATAACGAATATATAGATATACATTATGTATAAACAGACGAATATGTTCACGTCTATTGTTGCTGTTGAACTACCAAAACAGAGGCCCTAGAGTTGAGATCTCTAGCCGCAAGTAATCTCCGATGACACCTAATTCCGGGAATTCCATCCATTCCGTGAGTCCCGAGAAATCCGGTGTTGCTTGGCCGTGATCTCTCCCGACTATCATAAGATCATAATCCCCAGATAACAATCGGACTGCGGTGACCACTTCAAGACCATCGTTCATAGCCATCTCTGTATATGTAATCACATTGGTTGCCTCTGTATCCTTCAGATTCTCTAAGACCTCGTGATCGAGAATATATTCCCAATTCGTCGTCTCCGTTTCTTGGCTTGAGATGACTCGGATCACAGTGACATTTACCCTCAGGTCATGTTTCATTCTCTTCACCAACGAGACTGCCTCGCGATCGTCTTTGCCTCCAATGAAGAGCACACCGACTTTGATGTTGAACCTTCTCGTTCCTTGGCGCGAGAACTGTCCACGGTCCACGAGTATCCCAACTGAACAAGGGGCGTGCCCGAGTAGCGACACATTGAGAAGCCTTATGGCCTCGTCGTCTGACTCGAACGCCCCGTCCATTGTCCATTTCCTCCCGGACGGGACTATAACCATCGACGTGGCCTGGTCCAACGCAAGCGTGCAGATTTCGTCGTGCATAAGGTTCTGATGTGTGAGGGCCGTGAATATGGTCATTTTCACGGACTCCAACTGGCTAAAGGCAAGGTGTGCTGTATGGATGTAGGAGTTATCTATCAGCCGTTTTGAATTCTTGTTGTGCGAGATCAGGAGAGGGATGACTTTACCCACGAGCTTCACGAGGTGGAGGACTGTGACCACGATGGGGAATTCTTTGTTCGGTGAGGACAATAGTTGGAGGAGTGCAATGGCCCAGAGATGTTCTCAGGTCTGTGCACACAAGTCAGAATCCGGAGATCTGAATTTTGTTTAAGATTTATGATGTTCCTTTTTTGGTACCCAACGTATTTTCGCTTCGTATAAACTCGAGAAGACCACCGGGACAATTCCAGAATTCAGTAACGCATAAATGATCAAGAATGTGTACACGTTGCTTGGGATATATACTACAAAAAGCGAACCATATCAACATTAAAAGATCATAGCAAACGGGCTATAAAAGAATGTTTTCTGTCTGCTGGGGGATTACCGAATCGTCGAATGCTGTTTCGTAGAGAAAGTTGTCGGGGAAACACTTGGAGCACAAGAGGATAGAAATGGCAAAGGCCTCCTTGAGTGGTATCTTGCAGTACAAGCAAGGTCCGATCCAAGCGGCCAGTTTCAAAACGAGCGTTAGAGCCATCAAGAACATGTTGTACTTGACGTCATCAAACTCGTATATGATCCTCATCACGTCACATCTCATCGAACTGAATGCGATTGAGATAGGTATAAGCACGCTCATCAATAGATCATAATACTTGGCTTCCAAGGCGGATCCTAAAGGTGGACCGTCTGGTATGATAAGGCCGATCATGAATGGTCCCAAGCCGTATTTCATATTGAAGAAGGAAGAGAAAGCAGCGGAAGCCATTGCACATAAAACAACAGCATGTACATACTTATCCGCCACAGGTTTGCCTTCCGGTGTGCGTTCTATTACCCATTCTACGGCCGGCCTAAAAACGAAAAAGACAACGAGAGAGAAGATGAGCACCGCTATAACGTCACGGTAGGCTGTTACAGGGGAAACGTTTATGTACGTTCCCACAGCATATGCTAGTACGCTGAAAATAACCCCGAGGATGTCACTGATCATGGCTGAAGACAATACAAGGCGACCAATCTCGGAGTTAAGGATCTTGAGCTCTGACAGGAAATAAGTAACGGTTGTCAAAAGAATCGAGGATTGGCTCAAGATGATCACAGTGCGCTCGGAGAGGATTTTCTTCGGTGGCATGTACTGAGGGTCCATATTGTCCGTGTAGAGGTTCCGAAAACATAAGCCGCCGAATAGAGGAACGACGAATATTAAGATCCCGATCACGATGGGAAGCCGTCCACTATTGAATGCTAATCGACGGCTGATTCTAACTGACATTAAGAATGTAAGTAGAATGTTTCCACACACTGAGATGCCTCTAACGTCGCACTTCCATCCAGTGCCGGATTCAACGATAATTTCCCTGACGATAGTTCCAGAAGATTGAACAGTTGAGGCCCCAGAATCAGACCAGCCTGAACATTATTTTGATACATTACATTAAAAAAAAAATAGAAACTATCATGAATGATCTTAATGCTTTTACGTACTTGCCAATCTACATCAATCATCAGTATGTTAGATATGGAAGGTTACGTAATTACCATATAATGGGATGCGATTTGGGAAATGCCAATGCATCTAAGAAACATGTGACCCATGACGATGAAGATGAATATAAGAAATATCTGAATTTCCAGGAGAGGGAGTGAGTAGCTGACAACCACTTCCGGCGATTTTAGGGTTTCCCACAATCCATTAGAAGAGATGTTCAACAAAATGGTTCTGCAACCGTCGATATTGGTCGTTGTATTCATAAAATAATGGGAAATTTAGAACTCGGTGTGTCGACTCCGGACAGTTTTTACACAAAAGTTATAAAAGAACGTGTGAATCTTCGGATATGGGATTTCAAAGGAGACGTAATTTTGGGGTTTAATTTGTTTTAGTCTCTGATAAGTATCTGCCTTTTTAAGAGTTAGGTTGTCAGAAACTATTTGGATTTTGGTGGATATGATTTGTTTGTTTTTTGTTATGTCTATATGCTGGCAACAAAATCTTCTCTGCAACTATGAAACCTCACATTTAGAAACATGAATACACACGTTAAAAAATATACTTCATCCATTTTATAAACTTAGATGTTAAAAGTAAGGTAGACCATCTTTATATTCTAAACTATTTCTTTCCATACTTTTTAGCTTATCGATATACTATCCAAACAATTAAATTTTATCACTAGACAATTTAAACTATAAACTTTGAAGTATTTTCACATATACAATTAAAATTAAAAATAGCAACCAATAACCCTTAAAACACGTTTTAATAACTGCGATTAGAAGAATCATATTGACCCAACAAATACGTAACTAGTAAAGAAGAGGTTTCAAAAACACGTCATTTCTTTGATGCCACATGAAAACGACGTTACTTTATCCAATTGAGAATTGTTTTTTTGAGTTTGTCTCAAATTGTTTTATTAAAACAATAAAACGACATCATTTTGAGCAAACGAAACTTAGCCACTTAATCAGGTCATTTTAGTTATTATTGCATTAACGTTAACTAACGAGAAATTGGTAAATGAATATTTGGGCACATCAAATGTTAGTTCATGTATAAAATTTTGAATTATTTTTTAGTTCAAATTGAAATAAGCTTGTAAAACCTCATGTCGAAATTGGTCGTTTTCCGCTTAAACAATTGTGAGGAATAAACAAGGAAATCTCGCAAAAATCAAGGTTTTTAACCATTACATAAATTAAAATTTAGAGACATAACTTGGAAACATGTCAAGTTAGCCATAGAGCACCTCCATTGGTTAGAGACCCAAAGAGGTTCTCAATTATATTATAATAAGAATTTAAGAGTAATTTTTGTATTTATTTAATTTTAAATTATAAAAAAATTATGAACTATTTACATGTCTACATATGTTAAATGGGTCTCTAAGACCATCATTAACCATGAAACTCCAGAGTCTCATACTATAAGTTTGTTAAGTGTTTCAGCCACTTGTCTTTATGTCAATGGATTAGAACTGTTTTTACGGTTTAATAAAAGAAAAATTAAATTAAATAAAAATCATTAAATTAATAAATTTATGAAATGGACATAGAGTATTACCGTTGTTGATGATTTAAATATTTTTTTGGAGAGGTTATCAAATGAGACTCTCCTCTTTCTCTTTAATGTTTTTCGAATACTTTTTATTATTTAATTGATGAGACACTCATTGAAAACCCCCGACTGGGATTGCTCTTAGGTCTCCAAACACAAAATTTTAAATCTTAATTACAAAAAATAAATGTATTCAGATTGAAACAAACCTGTAAAGTCTAAACAATCGATAAAAGAAAAGCTAAACTTATCCTTTCTATTGGAAACAAGAAGACAATTTGAATATGTTGACTAAGTAGTTTAAGCTCAAGATACCTAGTTCATACTTTTTTTTGCAAAATTTCTGACTATGCTTAGTACTTAAAGTATTAGAATGTATAAAAGTTCTTCTAAATAACGAATTTATTATGCATAAACAAACGAATATTTTCACGTCTGTTTTTGTTGAACTACCAAAACAGAGACCCTAGAGCTGAGATCTCTAGATGCCAGTAAATCTCCAATGACACCTAACTCCGGAAGTTCCATCCATTCCGTGAGTCCTGAGAAATCTGGTTTTGACTCGCCGTGATTTCTCCCGACTACCATAAGATCATAATCCCTAGAGAGCAATCCAATTGTGGTGGCCACTTCTGGACCATCGTTGAGAATCCTCTCTGTATATGCAATACAATTGGTGGTATCTGTATCCTTAAGATCCTTTAAGACCTCGTGATCGAGAATATATTCCCAATTCGTCGGCTCCGTTTCTTGGCTGGAGATGATTCGGATAACAGTGACTTTTACCCGCAGGTTATGTTTCATCGTCTTTACTAGCGAAAGTGCCTCGCGATCGTCTTTGCCTCCAATGAAGATCAAACCGACTTTGATGTAGGACATTCTCGTTCCTTTGAACAAAAACTTTCCACGGTCCACGAGTATACCAACAGAACAAGGTGCATGCCCGAGTAGCAACACATTAAGACGCCTTATGGCCTCGTCGTCTAACTCGAACGCCCCATCCACTGTCCATTTCCTCCCAGAAGGGACGATAACCATTGACGTGGCCTGGTCTAAAGCGAGTGTGCAGATTTCATCGTGCATTAGGTTCTCATACGTGAGGGCAGTGAACATGGTCGTAATCACCGACTCTAACTGGCTGAAAGCAAGGTTTGCGGTATGGATGTAGGAATTATTGACCAGCCGTCTTGACTTATTATTATTGTGCGAGATCAGCACGGGGATGATTTTACCCACGAGCTTCACGAGGTGGAGGACGGTGACCACGATGGGGAGTTCCTTGTTCGGCGAGGACAATAATTGGAGGAATGCAATGGTCCCGGAGATGTTCTCAGGTTTGTGCACACAAGTCAGAATCCGGAGATCTGAGTTTTGTTTCAGACTCATGACATTCCTATTTTGGTAACCAACGTACTTTCGCTTGGGATCGTACAAACTCCTCAAGACCGTCGGGAAAATCCCAGAGTTTAATAGCGCATAAACGATCAATAACGAGTACGTTCCATGCGATATATACTGCAAAAAGAAAACGAACCATGTAAATTTAGAAGATCATGGCGAAATGATTATAAAAAGATTGCTTTGTGTTGGTCGGAGGCGATTACTTTATCATCTAATGTAGTTTCGTAGAGAAAGATTTCGGAGAAGCTCTTTAAGCTTAAGAGGATGGAAACGGCAAAGGCCTCCTTGAGTGGTATCTTGCAGTACAAGCAAGGTCCGGTGCCAGCAGCCAGTTTCAAAACGAGCGTTAAAGCCATCAAGAACATGTTGTACCTGATGTCATCAAACTGGTAGATGATCTTCAATACATCACATCTCATCGTACTGAATGCAATTGAGATCGGTAAAAGCACGTTCATTGTTAGATCATAATACTTGGCTTCCAAGGCGGAGCCTAAAGGTGGACCTTCTGGTATGATAAGGCCAATCGTGAATGGTCCCAAGAGGTATTTCATATTAAAAAACTCGGAGTAAGCGGCAGAGCCCAATGCGCTCACAATCGCAATATGTACATACTTATTTGCCACAGGTTTGCCTTCCGGTGTGCGTTCTACAATCCATTCTACGGCCGGCCTAAAAACGAAAAAGACGGCCAGAAAGAAGACGATGGCCGCTATAATGTCACGGTAGGCTGTCGCCGGGGATTTGTTCCTGTATGTTCCTGCGGAATAGCCGAGTATGTTGACAAAGATACCGAGGACGTCATTAATCATGGACGAAGAAATTACAAGGCGACCAAGCTCGGAGTTAAGGATCTTGAGCTCTGACAGGAAATAGATGACGGTGGGCAAGAGAATCGAGGATTGGCTTGATATGATTACAATGCGCTCGACGTTCGGCGACATGTAGTGAGGGTTCACATTGTTCTTGTCGAGGTTCCAGAAACATAAGCCGCCAAACAGAGGGACGATAAAGGTCAAGATCCCAATCACGATGGGCAGAGGTCCATTGTTGAATGCCAATCTACGGCTGATTCTAACTGACGTTAAGAATGCAAAAAGAATATTTCCACACACTGAGACGCATCTTATTACCGCGCTTCCATCTAGCGCCGGGTCCGACGATAGTTTCTCTGATGATTTCTCAAGTAAATTAAACATTTGAGGCCCCAGAATCAAACCAGCCTGAACATAATATTGATATATTAAAAAGATTGCAACATATCTTGAACAGCAAGCTCAAAGCATTGACGTGCTTATCAAGTTACATCTAGTCTGTTTGTTCTAATAGCTATCATTAGTATGTTACGTCTATCTCACGTTACATATGGATTGGTACTTACCATCATATGAGAAGCGATCTGGGAAATGCCGATGCATCTGAGAAACATGTGAGACATGACAATGAAGATGAATATGAGCAATATCTGAATCTCTAGAAGAGGCAGCGAGTAGTCGAAAACTACATCGGGCGATTTTCGATCCTCCCAAAATCCAAAAGAGGAGATGTTGAAAAGTAATTGTCTACAACCGCCGATAGAAGTCGTTGTATTCATGAATATAGCTCAATAGAACTTGGAGGAGTTAATTTTTCAACAAAAAATAGAAAAAAACCCCATAAAGAACGAGATATGGGGTTTCGAGACGTGTTATTTTATTTTATTTTTTGTCGTAAATTTGTTTTGCTCTTTGATAAGTATCTGTTATTTTGTAAGAGTTGGTTATTTGGGTGGTATGATTTGTTCAAAAACTTACTTGTACAGATAGATTTATTATGAATACTTTGCTGACAACAAAATCTTTTGGAGTTAATGGAACCTCAAATTTAGAAATATCATCCACATTCCACACATTGAAAGAACCTTCCTCCCTTCTGATTTCCAAAGTTCTTATTTTATTCCGTAAAGATTTGTTTTTTTAAGCATAATTCATATAAGTAATATGGTTTTTATACTAACAATAGAGAGAGTCTGATTTAGTAAACAACTAGATTAGGACCCGCATAATATGCGGGTATTAGATAGTGAAATTGATAATCTATATAGTTATGACTCGTATAATTATATTCTAAATTAAACCCCGTAATAGCTTCCAGTGTTACTCGTGATGGTCGGTTTAATTTGTATTTGGCGGTAGGTGGTCCTGCGTGGCTTCATGATCTTTTGGCTCGAGAAGCAATGGCCTAACATCTTTTATCCCTTTGTTTGGGTGTTGATGTTGTTTTTTTGTTGTTTTTATTTCTTCATGGATGTTAAACTTTTTGGTTTGAGGCTCTATTAATATCATACAGCCGTTTAAAAAAAAAAATAAACCCCGTAAAATAATATTTTAAATTGAAATCCGTATAATTATCAAATAACTTTTTTCCAATTGCATAAATAATATTTTCTAATTGCATAAATAATATTTTCATATTGTTTCATTTTACTTCGAAGTTATAACTCGCTTGATTAAGATAAAATAAATTGATGACATATTAAAAATGGGAACTGTCTTGATGTATTATACAAAATTATAAATTTTGGTTTGCTAATTTAAAATGTAATATTACACCTTTTTATTTGAGTAACAACATTTTGTTATTTGAACATAATGACAATTATACCATTTTTAAGTTTTTTTAATTGGTATGAAACCTATTTGCCTTAGTTTATTTGATTATAATGACAACTATACTTTTTTTTTTTACACTTAATTTTTTTTCCAATTGCATTGACTATCTTTTTCTTATTGTTATGCAGCATTTTTTTGTCTTATTATTTGTTATGACTATACTTTTTTTTGTTATGAACATGTTTGTCTTAATTCCGTTAATTTCGACTTTATATTTTTTATTTTCTTTTTTTATTGACATTTTCTTTTGATTTATTACTACTTTTTAAATTAGACTACAATTTGATTTAAAAACTAAATAATATAGATTAGGAAATTTTTTATTAACACATGTCACAATCTAAGCAATAATGACACATATCGTAATCTCCCGAGTTATAATTTGGTGCGCATCCAACTTTATATAATAAGATATTCTCTCTAGGTTAATATTTTTAATATCTATTCCTTCTATACTTTCTATTTTTTGCCACTTATATATCCTCTCGATTTTTTTCTCAATTAGTATATATGTTGTTTGGACTATTAATTTTTATTATTTCTTAATTAGTTTAGACTATTATAAAAAAAATCTAATAAGTTTGAAATAAAAGAATTTTCTTTTCACTATTTAGTTAGTTACTTAATATTTGTTTTGTTAGTTTTCCATTTTTAATTTCTTTTTCTAATTAGTTTAAACTATTGAAATTTTTCCTTTTCACTATTTAATTAGTTATTTAAGAGTTTTTTTGGGGAATCGCAAAAATTACACTTTTGAATTATCATTTTTCACCCATGCCACGATGAAAGCTCGTTTCACAAGAATGCCACAATTTTTTGCCTAAATGACAAAAATACCCTTACAAAAACAAGTATCTTTCTAAACAAGTTATTTTCTGATTTTTGTTCTCTTCCCTTTCTTCTCTTTCTTTCTCTCTCTCCTCTTTCTCTCCAAAAATGAAGATCTCTCTCTCCTCTTTCTCTCTAAGAATGAAGATCTCTTTTTTTTTTCCTTCTATAACACTGAAAAAGACAAAACAAATTCGAAATCTCTCTCTCTCTCAAATAGATCCAGATCTATATCAACTTTTGTAAGTTTTGTTGTAAATTTAGTTTTATTTGATTTGTCATCTTTCTCTATGAAGTTGAAAAAGGCAAAACAATCTAGATCTAGATCCGATTTTATAACTTTTTGTTGTAAATATGGGTTATTTGATTTTATCTCTTTCTATATGAGGTTGAAGAAGATAAAACAAATATGAATATATCTCTCATATAGATCTAGATCTAGATGCGGATTTTGTCACTTTTTGTTGTAAATTTGGTTTTATTTGATTTGTATTGCAAAATCTAGTTTTTTGATTCAATTTTGCTACAAATCGTAATTGGTCTTTTTAATTTTTTATAAGGTTTATATGCATTTTGTATAATTTATAAGCATTTTGTATAGTTTATAAACATTTTGTAAGGTTTATAAACGTTTTGTACAGTTATAAGGTTTATAAACCTTAAACCTATTTGTATGGTTTATAAGTAATTTGTATGAATTATAAGAATTTTGTAAGGTTTATAAAAACGTTTTGTACATTTTATAAGGTTTATAAATCTGAAATCTATTTGTATGGTTTATAAGCAATTTGTATGGTTTATAAGTATTTTGTAAGGTTTAAAAACGTTTTGTAAAGTTTATAAGCGTTTTATAAGAAATTTGTAAAAAAAAACCATAAACCCTACCCCTATCCCAAAACCCATACCCTAAGTGTAAAATAGTTAACCCAAACAAAAAAAAAAACTTTTTTGTGTTTTGCGTCTACGTTTCCATATGTACTTTTTTTTTCTTTCCACGAGATAAAAAAGTCTACAATATCCAATTTCACATTCATGTTTTCTGACCATCAATTTATTCTGGAATTTTCATAGAGAGGAAGATGAAATTTGTTTCATAATAAGAAAGAAAAAGAAAATAAATCCGATAGAGAGAAAGAGGAGAGAGAAAAAAAAATATGAGATGCAAAGAGAAAAAAAGAGAAAAAAGAAATATTTTAAAAGTAAGATGATGTAGAAGAGAGAGATAAAGAGAGAGAAAAGAAATTTTTTTTGATGCACTAGGAAGAGAGGGAAGAGAGAGTGAAAAAAAAAATATGACGTAGATGGAAGAGAGAGAGAAGAGAGAAAAAAGCACTTGTAGAGAAAAATAGAGAGAGAATACAAAATCCGACAAAATAAAAATAATCATTAAGGGTAATTTGAGAATATTTTTAAAAGGTTGTGGCATTATTGTTAAAGTGCTTTCACCCGTGACATTTTTGCAAAGTGGCATGTTGAAAGTGATAATTCTCAAAATTTCTCTTTTTTTGGTTAGTTTTCTATTTTTAAATCTTTTTTAATTACTTTTTAAAATAAACATGTGTCATCATCTCGATCAATATTAGACACATGTCATGATCTCGTGAGTTATAATTTTGATGATCTCTCCTTTATATAATAAGATGGTCAAATCAACCTTACACTAATTAAGACTCTTATTACATATTCCAAACTTTTTAAGACCTAGCTAGGCCTCCTTCCTCTTAGGGTAAGCATGGCCGGTTCAAAGTTTTTGTGGACCCATGGGCAAAAAAAAAAAATTTGGTCCCTTAAACTAAGCTTTTTAAGATTTTTTTCTATATAATTTTTTTTTTAATACATATTTTTGTAAAATAACGGAAAATATATTTCTTTAAAAAAATTATAGGCCCTTTATTTATTTTTTATTTAAATTTTTACTAATTTATATCTATTTTTGAAAAAAAAAAAAAAAAAAGTGGGCCCCTAAATATGAGGTGAGGAAGTGGAACCCAGGGGTAGTGCACCACTTGCCCTCCCCTCTAAGCCGGCACCGAGGGTAAGCACACTATTTCTAAGCCACTTTAATCTCTCTTTTCAGTGTAATATCTATCGACCACAAAAATGATTACATAAGCTCTCTATTGATTTGATACAAGCTTTGGGAAGAAGAAACCAATGAGATCCAAAAGTTAACAGTGACGCAGATAACATAAGAGATGAACTATAACATGCTTACAAAGGAGAAGATTATTGTAGCTCAAAGATTAAACTCAGGCAATCGAATCCAATAATAGGGAAAACTATTATAATGCACCCTCTGATGCACAGAAAGCTCTGAAGAAAATGCCACTTGTGAATTTCAACGTAGAGATTCCCTCACTTTCATCATGGTTTAAGCCTTGATGTATAATATGATGATTTCTCTATATTCATCTCTAGGACAGGCAATATGTGAAAGAAGGCGAAAGTGTCTATAATTCCCTGAAGACAAGATGAAGTGCCATCAAAGCCAATAGCACTTGAAGTGAACAAAGAATCGAGCAATTGAACAAAAACCTACATGGAAATAACAAAGAGATAAGGGGAGACTGGGCTCCCTTTCTTAGTCCTTTGCTTCCTTTAAAAAACAAAAAGAGACTTCCATTGACATTGATAAAGAAAGTTGTAAAATGCAAGTAACAAAGGTTTCCAACACACTTACTGCTAGTAATTGTGTTATTGTGCCCTTAATACGTCGTTTTTTATCAACATGTTTTCTTGTTTTGTTCATGGTTCGGTAGATTTGGTTGCTAGGAATATAATGGCACATAAGTTACAGTAGTTCTTCATTGAAATCTGTTTGTTAATGCATGTTTTTTTACTGATCATCTAGGAACTGAACTTAGAAAGATATTGCATTGCACACTACATATTAGCCAATAGTTCAGTGTAGTTGAGAATGATTTTTCCTTACAGATTTATTAAACTCGGAATTATAAAACATATCAATAATCAATGCTTCTTGCCTAATAAACAAGAATTTGAACAATAAACCATAGTAAAGTTTAAAATTGAACATTACCAATCAACCCCATTCCAAGAAAACAAATACAAACACATCACTGTAATGACAACAGAAAACTCTTAGAATAGTCTCATTTGACATACACATTGATCATGAAATCAATTTTTTCGAAGCACAATGAGGTATTGCATTCCAGGTTTGGCTTTGGCTAGTTGAGGAAGCATTTCTTGGGTCTTTTCCTTAACAAGCTCATATGTTTTCTCCATCGCATCTTGGCCAAATTGTGAAGTTACAATTCCCCCAACAGTAACCTTAAACGAGATTGTCAAGTACTCGGGATCTAAAGGAAATTCCCCGTGCTCATGGCTAATTTTGTCGAATACCTCAATCGTGTAGCACCCATTATCAGTGATGATTTGCTTCAAATCATCAGCGTGTGCAAGATAGATAGGCAACTTGAAAGCGTCGAGCTTTTCTTGATCTATTAAACCCTTTTGATTAGAATCCCAAGACAGAATATTCTGTTAGTGTACGATATTATGATCAAAAGAGTTAATTAAAAAGTTTTGGCTTCGGAGTTTACCTGTTTAGCAATTTCATTGAGAGAGGATCCAATGTTATCAATCATCATTCCAACCACCGTTTCAGATATTTGAACTCCATTTGGTAAACATGATCCGAGAAGTAGTAGCAATCCACCGGGCACGAGCTCTTGAGCTCTCGCGCTCAAGAAACTCCCCACGTCAATCTTGTATTGATCAAGATATAATTTCGCAACCTCTTTTGAGGATCCAGTGCAATGTATATCCTTGTTCCACACAGGAGAATCACGGTCTTTTATTTCTTTTGGAACCTTGGATACGAAATGGAGTGAGTAAGAACAAACTCCCACATGGAAACTGCTCCTAGGAAGAACACGGCCAAAGAAAGAACCCGGAACTCCAGTTGCGAAATATTTTCTAGTGGGAGGAAGTGTCTTAAACAGAGTGTTGAAATCGTTGTTTGGAGAATCGTTGAAGAAAACTTGGTACTCGGTGTCTTCTTGATACTTGTGTTCCACTGCATCTATGATGGTTTGTACCGCATCAAAAGTGTTAGGTCCACTGGAACAACCGAAATCTGCTATGTTAACGAGGTTTGAAGTAAAATCGATGTCGAGTTTGGTGGAGATGGCTTCGTTGATCTTCTCTTTTGCAGCTATAAGCAATGCTCCCTACGAACCAGAAATGTTTGGCAATCGATATCTCAATCTGGAAAAAATGATTTTGATAGATAAAATACGAAATGGTTACTAAATAAACCTGATATTTCGAGTGTTCTCGGTAGCTGTCAGGACCTTCACCGCCGATCATCGTGAATGAAGTCGACATATCTCTCTTTTCTCTTTTCTTGTGAATGGTTATTTTGTTTAGTGTGGGTTGTGATGATTTGTTTTAGGTGCAAAGACTCACTGCATTTTTATATCAATCGGCCACATGGAAACTGTACCTTTTGTCACAGAATATTATTAACAAATGCTTATAATATTCAAACACTATCAGAAGCACGTTGTTGACGAATAACTTACGTGGAGACAGCCTGCCTATGTTGACTGGCTTCCAATCTCGCTCTCCAAAAACGTGGTGACGGCCATAAAATTGAAAAGGTTCTTTTTCTTTTTTATTATTATATTTAAGATCATAAATGGTTACTGATTATTAAATGGTGGAAACTCCCTTCATCCCGTCGGTGACTAAGAATTTTAAAACTTCCGCATTAGAAAGTACGAAGTTCGAGTTTGCGAGAATATAAATTATTAGAGAAATAATTTATAGGAAATTTTCAACGTATTGCAAGTAGAGCCGAGGGGTCCCACATATCAAAGCTACAATTGTTTGTTGTATATAAATTCATAAATTTAGACGATTAAAAAAGATGGTTACTGAATATTAAATATATTTTTTTTGGCAAATACTGATTTTTAAAATTAAAAGTTAAAATTTATTTTTCAAAAATAAGTCGATTTATATATCTTATACATATATTCTTAGATTTGTTGTAAATCTATATTTCGTTTTTTTTTACCAAATTTATTCTTTAATTTATTATTTAAAGTTGACAAAAATATATTTTAATTGCTCACATAGATTTCAAAGCAAAAAAATGAAAAATGTATTTATCTTAAAATGTCTAGTTATATACTCCCTATTTATTTGAAAGAAAGATGTTTTTGATTTTTTCCTTGTATTTGAAGATTGATTTTCTACATTTCAATTAATACTTTTTTGCTTTATCACTTAAATTCATGGCAAATATTTGTTTTACCCCGTAAAGTTGCACACTTTTTTTATTGGAAAACAAAAAAGTAAGTAGAAATAAATGAATAAATTATAAATAAATACAAATAGTTATTGTGTCTTAATATGTGTGAAAAATTCTAAACATCAATCTTTCAAATACATAAGGAGTATCAATTTATCGTTTAAATTTACATCTTTTTTTAAAAAAAAATTACATTCTCATGCATTTATCTTACTTTTTTTGGATTATATATTAGTTTCTTCAGATTTGACGGTAAAATATAATATTATAGATTTTAAAATATTTCTTTTTGACAAGTGGTAATAGATATCCAAATTGTGTTTGATATAATTAGAATAAACCAAATAGGTAATATCTTGAAAATAAATAGTTTGATAATAATTAATAAATGTAGAATAAATGAACAAATTGGTTGAGAAAAATTGTAGGAGTGATAGAAAGCAAACAAATGTTTTTCAGAATTTTTTTGTGTTTTGGAGGCTTTTTGCCCCAACGAAACAATTATTAAGGGGATCCACTTTTACAGAGTAAGCAAATACGTGAAAACTGCGGAAAACACGATCGGAGATGTTTTCCGACGAAGTCAGAATGGGGTTTAAATAGAGAGAAGAAAGAGAGTAAGACAACAGGGACTCGTGAAGAGTCAGGGGAAGAAGAGTCAGAAAACATGAGTGTAGAAAATGTGACTTTAGGTCCGAAAAATGGTGGAGCCACATAATATCAGCTCATTTGAATATGAAATTTAGGGGTAGGGAGAGGAATAAGAGAAAGGAAATAGAGAGAGAAATAGAAAAAGGTGGAAATGAGCCTAAAGATGTTTCAGAGGTTCAAGACTATAGATCTTTCATTCTGCATATAGGTATTTATGTATACATATAGCGTAAAAACTCCAAGCCTCTCAATATGAAGTAGGCAGTGATGTATTTACATCGATTTACTTACCCGGGTTCGGATACCGGATACCATGTTTTGTATCCGCATTGGATCTAGATACTCGGATTCGGATTAGTACAATCCACTTGAGTGTTTTACCTTTGTCCCACCTGACTTTCCAAGCCACTTGTATGATCGCTCAGTCTTCTATGATGTGCACTGATTCCTCGTACTGTTGGCAGCGTGTGTTGGCGCCAAGATGTTTCACGGGTTCACTTTAACCTGTTTTAATCACAACTCATAGCATGGTTTTTTCGTATTTACCCTTATGTGAGTAGGGTAAATATTATTTTCTCTCATGAACTGTGATATAAATATCATAAGAGAGAGAGGGAAAATGGTTTTCGGGGCATTGAGAAGAGATTCTTTACCTTTCCCAGTCTTCCGACAAGGAATCTAGGGTTTTGTGCTTACCGAAATACCCCATAACGGTCTGCTAAGTTCTTTCAGCAGAAGCGCCGTTTTGACTGCTTTGAATTATAATTACCACCGAGCGGCGGGCATAATCTTTTGTAGATGACTTAAATATGTGTTGGGGTCATACTTCACCTGCTCAACATTGAAGTTCAAAGTTATGCAAACACAACACATAGACACCAAATTACTTTAACGTGAAGATATCATATGGTTCCTAAGTCGTTGTCAGCTACAAGATGAATCCTCTCCGACCCTAAGTCTTCTCTTCTTCTCTGCTTAACAGAAGAGGTCTTCTCCGCAGAAGAGATCTTCTCCCCAGAAAGAATTCTTCTCCCTAGAAGAGGTCTTCTCCTCTTCTCTCTCTGAAACAGAAGAGATCTTCTCCGCAGAGGAGGTTTTCTCCTCTTCTCTGTTAAACAGAAGAGGTCTTCTCCTCTTCTCTGCGAAACAGAAGAGGTTTTCTCCGTAGAGGAGGTCTTCTCCTCTTCTCTGCAATACAGAAGAGGTCTTCTCCGCAAAACAGAAGAGGTCTTCACCGCAGACGAGGTTCTCTTCACTTCTCAGTTACACAGAAGAAGTCTTCTCGACATAAGAAGTCTTCTCCGCATAAGGAGTCTTCTCCGCAAAAGGGGTCTTCTCCGTAGAAAGGGTCTTCTCCGCAGAAGAGGTCTTCTCCCCCAGCAGAACAAGTCATCACAGCATGTGTCACTAATGACTATAGTAGAGTGGCACCGAATACCCTACACGCCGAAGATCTCAATATGCCACTGATGACCCTCCGTCGTAACAAAGACTTCATGTGCTAGGCTGCGACCCGAAGCCAGTTGAGAGGACAAGCTCGAATATCTCCAGAAGATAAACATAGCAGCTACAAAGCAACATCGTAACGACCGCTGGAGCTCGAATATCTCCAGAAGATAAACATAGCAGCCCACTTCTCCACATAAGAGGTCTTCTCCGCATAAGGACTCTTCTCCGCAGAAGGGGTCTTCTCCGCAGAAAAGGTCTTCTCCGCAGAAGCGGTGTTCTCCCCCAGCAGAACAAGTCATCACAGCAGGTGTCACTAATGACTATAGTAGAGTGGCACCGAATACCCTACGCGCCGAAGACCTCAATCTGCCACTAATGACCCTCCGTCGTAACAAAGACTTCATGTGCTGGGCTTCGGCCCGAAGCCAGTTGAGAGGACAAGCTCGAATATCTCCAGCAGATAAACATAGCAGCTACAAAGCAGCATCGTAACGACCGTGGGAGCTTCAAGTCTCAATGCTGAAGCCCGGCCCAAAGCCCACTTCGGCGCAGCCGACATAGAGAAAAGGAAACTCGCGAAGATTTAGGAAACTTAACATTATCTCTTACAAAAAAACCTAGCCGACTTAAGAACACTATATATATCAATGTACAACCCTTGAGAAAATAATCCACAACTTTATTCACAAAGCACTTACATCAATAACAAACGCTTCTCTTTGCTCATCGTTTCTTTCGTAGTTTAACCTAGAAATCTCTGTTTCCTCTCGAAATCCTTACAAATCTAATTGTGCTAGTACTGACTTCCACATTATGCGATGAGGTATTGTAAGTGGAAGAGTGGCCTTACTGCCACGATCCACTGAGATTCAGCCCTTTATCGCTAAGATTCAACCCTCCCCATTTTAACACAAGTCTCTATTACGAGTCCAAATTAGTTTTCCCCAAATTCCTTTAAAATAATATAACACCACCAATTTTCAGATATTTACAAAAATCTTGGTTGAGGTTCAATATTGATACTTGGTGAAAAGAACAAGTGTTTGGATGAAACCCATCCAAATGGGTCGGTGAACCTTTCATCGAGTTTCTAAGATTCTGGACCACCCACTTTTGCAACAAGTCTCTATCACGAGTAACAATCAGTTGTCTCCAAACTCCCTTCAAATAAAACTACACTTCACCAAAGTATTTACAAATATCTTGGAGACTTGTGTTCATGTTTTAACAATTAGTTGTCTCCAAACTCCCCTAAAATAAAACAACACTTCGCCAAGTATTTACAAAAATCTTGGTTGAGGTTCAAGTTTTATACTTAGTGAAAATAACAAGTTCTCGGATAAAAATTCATCCAAAATGGGTTGGTGAAGCTTTCCATCGAGCCTAAAAACTTTAAAAAATCGAGTGGGAAAAAACACTGAATGAAGCAGGATGAATCCGACCCCGGTTAGCCATCGCTCGATCATAATCGGAATCAGAAACAAAATCACCGAGTAAAACTGAAAGTATCGGACCGCGGGTAGCAATGCTCGATCAAAACCCGAAAGCATCGTTACCGAGTATCATTGAGGATCAGGACCGGAAAGTACGAATCATTGATCTGGCCAGAGTTTTTACTTGAGACTTTATAATCAAGTCCAAATAAGTGTAGACTACTTTATTAGTAACTAGGGTATGTCCACGCGTTGCGTGGATTTAAAATTTAACATGGTATAATAAACAATAATTGCTAAATTATTGACTATTTCTATATGTAATATTACAGAAATCTAGTGTTTATAGTAAATAATTATTTAGGTTCAGAGACCAAATATTTGTAGCAAAGTATTGAATATATACAATGTTATTTGTAGAAGACAAATTAAGATGGAACATTCTGGAAATATATTATGACAAAGTATATATTAAAAAGTATAAAACGTTGTTATCTATATATATAACTAATTAAGTGATATTTAAGACTTATGCTCGCAATTTATAATTTTAGTGATGTTAAGGTTAAAAATTAAACAATAATTTTAAACTATTTTATGTGAATTGTTTTAAAATATATAAAAATCTATCATATTATTGTAAAAATATATATATTAGAATACGGTTTACATATTTTCAATAAATTCATGAAATTAATTTGATATTAAATATTTACTTTAAATTAAAATTGATATCATTTTTTTTTTAAATAAATACAAACAATCTAAATTTTATAAGGGCAAATATCACAATTAAATTAAAGTTAGGTTCTAAATATGAAAATAAACTTTAATTGCCAACACCAAAAGTAACACATAGCAACTTGTCAAAACTTTAACTTAGTGGAACCTTAAAATATTATATAAGATAAGTTCCACTTTGGGTTGGAGAGCCCTGCCATATTAAGTGGTTAAGAGTGATTTGTCGAACCCTAAAAGAATTATTTTATTTTCAACAGTATTAAACAAAATTAATAAACAATTACTATATATAGGTCATTAATAATTGACGAAACCATGTTTTGGGCTTATGATCAGCTTATGATCACTTATAAGTCATATAAAATTGAAACCTACTTAGTTGTTTTATTGAGTTGTTATGATACGAAAATCTTATTATTATTGAGCTGTTGTTATATGAGAAATTAACTAACATATATAGTTATCATTAGACTGAATTTAGTGAATATCAAATGACTCAAAATTTAGAGAAATAACAATGAAGACTTTAGTTACTTTTCTTACCTCTAATCAAATATGTAGTTGTATAATATTTTATCTTTGTCACTAAGAAATTAAAAATTAACGAGTTAAATATAAATCTTGAAGATGAAAAATTATTCTCCCATTGATGTTGGTTAGAAATGTGTAAAGAATATGAACAATTTGAAGAAAAAAAAAGATTTTCAATAATAATTAATTTGGTTAACACGATAATTATAATATATTAAATCCATAGTTATTATGGCTTTAAATGATAACTGAATAATTTGTAGAATATGAAGAATGTGTAGAACGTTGTTACCATTTGACAAAAAAGGAAAAATTTGAAAATTTTGATTTTTTTTTACTAAAAGACACCAAAATGGAGGATTTTTTTATTAAAAACATTTGTGTTACCACAAGTTAAATTTTAAAAAAAATTGATATGTTTTTTTTAAAATTGGTATGTTAGATATGTATGTGTAATGTTATATGTAAAACTTAATTACATTTTTCTATTTTTGCATGATAATTCTAAAAACATGGTTACTCTGAATAGTTTTGTAATATTTTTAAAAACGAATTTACTAAAAGAATAATTCTATTTTAATATAAAATATTATATTATGTATATTTATCAATCTATTAATTAACAAGTTATATATATCTAGAATTCAAGTAATTAATTTGAAAGAAACTCAATTTTATGATATACTAGGTAATAAAATAATTCAATTTTAGTAGCAAAGTATTATATCATAAATTATGAATTTTAAAATTGTGTACAATAATTTATTTTATCAATTTACTAACTAACTACTTATATGTATCTAAAATTGAATAATATAATTCAAAATTATTTAACTAGATAGTATTTTAGAAAATTTGAAAATCAATCTTTTAGGATAAGAATGAGTATTTATTAAAATGTCAATTAATTTGTTCATAAGTTTATTTATCTATTAACATCTTCAAAAATTCTACAAATTCGTCATATTCCGCAGTTACCATTTATGTTTGATATTTATTCTGCATATTCTGCAAGAGATTACTAAAAATTCAGTAAATTCTGCATATTCCACGTATTCAGCAGAAATTCACATGTTACCGTTTAGATTAGGGTTTGGGATCACATTTTTCTGTATGGGCCGAAACTTGGTCTTGGGCTGGGAATTTAGGGGTTAGGCCTTTTAGTAATATTGCCATGGGTTTCTAATCAGACCCAACCTGTGATTGTTGATTAGGCCCATTTATTTTGTTCTGAAAAACCAAAAAGCCCAAAAATATTTATTTAATGCAATGAAAATTTTCAAAAAAAAAACATTACTTTTCAAGTTATCGTCTTAAGACATGTGTTACGTGTCCGAGAAAAAAAAAACAATATCAAAAGAGAGAGCAGAAAAACAGATAATGTATTTTATTTTTTTTGAATTATCAAGAAGTTCCAGAAACTCGTAATCCCTCCAAATTATGTGGTGTTAGAACCCCACTCCATTATTAGGGAATATATCCCACATCGAAAGTTGGAGCAGATCTTAAGCAATATATAAAGAGTATGGGTTTCTCCACTAATTGCCAATTGGTTTTAAGTTGTAAGTCCATAATCTAACATGGTATCAGAGTCCACGATCCACAAACTCCAACCCGATCCATAACCGATCCGAACCGAAAATGGTCCATCGATCCATGCCCAAATATTCCGAGATTAGTGGTCAAAAAGAACCATCATCTCGAGGGGGCGTATTAGGGAATATATCTCACATCGGAAGTTAAAGCGGATCTTAAGCAATATATAAAGAGTATGGACCTCTCCAACAATTGTCAATTGGTTTTAAGTTGGAAGCTCATAATCTAACATCCATATCCAACTCTAAAATAGAGTTTGGAGTAAAATTTGCTCCAACCCAGTTTCATTTTTTACTCTAAAATGGTGTAAACTCATTTTTTCCTCCAAATATGAGTAATCTTATTTATTTTTATTATTCATTCTATTTTCTACTCCAAAATAGAGTACGGTTGGAGCAAAACATAATTCCATTTCAAAGTAAAAAATAGAGTTATACATTGGAGATGCTCTTAATCTTGGTTTCTTGGTTTAGTAAGAGTAATATGGTATTTTCTATACCTAAAACAAGTATGTTGATCACTTAATTTTCTGTACCAAAAACAAGTACACGTTGATCACTTAATTTTTCAATCTTCTGTAATGCAATTACTCTTACCATTAACATATTGGTAACATCCACACAACATAAGTTTCATAAGCTAACACTTACACACACACACACAAAATTAGTGGTTTACAGACTTCATAGTCGCATTAGAAGAACATTATCTTTTTGCAAGAAATTAGTGACCAATTTATGATTAGTTGCAAAAAAAATTGTTGCGATTCTATTGCTAATTAGCAGTGAATTCACAACGAATATTTTCTTCTGTTGCTAATTCATTTTAAATTAAAATAAAATAGAAAACGAAATAACAACGTATTTGCAATGATTACTGATTTTTATACCCAAAAAACTATTAATTTTTTGGCCATACAACTATTTTAATTTCTGAATTTATCGTAGTTTCAATGCAACCATGAGTACAGATAGTAAGTAGTATGACACACTTTATCATCAACTTCACCAAAATTCAAATTCTATAAAAATGAGTATAAAGTATCATAATGTTAAGAGAATCATATTTAATACAATCTACACATCTTAAAAAGCTTGATTAAATATTACAAATTTCATATTGTGATGGATATGCAAATGTTCAATCTTTGTGTCTTATATCCTGAACCCCAAAACCTCAAAATGATCTATTTCATAGTACAACAAAATACGTCAAATCCTCACAAATTCATCAAAACTCAATCAATGGTGCCCTTAAATAAAAAAGATTATTAAAATAATTAAAGTTTACAATGAATTAGGGATTTATCTTTCTTTTATTCATTTTAACTAGCAAAAAAAATAGCAACGATTCGTCACAAATCGTTTCTAAATTAAAAATACAAAAGATCATTAGAGCACTATACCGCTGCTAGAGTGCCACTGCTGCCGGAGACCACCGCCGTCAGACAACGTCGTCGGAGTACCACCAATGAGAGCAAAATAAAAGAATGAGATGAGATTAAAGACATAAGTAAATGTATAAAAGTAAAAACTTAAAGTAAGAACATAAAGAAAGAATGAAATAAAATAGCATTATAAAGTATAAGTTTTCCCCATATCCTAATGAAATTAAGGGTATCTCTAAAGACCAATGAACTAAACAAATGGATAAACTTGTCGTTTGGCTACATAATATTGGTATTTAATATTGGGTAATTTCCAAAAATACCACTTTTTAAGTTTTTTTTCCAAAAATACCACCATAAAGTTTTTTTTCCAAAAATACCACATTTTTTCCTAAGTTCCAAAAATACCACTTTTTAAAAAATTCATTTTTAACATTCAAAACAAAACCGTAAACCCCAAACCCCAAACCCCAAACCCTACCCCCTAAAACTATACCCTAATTTTGGAATAGTTAACCCAAACCCAAAAAAATTAAATTCTAAACCTTAAAAATCAACTTTTTAAAAAGTGGTATTTTTGGAATTTTGGAAAAAAATGTGGTATTTTTGGAAAAAAAAAATTAAGGTGTTATTTTTGAAAAAAAAACTTCAAAGAGTGGTATAAGAGGGAATTCCTCTTTAATATTTATAGAATAGTGAAAGTATGGTAAGTTTCATGGGCTTGAGTAGATTGGGTCTTGTTTCAAATTAAGCCCTTGTTTCGCATGAACACTCGACGAGTTGACGCTCCATTTGTTCTTCGGTCTTCTTTCGCTTGTATCCTTCTTCCTTGTTTCCTTCTTACTCCAAGTACCTACATGAAGACTCAAATAGACCAAAAAGACACATGCATGCTTTAAGAGTCTAAGATATATAAACTACCTGAAATGCGATGAATATATGCAAAATGCAATGCAAGATGAATGGTTAAAACCAAGGCTTTAAAACCATGAATATATGGATACACACTAATATCTCATAGTATAACTCTCAGCAAGACTTAGTGTACTTCGACACATGATAAGCGATAATGCATAAGATTCCATATGCATTTGTTATAACATTTATCATGTATGAATGCTCTACACTCTCCAAGATATTATATGTGGTTGAGCATGACAAGTTGATCTAGGTGAAAAAGTGAAAATCATTAAATAGTAGTCAAGAATATCCTTATGTATTTAAATAGAAACAAGTTCTTGGTCTATAAAGGAAGGGGAGAACTTGTTGTAAGTGCTTACATTGATGCCAATTTTCGGACATACAAATACGATTTCTTAATTAGTCTCGATTTATATTTTGCTTGAATGGATGAGCAATGAGCAAATAGCTATGAGCAGAGCACTGCAGTGTACTCGAAAATTGAGCTTGAGTGTATAGCTGCTTCTAAAGCAATTAAGGAGGTTGTTTAGATTAGAAAGTTAATTACTTAACCAGGTATAGTTCCTAGTATCTCTAGCCAAATCTTTGCTGTGATAGAATGAGAGCACTAGCGAAAGAATCTCCCTTCAGCAACCTCGAGTCGTTTTGGTTCATTGTACAAAATATTCATGTATATTCAAAATTCTATACCCTAGAATTAATTTAGTATGCATTATCGGTTATAAACCGGTACAAATTTGTTATATATGTTAACTACTCTAGACGCTTGTCCTAAAAGAATACACGACAAATAAAATTCAAGCATGTTGTTGTTGTTGTTGAACTACCGAAACAGAGACCTTAGAGCTAAGCTCTTTAGCCGCTAGTAAATCTCCAATGACACCTAATTCTGGAAGTTCGACCCATTCCATTAGTCCTGAGAAGTCTTGTGATTCTATTTAATGATCTTTCCCGACTACCATAAAATCGTACTCTTCTGCGAGTAATAAGACTGTGTTGGCCACCTCATCACCACTGGTCACATTTCTCTCTGTATAACCAATATTTGTAGTGTCCTCTGTAATCTTGAATTCCTTTAAGCCTTCGTTATCCAGAATGTACTCCCAATTATCTAAATCTAACTCGTGGTTGAAGACGAATCGGATCACGGTTATAAAGACCCTTGGGTTATGTTTCTTCCTCTTCACCAATGACAGTGCCTCCCGATCATCTTTGCCTCCGATGAAGATCACACCGACATTTATATTGTACCTTCTCTTGCTTGTTACATATCCGCGTGAGAAATGTCCACGGTAAATTAGTATTCCTATAGAGCAAGGCGCACGCTCGAGCAATGACTGGTTTAGTCGCCTTATGGCACTGTCTTCTGACTCAAACATACCATCTATGGTCCATCTCCTTCCCGACGGGACGATAATCATCGACGTCTTCTGGTTAAGTGCAAGCGTGCAAATGTCCTCGTGCATCATTGTCTCATGCGAGAATGCAGTGAACGTGGTCACAGATACGGACTTCAAGCTTTCTAGCATGAACTGTCTCAAGGCAAGGTTTGCCGTGAGGATGTACGAGTTGTTGTAAAGCCGTTTCGACTTCTTCTTGTGGGAGATTAGAATGGGGTTAATTTGACCAACGAGCTTCACGAGGTGTAGAACCGTCACGGCGATAGAGAAATCTAGGTTCAATGAGGAAAACAATTGGAGGAATGTAATGATCTCAGAGACATTACCAGGTCCATGCAAACAAGTTAGAATTCGAAGATCAGAATTTGGTTCCAGATGTAATATGTTCCTTTTCTTGTAGTTAATGTACTTCCGTTTCGGATCGTACAAGCTCCTTAAGACTGTTGGGACAATCCCAGCATTTAGTAGCGAATAAATGATCAAGAACGCGTACGTTGCCTCCGATATATACTGCAAACAAAAAAGAACATATAAGAACATCAAAATCGATTATGTTTATATCACAGCTTTTCGGGTTGGAAGGTTACCGAGTCGTCTAATACGGATTCATAGAGAATGAAATCAGAGAAACTTTTGTAGCTCAAGATGATGGAAATAGCCACAGATTAGTTGAGAGGTAACTTATAGTACAAGCAAGGCACAAGGCATGCGACCAGTTTTAGGACAAGTGTTAGAGCCGTTAGCAAGACGTTGTAGAAGATGTCATTGAACTGGGTTAAGATCCTTAATCCATCACATCTCATTACGCTGAATCCATCACATCTCATCACGCTGACTGTTATCGAGATTGGTAAGAATACGTTCATAGTGAGTTTTTCGTACTTGGCCTCTAGGGTTGATCCTAAGGGTGGACCTTCCGGTATGACAAGGCCGATCACTAATGGTCCCAAGACGTATTTCAAGTTAACTAACATAGAATAAACCGAGGAAGCTAATGCGGTCAGAATCACGGCGTGAACGTAAATATTCTCTACATGCTTGCCTTCCTGCGTATGGTCTATAATCCATTGCACAATCGGCTTAAAACCAAGAAAGACGATAAGAACGAAAATGACCACTGCGATGGCATCAAAAAAGGCTCTTTCATGTGAAACATTCGTGTACGTTGCCTGCAAAGCGGCAAGTACCATAAAAAAGATCCCGAAGATGTCGTTGATAACAGATGCAGACAATGTAAGGCGACCAATCTCGGAGTTGAGGATCTTGAGTTCTAACAAAATATATGTTGTAGAAGGCAAAAGTATCGAAGATTGGGTTATAACGATCACGGTGCGTTCGCCTATGGCTTTTTCCAGAGGCATGTAGTGAGGGTTGATGTTTTCGGAGTAGAGGTTTCGAAAAAAGAGACTTAGTAAAGGCGTAAAGAAGGACAAGATCCCGATCACAACGGGCAATTGTCCGCTATGGAATGCCATTCGACGGCTTGTCCTAACACTCATCAAAAATGTAAACATTATGGTTCCAAACACCGAGATGCTTTTTAACGCCGCGTTTCCATCTAAAGCACGATCCAGAGATAGTTTTCCTGACGATTTCTCTAGTACATCCAGCATCTGAGGCCCTAGAATAAGTCCAGCCTACAAATAAATTTTATATATTTATATGAAAAACTCGTAAAAACACTATATTGAATACCATGCATGGTCTCGCTTAAACATTTTCCGTGCCAGTCAAGTTACATCTAGTTTTGTTTTGTAATAATTTTATAAGACTCTTTTGCTTACCATCATATGGGAAGCAATCTGTGAAATGCCGATGCGCATGAGGAACATGTGAGTCATGACGATGAAGATGAATATGAGTAATATCTGAATCTCTAAGAGAGGCAGCGAGTACCCGAGAACCACATCGGACGATTTTAGATTCTCCCACAGTCCTTCAGAAGAGATGTAGAAGACTGAAAACTCATACCATGGATAGCGACTAAAGTATACTAAAGATGATCATGTGAAGCACAATGTCGCCTAACCAGGCGTAACACACGCTGCCAGCAGTAAAAGGAGTCAGAGCGGATCATATCAAACTGAACGGTCAGACAAGTGGTATGCACCTAAATAACATAATAAAAGCAGTCAAATGCATCATACCTATAAATGTAAGTTTTGCATCTACGGTCCATATAAATGTATCACAACCTGCAAGTGTTATAATATTAGAATCAGTTTTGGAAGGGCTGGTAAACGTGGCTATGGTCCCACCTCAAGCCACATCAGATCCCAAACAACACTAACTTTGCTAAGGTTGTGATTCCAATTACATCACGTAATAAAACTACTCCCTCGAAGTATTTGACTGCATCTTAAATTAACAGCTTCCAGTAACAAAACTGTTGTGATCTTAACAAAAGTGTTAAGGAATATTCGGATATGAATATTCATTATGTAACTAGATAATATCGTATCACAAAGTGATAAGGTCGAAGTCTGTTTAGGATTGATACGAAGTCTAGGTTGAGTCTATCATGTATCGTGTATATATAGGCATTGCCTAACATCAATGAGAATCATCAGATTGTGAACTATTCTTGTCTTACCTTTACATGGTTTCAGAGCAGGTTTAATATCTATTCAAATCTAATCTCGTTTTTTTTAACAAAACAATGGGTGATGGAGCACAGCAAGTTGCTGTTTCAACCTCAAAGGAGAACGTACAAATCTCCCCGTATTATCTTCATCCGTCTGACAATCCAGGATCAGCCATCATACCAGTATTTCTGACCGGAGACAATTATGTCGAATGGTCATCGGAGTTGGAGAATGCACTCCGTGCAAAACGTAAGTTTGGTTTCATCAATGGAAGCTTACATATGCCAACGGATAAACCAGAGGAAGAGGAGCAGTGGAGAACAGCGAACTCCATGATCGTGGGTTGGATTAGGGCTTCCATATCACCAAAAATCCGATCCACAGTGACCTTCACACCAGATGCGCGCAAGCTATGGATCGATTTGCAGACGCGTTTCTCCGTAGGTAATACGGTTCGTGTGCATCAACTAAAGGCCGAGCTTGCTGCGTGTCGACAAGACGGAACTAGTGTCATGGATTACTTTGGTAAGTTGTCTTCCAAGTGGGAAGAACTACTTAACTATCGCACGGCTAAGGCGTGTACATGTGGAGCAATTGATGCGTTTAACAAAGAGTATGAAGAAGAACGTGTGCATCAATTCTTGATGGGATTGGATGACTCTCGTTTCGGGAATGTCTGCACCAATATCATTGGTTTGGATCCATTACCCGATCTCAATACGGTGTATCAAAAGGTGATTCGTGAAGAACGGAGGCTTAACTCGTCTCGAAGTGATCAGAGACAAGAGGCAGTGGGTTTTGTGACAAAAACAGAGCATGTCTCGAAAGTAAGTGGAGCCGTTGAAACTCCTACAATGAACGGTTTGATGGCGGCGGTGGCTCGTACGCAGGGCCGTGATCGATCAGTTGTGTGTACACACTGTGGTAGAAGTGGTCACGAGAAGAAAGATTGCTGGCAACTCAATGGTTTCCCTGATTGGTTTTCAGAGAGAAATCAAGGAGAGCGTGGTCGTGGAGCTGGTTCTAGGGGCAGAGGATCTTTTCAGCCTACTCAAGGGAGAGGACGAGGACAATTTCGATCCAATGCCGCACAAGCAGCAACGTCGTCTTCTTTCCCGAGTTTTACAGCTGAACAGTGGGCATCATTGACTCATCTCATTGAGCAACAAAAATCAACGTCTATCCCGGATCGTCTAAGTGGTAAGGAACAAACTGGAGAAGTGATTCTTGATACTGGTGCTTCGCATCACATGACAGGTGATGTGAGTGTGCTTACCCACCTAAGGGACATGGTGCCGTGTCCTGTAAGTTTTGCTGATGGTAGCCAAGTGGCTGCTACACGATGTGGACTCTTACCATTATCGAATAAACTTGTGTTGCACAATGTGTTATTTGTGCCAAATCTAAATTGTAACTTATTGTCGGTTGCAAAACTGTTGAAGCAAACAGGATGTTTTGCTGTGTTTACTGACACGTTGTGTATATTGCAGGACCGTTTTACGAGGACCCTGATTGGAGCCGGTGAAGAACGGGATGGTGTGTATGTGTATCGGGATGTGACAGTCGCAAGGTCAAACAAGGTCGAAGCTCAAGAAGATCAAGCCTTGTGGCACCAGAGATTAGGGCATCCCGCATTAAGTGTTTTGAATTATTTACCTTTCGGTTTTGGTTTTAAATGTGTTTCTAAGAAATTTGGTGGTTGTGACATTTGTTTTAAGTCTAAATAGACTCGTGAATTTTTTTATGAAAGTACGAATAAAGCTTTCGATTGTTTTGAGTTGATACATTGTGGAGCTCTCTACTTTCTCACGATAGTGGATGACTATTCGCGAGCTGTTTGGGTCTACTTGTTATTTGAGAAAAGTGAAGTTAAGCAATTCTTACCAGATTTTTGTGCTATGGCTAAACGTCAATTCGGAAAAGATGTGAAAGTAGTGCGTAGCGATAACGGCACAGAATTCATGTGCTTAACACCATATTTTGCAGAAAACGGGATCTTGCATCAAACCTCATGTGTGGCTACTCCCCAACAGAATGGGAGAGTCGAACGTAAGCATCGGCACATCCTAAATGTAGCTCGCTCTCTCTTGTTTCAAGCTAGCTTGCCCGTCAAGTTTTGGGGGGAAAGCGTGCTTACAGCAGCATACCTCATCAACCGAACTCCGTCAAGTGTTCTAAAGGGTAAGACACCCTATGAACTCCTTTATGGACAGTCTCCGTCATATGATGCTATACGCACGTTTGGTTGTTTGAGCCGAGCACATAACCGTCCTCGTGATAAGGACGAATTCGGTGAGCGAAGTCGAAAGTGCATATTTGTTGGTTACCCCTATGGTAAGAAGGGTTGGAAATTGTATGATGTAGATACAAATAAGTTTTTTGTGTCTAGGGATGTGTCATTCACAGAGACATCATTTCCGTTTGCTGATGATAGTGATATCAATCGAAAAGAATGTGTTACAAGCTTCACAAACACATTTGAATGTGTTTGATGATGATGAGGATGTTGTTGAGAATGTCGTGTTTATTCCTATCTCTCGATCTGAGCCAGTTGAGCATAGTGTAGAGCATACTTCTGATGTTGCACCCGTCGTAGAACAATCAGACCATGTTCCGATTCCTGTGGTTGAACCGGTATCGCAGCAATTAGGAAAAGGTTGCCGTGAGCGAAAGGAGTCAGTAAAGCTTAAAGATTATGTGACTTACAGTAGTAAATGTCTTCCTCCTGATACACACACACACACTTTCGCTCTTCCCGTCAACACCTCAGAGTCCTCTTCTTCGGTCCTAGGTAATATTCCACCATACCCTCTTGATGAGTATACGTCTGATGAGATTTTTTCTGTGCAACAAAAGGTCTTCCTGGCAGCTGTAGCGGCGGGTGTGGAACCTCAGTGGTACCACGATGCAATCAAGGATAAAGAATGGAGAAATGCGATGTGCCATGAAATCGCTGCTCTTGAAAATCAAGGCACGTGGGATCTTGTTGATCTCCCTCCAGGAAAAATTGCAATTGGGTGCAAATGGGTATACAAGTTGAAGTATTATGCTGATGGTACACTAGAACGACACAAAGCTAGACTTGTGGCACTTGGGAACCATCAAATTGAGGGGGAGGATTTCGAAGAAACTTTTGCACCGGTTGTAAAACCTACAACAGTCCGCACGTTAGTAGAAGTTGCTGCAGCTAAAGGATGGGAAGTTCACCAGATGGACGTCCACAATTTGTTTCTTCATGGAGACTTGGAGGAAGAGGTATACATGAAATTGCCCCCTGGTTTTAAAACGTCTGATCCAACTAAGGTTTGCAAATTAAAAAAATCTCTTTATGGTCTACGACAAGCGCCTCGGTGTTGGCTTTCGAAACTGACCAATGCTCTTGTGAAGTTTGGTTTTTCTCAATCTTACTCAGATTATTCACTCTTTACTTACATCAAAGGTGACGTGAGTTTGCGAGTTCTTGTATATGTTGATGACCTCATCATTAGTTTCAATGATATGGTGTTGCTGGAAAAGTTCAAAGCTTACTTAAGTGAATGCTTTCACATGAAGGATCTAGGAAAAGCAAAATATTTTCTTGGGATTGAATTGTCAAGGAGTACAGAAGGTATATGTTTAACGCAACGTAAATATGCGTTGGATATCATTGATGAAGTGGGACTGCTAGGGTGTAAGCCGGCGTCCACTCCACTTGAACAGAACCACAAGTTGCTTGAAGATGAAGGCCCGTTTTATGCTCATCCAGTTGAATATCGAAGGCTTGTTGGCCGCCTAGTTTATTTGACTATCACCCGTCCGGAGTTGAGCTATCCGATACAGGTTCTCTCTCAAGTAATGCATGCACCACGATTGGCGCATTGGGAAGCTGCATTGCGTGTTGTTCGGTACATTAAGGGATGTCCTGGTCAAGGTATAATGTTACGGGCGGATAGTAATCTTCGGATACGTGCGTATTGTTACGCAGATTTTTCATCATGTCCAAAGACCAGGAGGTCTTTGTCGGCTTATGTTGTGTTACTTGGAGGATCTCCCATTTCCTGGAAAACTAAAAAACAAGACACCGTGTCTCAGTCCACGGCTGAATCGGAATACCGAGCAATGGCTTTTTGTTTAAAAGAATTAAAATGGTTAAAGATGTTACTTGCTGATCTTGGGGTACCTATTCATCATCCAATGGAGCTGCATTGTGATAGTAAGTCCGCAATCCACATTTCCGTAAATCCAGTTTTTCATGAGAGAACTAAACATGTTGAACGAGATTGTCATAGTGTACGCGATGCAGTTCGGGATAAGCTCATTATAATGAGGCACATACGGACAGCTGAACAACCAGCTGATATTCTAACCAAGGCGTTGGGAAGGTCGAGTTTTGATTACCTTTTGTCCAAGTTGGGCGTTTGTAATTTGCACGCTCCAACTTGAGGGGGAGTGTTAAGGAATATTCGGATATGAATATTCATTATGTAACTAGATAATATCGTATCACAAAGTGATACGGTCGAAGTCTGTTTAGGATTGATACGAAGTCTAGGTTGAGTCTATCATGTATCGTGTATATATAGGCATTGCCTAACATCAATGAGAATCATCAGATTGTGAACTATTCTTGTCTTACCTTTACAAAAAGAGACATCCACTCTTAAACAGGTAACACCTTCCTCTGCTAGCGCGACTCCTAGTATTCGCAAGAATCCGTCTAGCATTAATAATAGGTTTTCATCCCTTGATTCGCCGAAAGATGAAGAAGATGTAACGAATGAGGATGATCCTGAACAATGGTATTTCTTGACACCCTCGGGTAAAAGAATCCTTTGGGAGAGGCATGTAAAACCATCAACTAAAGTAAAGGAGATGCAATGGAAACTAGTTGCCGATGGCCGTGGTAATCATGGTCGGGGAAAAGGTGATTGTGGCTAGTTAGGACATTTGCATTGCTTTTTTTTAGTCGATGTGGAAGACTCGATTGCTTTCTAAGCTAAGGGGGCGCTTGGTAATGGCTTTTACTTTATACTTTGTTGTAAACTTTTGGCTGTAGAGATTTTAGTTGTTAGTGCTTTGACTGTTATTTTAAATTTAATAAAAATGTTTGGTAATATATAATCTTTCGAAGTTCTGACTGTTAATTTAATAATTATTTATAAAAAATTGTAAATAAAAATAATTTATCACATAAATCTGAGAAAAGTATATTAATAAATACATTTTTAGATTTTTTTTTCATTCAATTTGCAATTTTTTTTTCATCATTTTGCAAAAATTTAATAATTTATTGATTTATATAAAAATGGATCTCAAAATAATAGAAAAAAAAAGATAATAATTAGTCAATCAATGTTTTTGAGTTTTAAAGTTATTTATAAATTCTAAAAGAGTTTAAATGATTTTTGGAAAAGAGGAGAGAATACTTTATTTTTAAATATTAAAGTTAAAACTCTTTATTTTTAACTTAAAGTCACGATACTTTAGAAAAAAGTATGAACGAAAGACAAAAAAATAATAGGAAAAAGTAAAAAACTCTCTCAGGCACCATTATCGAGGCTTCAACTTCGTTTATGGTTTCCGACGTCGGTGGAGCTATTGCTTGCCGGCGTCGGGATTTCCCGTTTTCTCTTAGCTCTCTTTGGAAGATCTTCTCCGTTTTTGTTCTCTTTTGATGGATCTTGATATCCCTCTCTTCGTCTCTTCTTATTGCGTTTCCGAGATATGTGATTTAGAAAGGAGGAGGCTTCCGGCGAGTCTCTTTCTATCATACCCTCTACACCTAGAGTTGGTTTTGATTTCGGCAAAAGAAGAATCTTTTGAATCCAGCTGCGTTTCATCCCTCAAATATGAGATTTGTCTCACCACCTCTCTTAGATCCAATGGATCTGCTTTGTCTGGTATTCCCGTAAAAATTTCTCACCGGACACCGTCGACGACACTTCTTTGTCCTATTATTGTAGCGTCTCAAGGTATCATTGCAGATTTGCTTACAGAATCCGTGATGTCGTGGAACTCAGCGTTGCTTCCGGTGAAGATAATGTCGGCGAAAGTTGACCTAAAATTGGTCTCTCTCTATGGGCTTTGTCCACAAATTCGTTGGCAATATAAGCCAACTTGTGTCTCAACTCGGCCCATCTACATGGTTGTTGGCCCACCCCCTCTTTCATCGTGGCCCAGGTTTTCTTCTTCCAACTTATATGTTAGGATTTTGGTCACGCTTTCAAGCTCCTTCGATGTGCGATATATGTTAGACTTCATCTCAAAATTTATTTGGACATTTTTATTGTGGCTTTGTTCTCAACGGATTTTGTTCTTGTTGAAGAAATCATCTCGGGTAATTCCCGAAGAATCTATAGTGTTGGCGATCTCCGGGTTCGCTTTGGGTTTCCCTGATCGATTTGTCCGGTGTTCGTCTACTTGTTACTACCTCCATTGCCTATCATCTGAAGCAATCCAGCAGCGGTTCCATCCAACAACCACAAACTAGTTTTGTGCACATTCTGTTTTGGCTTATGGATTCAATGAAAGGTTTTGTGTCTTATAGGAGAGTTTCCGATCCGTGTTTTAGCGCCTTAAACCATAGTTTACCTGACCTTGAGGGGTTCTTTGCTTCAAATTCCTCTGTTAAGGAGAGATATTTGTTGTCAAATTCCTCCAATATGGAGAGAAATCGTTACCAAGTTTGTTTCCCGGCTTGTAAGTCGAGAAATCGTTCAAGTATCATAACCGTCCTACTTTCTTGTGTAATGGTCCGTTTGGGACTTGAAGAAGTAGCGTGTTTCGCGCTGGCGAGACTCGAGGTTATGGACTCCTTTTCAACGTCACAATGGCAATGCCAAATGACTAATCAACTCCTCGATGTGTTCGTGGAAATGCCTTCGACTCACCACTATCTCGCTTGTGGCAAGAAGCTATTTAGCTTATGTCTCCAAGCTCTTTTGGATTTACAGTCGTTGTATTGTGTTTATCTATCTCTTGCATTGTTGAATGATTTATCATTTATTGTACTAAACTTAAAGTCCTTGAAACTCATAGCTATCTTTGTAATATGTTTGGTCGTTTGAATGAAAACAAGATGTTTGACAAAAAAATAAAAAAAAAAGACAAAAAAAATAAAAGAAAGGCTTTGAAGACTTTAAAAATTTTTAAGACAATAAATCATGCTTAGCAAAAACATGTTTTTAAATGCTTTCAATTTTTGTAAAGACTTAAAAGATAAGCATCCCCTAAATTTTAGTAATTTAAGCTTTGTACTTTGTGTATGTTGTGCTAAAAAACGGTTTGACACCACTGATAACTGTGTTAAAAGGAAAATCTTCATTTTTTATTTGATTTGGTTAATTAAAAAATATTAAAACTAAATCCATATCGAAGTTGCAATCCCTCCCAATCAAGGTTTGAATTTTAATTTGTAGAACACAGTCCTTTTTGGATGACAACGACGAACCAAACTAGAGTTAATTTGCCAAATAATAAAAAAAACATATCTAAAAAACTAACCAAACGCCCTAGATCTAATGGCTAGGATTTAGCCACATAGAGAGATTTTGGTTAGATTTTAAGATATATTGTTTTTTTGCTATCTGGCCTAATTTTCTATAAAACTATTTACGTTTAGTTGATTAGACTTTTTTGATATGTCAATTTTCAAAAAATTTATTAAAAACCTTATATTTTGATAGGTCCATGCAATAAACCAGCTACAAACTCAATAAAATAGTTTGTTTTAAATGACAAAATGGGAACTACATGGTTTGGTGATTAAATTGATTGACAATTCTCTCTTTCAATGGTTAGGAGTTGGACTTAGGATCTCCACAACATTATTTGAAGGTGAGGCCAAACTAGGGTGGGCATAAAAAACCGAACCAAACCGAACCGTAAAAGGTGTTTCAGTTCGGTTTCGGTTTTTATCTATAAACCTGTTTGGTTGCCATTTTAAAATTATTTTGGTTTTGGTTTCGTTTCGTTTTAAAACCAGAAAACCGTTTGGGTTTTCGGTTTCTCAAGAAATTATATATTATTATTGAATTTTTTAATTTTGTTAAGATTGGTTAGGTTACATAGTTATCTAATAAGTAAATTACTTTATAAAGTCTTCTTCCTAATTAGGTTTTCACTTTTATTTCACCGTTTCTTTTATTTTCTTTTGTTCTCTTCTCGATTTAAGTAGTACAAGTCCATCTCCCTCTCTTTATTTGTATTGATGGAACATATAATCATTTGTTTGTTTCGGTAGTTTTATCTTCTTCGCATGGTTCAAATTTACATGTTCCATATAATAATATTGGTGTAGATATATGTATTTTTTTATATAATTTTAATTGATTTTTATTTTTTTTATTTACAGCTTATTTTGTATATATATTATTTTCTTTCTAATATTATGAGATATACCGAAATAAACCGAAATCAATCCAAACCCAAATACAAAGGGATTTAATATGGTTTGAATTTGGAGTTAAATGGCTAGAAAATCTTAGAGATGTACAAATTAGGTACGTGTACATAAGAAGCAAAAAGTGTATTTTTAATTTTTGTCAAATGGTTAAAATGACAGAAATAACCCTCCATCACCACATGAACATATATATATACATCTCTCTCCATCTCTCTCACATCAATTTTCCGATTCACCGCCACAAATATGATTCACTACCACATGATCCGGTGGTGTGTAGCATTTCAGAGAATGAGAGACATATCTGGTGGTATGTAGCGGCCACTATTAACCCTAGCCGCCACATTTAATGTTAACCGCTACAGGTACTACCGATTTGCTTTTTTGATTCACCGCCTCATATTCGATTCACCGCCACAGTTAACCATCACCGCCACCGTTAACCCTAGCCGCCATGACATTGAAGAAAGACATAAGAGTAATCTGATTGTGGATTTTGGGGAAGAAGTCAGATCTGATGGAGAGAGAGAGATGAGTTTGGTTCTCGAAGTCTGTGTGTAGAAATCAATGGAGAGACAGAGAGATTTTGAAGAGAGACATAGAGATGATAGAGAGAGGATAGAGATAAGATTGGGTTATTGAAAATGTGAATAGTTTCATAGTCAAGTACCTAATTATGCCAATATCTACGTATAAATAGCCTAATTTATGTTGAATTTGTATAAAACCGAAAAACCGAAAAACCGAAGAAACCAAACTGTAATACTAATGGTTTCATATGGTTTGAGTTTTTATTAAACCGAAAAACTGGAAAAACCAAACCGAAAACCGAAACGCCCATCCCGAATAATGAAGTTTTCAATATTTGGAAGTAACATTACTTTTTAATGTAAATGTGTATTTGTAACTTTATTCATTGAAATATGTTAAGTTTTTTATTAGCATGACTAGAATCATCTTTAAATTTACACCTGAGAGCATGAATATCAATAACCCTTCCATAAATATTATTGATATTCATGCTCTCAGGTTCTATTAGATTTCTATAACTAAATAATGCGTTAGACCAGGATTTTATACTGCAATTTTCCCCATTTACCTCACAGACATAGGATCCAGTTGTTGCAGATCTTCAGGACCCACCCCAGACCCCAAAAGAAAACACAACCCCTTCTGGTTGTTGGCTTACCCGTCGACTTTCTTGTTCCCACTTCCCACTCATCTCCATTTAACGAAATAATAGTATTTCATTAATACTTTTTTTTGTCACATTTCATTAAATACCTTAAACAAAGCTTTTTGCTAATGAAATATACCTTGAAGTTTTCATTCTTTCATCAAATATATCTTATATAATATTTTAAAGTTCCCAAAACTTAAAGCCATGAGAGGTTGCCATGTATCATCTACTCTTTTGACATTTGACATTTTTAATTTATTTATTAATTTTTTTAATTTTGACAATTAATTCTAACAATTTAATAGCTAATTAATGTTAATTCATTTCAACAACAAGTTACAATATAAATTACTCATTATTCTCTTTCTTTCTTTGATATTCACCAAAAACTATGATTCTAAATTTTGCAAATTTTAAATAGTTTGAAAAATATATCTTATATAATATTGTGGTGTTTTCTTAAATTCAAGTCATGGATGACATGTATCACCTTTTCTTTTTCACATTTTCTTTCTAATTTGTTTATTAAAAAAATTATTTGTTAAAATAACATGAACAAAAAAAAATGTAGTGAGAAAATTAAGAAATGATTTAAGAACTTTTAAAACTATTAGAGTACTAAAGTCTAATTAGAAAAATGTATATTTGTTTTTTCTTTTTAAGTCCCCGCAGCTTTTAACTCCAATTTGCAAATACAATTAAAATAATTTGTGGTAGACAAATATTCTATGAAAAACACTTTACTCCCGCACAAATTATGAATCCAGAAAAACAGATTTATTTCACCACTGAATTGATGCTAAAGACAAAAATCACAACAAATTAATAAAAAGAGTGAGACAAAAATACAATCAAGCTACAATTATTCTCTTAGTACGATTCAAAGTTCTCATGAAACAATTACAAAGATGCATTCCAAATTTTTTTGTTGAGATCAAATGCCTCAATAAAAGCAAAGCATACTACAATTTATCTAATCATTCTTTTTTTTACATATGTGTTTGATGCAAGAAAAAAAGACGACCAATCATTTTTTTTATGGAACCGTAGTGAATATTGATAAAGACATACATGTTAGGGATTTGTACCCAAAAAAATGTCTTCCATATGCTGAAACTTTTATTAATGAATGATATATTTCTTTTTTCATATAACATTGCATCTTATATAATATTTTAAGGTTCCCAAACCTTCAAGCCATGAGAGATTGCCATGTGTCATCTACTCTTTTGACATTTGACATTTTTCATTTATTTATTAAATTTTTTTAGTTTTGACAATTAATTCTAACAATTTAATAACTAATTAATGTTAATTCATTTAAACAACAAGTTACAATATAAATTAGTCACTATTCTCTTTCTTTGATATTCACGAAAAACTATGATTCTAAATTTTGCAAATTTTAAATAGTTTGAAAAATATAACTTACATAATATTGTTCTTAAATTCAAGTCATGGATGCCATGTATCACCTATTCTTTTTTCGCATTTTCTTTCTAATTTTTTTATTAAAAAAATTATTTGTTAAAAAAAATCACTTTAACAATTAATCCTAACAATTTAAAAAAACCACTTTAACAAGACACATGTTTAAAACTGTGTCTCCGTATAAATCGTTGTGATTTTAAAACAAAAAGCATTAATAAAAAGAAGTTACATGAACAAAAAAAAATGTTATGAGAAAATTAAGAAATGATTTAAGAACTTTTAAAATTGTTAGAATGCTAAAGTCTAATTAGAAAAATGTATATTTGTTTTTTCTTTTTAAGTCCTCACAGCTTTTAACTCCAATTTGCCAATACAATTAAAATAATTTGTGGTAGACAAAGTAACGCTTCTAACCAATACTCTATGGAGAAAACTTTACTCCAGCACAAATTATGACTCCAGAAAACAGATTTATTTCACCACTGAATTGATGGTAAAGACAAAAATCACAACAAATTAATAAAGAGAGTGAGACAAAAATACAATCAAGTTGCAATTATTCTCTTAGTACGATTAAAATTTCTCATGAAACAATTACAAAGATGCATTCCAAATTTTTTTTTGAGATCAAATGTCTCACTAAAAGCAAAGAATACTACAATTTATCTAATCAATCGGGTTTTTTACATATGTGTTTGATGCAAGAAAAAAAGACGACCAATCATTTTTTTTAAGGAACCGTAGTGAATATTGATAAAGACATACATGTTAGGGATTTATACCAAAATAATGCCTTCCATATGCTATAACTTTTATTAATGAATGACCTATTTCTTTTTTCATATAACATTATATATGTCCATTAATTTTCTATAAATGCTTAGTCTTATAAGGTAGATAATTATTTACGATAAACATTAAATTTATGTAACATTAAATATATAAATAGTGAAGAAATTATAATGAATTTTACTTTTACTATGAATTTTTAAACTCCCACAAACTCCCACAAACATAGTCCTCTTAAATAGTCTTTACTTAAACACCAAAACATACATATATCACACTCCAATTAAAAAGAACAAGGCATTGAGCTACAAATGGAAGTAACAAAACAAAAACCCAATAATCTTACATTATGGAGCCAAAACATGGATGTGAAAAATTGGGTTTAGGAAACAAAAAAGAAAAAGAAAAAGCAAAACTCTCTCACTTGGTAAAAACTCGTGTTTTGAGTTTAAGTTAAACCAGGGGAGTTTCATTCCCATCATTCTGCCCATCATCACTCTAAATCTAAACCCTAAATGGATCAGATTCACTCTCCACAAATTTAGACAAAAAATGAAAAAAAAGCTCTATCTAGAAAAAAACTGTCTAAAAAAGTAAAAAGATCACTCTCACTAAAAACCTAAGTGAGATTAATACTGCTAAGTGATCTGTATATGGTATATATTAGAAGACTATTAGTATTTGTTGAGTAAGGATAAAAGATCATTGCGCAATTTCAGGTCAGAGTTGAAGAACTTTCTGATACTTGGTTTCTGAATAAGACCCATCTGATACATTTGAGAATGCCCTTTTATTGTTGGAGTTTCCACAACCATTGTTGACAATTGGACTTTGAAACTGCAGTGGTGGGACAGTGACCGGAGGGATCTCAGAGGTCTCAAGTGGTGGCGGTGGGTGGCGCCATTGAGGCAGAGGACCAGCTAAAAGGAGTGTCTGAAGCAAAGGACCTGCCTTGATAACAGCTTGTAAGAGATGTCCCTTTTCAGGAAGTGGCTTTTCGAACAACAATGTAGCCATAATCTCACTTCCTGATACATCTTGGTTCATTATCACCGGATCATCGATCACTGATGGAGACATGATGCTCTCTTCAGTGTCTGAAGACGAAAAGCTCTTGTTGGAGTTAGGTTGCTGAAGCTGATCCTCTTCAATGCTTGAAGCTCCTGATAAAGGAGGAGTGATATGTTTCTGTTGAAGTAAGAGATTGTTTACGAGAAGATGATGACATTTCTCGAGAGCTTCGTCTCTTTCTTTGAGGGTTTTAGTTAGAACATCTTCGAGATGGATCAATTCTTCATCTCTCTTCCTTAGTTCTTCTTGAGCCACCAGCTTCGTTTGTTCTAGCTCTAGTGTCGTGTACACAAGAGTCTGTCTTAGCTCTTCCGTTGTCTGAACAATTGAGCAGAAAAAACTATCAAACTCCAGAACTCTGAAGTATGAACAGAGGAACAGAGAAACAGAGAAACCCCTAAAGCGGATTTTGTCACTAATTACAATAATTTAGCAGATACTTGTCTTTACCAGCGAATTTACTTACAAAATGCGAAAATTAAGCTAAAATTTCGGGATTAAGAACACCCATTTTGCAAAATTAAGCTAAGAAAACGGAGAGTGGATTATGCAAAATTGACTTTAAAATTAGCAAGTAAGTCAAACTTTGCACAGACGAAGAAGAAGACAGCAAAATCTCAAAGATACTTATGGTTGTGGACACACATTATGCTCAGATCTAAGTAGAATATTTAGAGAAACCAAAATGTTGGGGAAAAAAATTTGTATACCTTTCCATGAGAGAAGTAAGTCCAGGTAAGAAGAGCACTGCTTTGGTCCATAATTAAGCTTAACTAAGAGATCTTTAAATTGTATAAACAAGTGTGAGAAATGAGAGAAAGGAAGAAGATGGGTTTAGTGAAGGGTTCTATGGAAAGAAGAAGGGAGAGAGATTTATAAAGTAGTGAAACTTCATGGACTGCTTAAAGGAAGCATATGCCGGTCATATAGAGCTTTCAACTTCTTTTCAGTATCCAACATATTCTACAAAAAGTTCAAACCCCACCTAAATATATTCATTACGTTTTTTTAATTTTAAGGGGGGAAATGATAAAAATATAGAGACCGGATATTACTATTAAAAACACATAATATATTGATTTTAATTTAGCAACTAACAAAAACAATTATCACTTTTTTTTTTTTTTTCATTTCTAAGAAATGATCATGCATTGGATTCGAAATGAGGTGCGGAAGAAGCTGGCATTAGTGTGAAACAAGCGCAATAATGTGAATTTTCATTTGTTTAAATGACATGGAAATTCAACGTATAATTTAAAATATCGCAGAATGTGTTTTAAGGAATGAAAAATAATCTAGTAAAAAGATAGATTCGACAGCTTAAATCATAGATAAAAACTGGAGGCCTCTTAAAAAAAAATTCTAAAAGCTTGTAATGACGTTCTCCGTCAAGGCTGAGCGTTTAAAGACATCAAACGAACCTTTAGTCCATTTTCTTAACTCTTTGCATGAATATGAATTCAGAATCTTATCGGTAAATCTTTATTTAAACCGTTATACAAAACGTAAATGTTTTTTATTCGGCTTAGTCTTTCATAAGTCTAAGCACGACCCTAGCTCTATGGTTTGGTGCAATGACCAACTCCGTAGTCTTTCATAAGTCTAAGCACGACCCTAGCTCTATGATTTGGTGCAATGACCAACTCCGTAGTTTACGTACTTACTGGGTCTCACTCCATTACGAATCTCATACTCTGAAAGTAGTTTTGTTTTCTTCTATCGTGTGGTCAATGGATACAACTTCATTTTTTTTGTCTTTTACCCAAGCCCAAACAAGACGTCGACTATTACGAGAGTAATGTCATTCACATTACACCGATTTCACATTACACCGAGAAGACCGGGTTTTTTTTTGGACATATATAGTAGGCATGATTATACATTTCTCAATAAAAGAGCGTCATGTCGGTATAACAGTGGTATATTCATTATCTCGATACAAAGACCAAAATGCTGCGTATAGACATCTTGCATAGCATATGAAGAATGGTACGAACAAAATCTGCCTACAATGTGAGATAATTGAAGTACAGGGTAATAATTTATTTATTAGATTATCTCACAATCCAAATTTATTTTATTAATAGTAATGCCATTTATTTTTCAACAAATTTAATAAATAATTACCACGCAAACATTGGGCTGCAGTCGTCTAAACTCTTCTAATATAAATGATGACACACCTAGAACATTTATATGCATTCCTCTATATTGGATAATATTATCACTTGATAACCATAATTTTCTGAGGAACAAATTATATCTCTTTACGCATTGTATATGTATTTGTACGCTTATATGTATTTATGTGCATTTTTTGTAGTTACGAATACACTTCAACTCATGATTACAAGAATATATATGTATCAATGAACTATAAAGAGATAGAAGAGTTAATGGTAAAAAAAATTGTTTTTCTGGTACGAGCATTTTCGACGAGAATGTTTGCCTTATTATTCTTTTTTCTAAGACAATACTTTAGGGTAAAGTCTGAAAAAAAACTCACAACTTCTTGAATTCAACCAGTTCCGGTTTAAAACGAGGACATGTACAGTATATGCATATATATACATGTAATGGACGCGTGTGTATACAGTATACATGTTTATAGATGCATAGAGTCAAAGATTACGTGGATTCCATTGTCAGAAAAAGAAGCTGGTAAGTAAACATTTCCCACCAATTGTTTTTTTCCTTTTATAACAAATATAAATATAAGGTTTATGGAATTCCTTTTCAATTATGAATCTCCCTTTTCAATTATGAATCTCTCTCTTGCATACAATATCTAAACACAAATATAAAAATAGAAATCTACGAAATAATTTTGTATGATATATTTACAACTTCTTAGAAAATTACTCCACAGTATTTAGTCGAAATTACAGTATCAAGTTTTTTGTACCCACAAAACTATAGCTAGCGTAAATTAAAAATAACAATAAGTGCTTGCTAGATATTTTGACGATAAAGAAAAAAAAATCCTCTTACATGCATATTCAACCAACTTTGTGGTTTGTGGTATATATATATTGTAATATGTTAGATCTTTAAATATCACAAGTTGATCTTTAAATACTTTCTCGACCACAGGTTGATTTGTGATCCTTCTCGGAAAAATTAGTATCATTTCCAAGCGTAATATCGAATAAAAATCACATAAATGTTTTTAAAATTTTGTTTATAACAAAAATCATAAAAATATCTCAAAATCCATTATGTTTTTTAGTGTAATCTAAAACTGCCTGATTCTGCTTAATAGCACAAAAGTCTAATACCAATGCCTATCAAATTATCACCACATTTTGTGAACGTTTAGCACTTAGACGTTACCTAATCCTCATTTTAAATTATTTTACATAAAAAACTTAAATAATGATTTATTTGATGAATTGTTTAGTTATTTATAAAATAAAATCCGAACCTTTTCACACTGGTGATTGGTCAAGCGTATGACCTTGAGATGAGATAAAGTATGTCGTTGGGTGTAGCCTGTAACTCTCTGTTCTTATTAAAAACAAAACATTATTTTGTTTCAAATTAAATACTGTTTTACTATTATTTTTAAGTTTTAAAAGAAATATCTTTTTGGTTTTTAATACAAATTTTACTGTAATATCTAATTATATTCCAAATAAAAAATGAATAATTGAACAAATTACCAAATTTATTTTGTTTATATAGGAGTATTTTTAAAATTTTGTTTAAAAATAGTTTTAAAATATTAAAACGATATTTATTTTGAAAGGAAAAAGAATGTGTGAATAGCACAACAAGAATTACAGGAAACAATTTTTTTTGGTTCAATAAAATAGTTTAACTAGTCGATGTCTACTTTTTCTAGTTAATAACGTTTTTGATATGGAAATAAAAGAGAAGAAGACGAAACAAGAACATTAACCCTAATTGGAAGTTAGTGAGGAAAGTAATATCTCTATTTTGGTTCTTGAGGCGTGTGTAGATATAATCATGATGGTCATAATAATGGATATCACATGCTAATTTTTTAATTAGTCATGATGATTATATTTACATAACATATAAAGCTAATAAGATATATGAGCTATTTAGGTTTGATTAATATTCTAAAGCTGTATAAGCTTTTTAACTCTAACCTACAACCTTAAGCGGTTATAACATAATGCAAAGCTTGAAAAAATAGTTGTTAGAAAGAAAAAAATGTATAAATAAAGTTGAGTATAACGTTTTTGGTAAAGTTTTTGATATCACTTTTGTCATTGGTACAATCTAAAACGTTACATATTTTAAAATGATGTAAAAATTGTAGTACTAATCAAACACTTAATCTTTTTTTATTAAATGATGATAAATCAAATCTAACTACAAACATTTTATGTAGTTGATGTAGTGATTTTTAAATCCAAATAAACTATTGTAAGTGCAATAATCACTAGGTCGCGAATAGTTCTTCGATTGACGATAAAGGGAAAAAAAATCAAATTTATAGGGATTTTGTGTTATGCTGAATATGTAAGAATTAAGTGTAGCCAAACAAAGATCATTAGGTTTTGGTTTCGACCACACAAAAAAAAGGTTTTCGTTTTTAACTGAATAATACATTATTGCTTGTGAATTTCAGGGCATGGGATCATAAGGCATTGGTGGTCGATTAATTACCTACGAGTGGATTGATCTATGAGGGTCCCTTCCTCTACTTGCATCTCGCAGCCAACATGACAAATCTTTCATAAATTTTGATAAAATTGGATATATTTTGAGGTTCATTGGATTGGTTTCAAAGTACTTAGATATGAAAGGTAACTTCCATGTCTATTGTAAATATAATCCAAGGGTGGAAAGATATTCATATACTATGTTGTAAAATATTTGAAAGTTGTCCAATCTCTAAAATATTTCCACCAACAGCTTTGTTAGAGCATACTCCTTGTACTTCCCTCAATAGCTCTGTTAGAGCATACTTTTGATACTTCCTACTTCCATCAATAGCAAAATTGCTTTTACATGAAACTAGACAACTAGAATAGATAAGAGAAGTATCTTAAAATAGTTGACTTTTTATTTTTGCTCAAAGTCCATCCTTTCGGAAAAAAATTCGCTCCCAGGCACATTTCCCTAGAGCAGTTATTACCCAAAGATCATTGTCAAAGCCTTCTTTTTCCCAACGGTTTCTTTCCTGTTCTGGGTGTCTCCATTCTAAACCTAGTTTTTACCAAACTTTCTTTACCGGTTTTAGTAACATTTGCACAGCTCCACCGCCTGAATCCTTATCGGAGATAGCTCTTCGGAGCTCCGGGCTACTCCAGCCTCAGAGATGGCTTCTCCTGGTATCCAACTTCAGCCAATATCACCCTTTACTGCAGGTTCGTAAATCAGAGACTGGTGAAGCCTAAAAACCACTCTATCAAGATCAACCTCCAACTGTGTCAAACTTGAAGCTGCTCTATATCGCAGCAAAGAATTCTCCAACCTATAGCTAGTTTCGTAAAGGAAAAGTTCAGTCATCCAAATGACTTATAAGTTTACATACAAGGAAAAGGGCAAAGCTATTGTCTCTACTCACCAGGATCCTAAAGTCGCCCGAGTCAACGCCAGAGAATCAGATGACTCGGCCCTTCTACTCCAACACTCACTTACTCTAGTAGGTAGAGTGACTCATCTCAAATACCAGAAGGTATGGTCCCTTATACTGTTCTTCACGGAACGCTGGAAAACTGCGGTCAGACCTATTGGAGCTGATATGGGAAATGACCACTTTCAATTCCAGTTTGATTCAGAAGAGGATCTCCAGTTGGTGCTAGCCAACAGACCCTACCACTACGCTAAGTGGATGCTCATCCTGCAACAATGGGAACCCTCGATTTCCAGGGACTTCCCAAATCAAATCCCTTTTTGGGTGAAAATCCAAAACTTCCCAGTCCATCTTTGGACCCCTGAGATAATACAAGATATAGGGGAGAGTTTAGGCCTCTTTGAGGAGCTAATAATAACAAATCTTGAAGCAAAGGTGCGAGTGCACATCAATGGTGTTTAACCTCTGAAAATCACCTCTATAGTGGAATACCAGAATGGTGATGAGGTCTCAGCTAACCTTACCTATGAAAAATTAGAAAGACACTGTGTGGTTTGCATGAGATTAGACCATGAGGAAAAGGAGTGCCCAGATAAACCCAGGAAGTCACCAGGGAACCCCAACAGACAATTGCGTGTCCAATCTAAGGAGTATAAATCTGTAAAGAGAAGTTCAGAAATACATTATGAGGAGAGAAGAAGGGATCCAACTCCTTTAAGATCTTCTGAGAGAACACTGTCTGAGGCTTACCATAGAGAAGATGGGTACTCCAGCAGCAGATACAAGTCTTTGTTTGGGGAACAAGAGTCTACTGAGAGAAGCAGTAAAACACCGCTTAACCACAGAAGAGAGGATGGTGGAAGCTACTATGGAAAAGCTGGAAACAATAAAAGAAGAGATTATCACCACAATTCGAGACCAGGTCGCTCAGAGAGAGCAAGATATAGAGAAAGATCTGAGCTTAGAGGAATCCAAGAAGAGGATGAGGAAACTTCGAGAGGAAGCCGGGTCTGGACCAGAATTAGTGATAATCCCTTGACACCCCCTCCGGAGGATTTGAGAGAAGCTGTAAACTTGGCAGCCGATGAAATTCGTGATGTCATGGTCCAGTATGCTAGCTGCCCTGATCCAAAAGAGAGTGAAGCACGAAAGGACAGATATAGAAGTGCAGAAAAGTCAGGAGAAGTCGAGGCAGCAGCTATCCAACTAGTTCAGGCTAGCCTCAGTCCTCAATCCCAAAATTTACATCTGAATAACAGAGGCTCGACTGTTATACCTTTTGAAAATCCAGTAAACCCAGAGAGAGCTTCCACCTCTGGTGTGGTGTTAAATCAGACTTTCCCAGCGCCGGTTAAAAGAAGACCAGGCAGACCTCCAGGAGGAAAAAAGGTCCACAATAGCCCCAAGTTACTTAAAGGGATAAGCTCTCGTAAAAGAAAGGCGCAACTAGCTTCTTCCTCTCCCCGCAGAAGACTGATCACAGATATCACTACTAATCCTATTTCCATCACCGAAGAGGTAGTTCCTGACATTCCTCGACAACTCTCACCACCTCAAATCAACTTAATACCCAAAATAAGGAAGTCGCGAAGGGATTTTCGGCTTCAATCAGATCAGGGTCCTTAAAAGTGGCTAGTTGGAACAGTCAGGGTCTGGGGACCGCTTTTGACAGTCCAATGAATCCGGGCTATCCACTGAGAGTTGGCACCGGAAATTTTCTTCATCTCAGAAACAAAAAATACGGAAGAAAAAGTCCTCAACAAATTGAAGGGACTAAAGTATGATCACCACCTCCTGGTTCCTCCCCATGGTAGAGGAGGTGGAGGACTTGCACTGCTATGGAAACACGAGATAGAATTAGGGATTGTTGAAGCATGCGACAATTTTATTGATACAAAGCTGATGTATGAATGACATGCGATTCACATCTCATTCGTGCATGGAGATCCAGATCACACCAAGAGAAGACTCGTGTGGGAAAAGCTGCTCGGTCTTAACGCGAGCAGAGAAGGTCCTTGGTTCCTCACCGGAGATTTCAATGGCATTATCAACAATTTGGAGAAGGAAGGTGGTCCGGCTAGAGCAGAAGGGACTTTCATCGATTTTCGATCCTTTCTATCAGAGGGAGACCTATATGATCTCCAATACTCTGGTGATCCTCTTTCCTGGAGAGGAGTCAGGTATGAACATCTGGTTCGATGCAGATTGGATCGCGCCTTGGCAAATAGTGCTTGGGCAGAATGTTTTCCGGCTGCGAGGAGTGAGTATCTAACTTTCGAAAGTTCCAACCACTGTCCGATTGAATTTTCCGATATGATCGACGGTTCAGACATAACTCAGAGGTTACAGACCTTATCCAACAAACTTGGGCCCGTAACTCTGGTTCGGTGGCCCATAAAATTACAAAATGTAGGTGGGCCTTGATCGACTGGAATAAAGCCCACCAAGCAAACAGCCAAGTCCAAATCGAATGTCTACGAATGAAGCTTGAGAAAGCTTTGCTGTTACCAGAGAACGACGGGGAGCTTATCTCTCAAATCACAACGGACCTGAATGCAACCTACTTAGCTGAAGAGGAGTTCTGGAAGCAACGGAGTCGTACGCTTTGGCTAAGTCTTGGTGATCGGAATACTGGTTACTTCCACACCGTTACTAAAGGAAGAAAGGCCAGGAATAGCTTCTCCGTCATTGAGGATTCGAAGGGTGTGCCAAAATTCAAGGAGAATCAAATAGTCGAAGTCGTCATCTCCTACTTTCAATGCATGTTCACCTCTACAAACCCAGATTCCTCACAAATTGTTCAGGAAGCTCTAGCTCCCAAAGTCACTCAGGAGATGAATGAAGCTCTGATTGTGAACCCATCGGCGGAAGAGATTAAAGCGGCGGTCTTCTCCATTCATGCTGATAAAGCGCCTGGGCCTGACGGCTTTTCAGCTAGCTTTTTCCACTCCAATTGGGACACTGTGGGTATGGAGATTGTTGCAGAAATCCAAGAATTTTTTTTTAATGGTGTCCTCCCTCAGTCAAACAATGAGACCTTTATCAGGCTCATCCCAAAAAACCATGCTCCAAAACGGATGGTGGACTATCGACCCATTGCGTTGTGCAATGTCTATTACAAGATTATCTCCAAACTTCTAGCTCACCGGCCTCAACAGATTTTAGGATTTCTGATATCGGAAAATCAATCTGCTTTCGTCCCAGGTAGAGCGATTTCTGATAACGTCTTAATTACTCATGAAACATTCTACTACCTGAAGAAATCCGGAGCTAAAAAACGATGTTCAATGGCTATAAAAACCGATATGAGCAAGGCGTACGATCGTTTGGAGTGGAGCTTCATCAAATCGGTCTTAATCCGGCTGGGTTTTCATCAAAAATGGATTCGATGGCTCCTGCAATGTGTTTGCACTGTTTCTTACTCCTTCTTGATCAATGAATCCCCTAGAGGAAAGGTCACGCCTGAGAGGGGTATCCGTCAAGGGGATCCTCTATCGCCTTATATCTTTATATTGTGTAGCGAAGTCCTCTCGGGACTATGCCTAAATGCACAAGTGTCTGGACAGCTTCAAGGAATCAAAGTCTCTACTAAAAGTCCATTCATAACCTATCTATTATTCGCAGATGATACAATGTTTTTCTGTGACACCAGGGTGGAAAGTACTGAAGCTCTTACTGATATTTTGATAAAATATGGCCTAGCTTCTGGTCAGGTAATCAATTACGACAAATCCTCCATTAGTTTCTCGAAGAAAACACATGTTGAAGTGAAAGAAAGAGTCAAGTTGGCCCTAAAGATAACCAAGGAAGGTGGGGTGGGAAGGTATCTGGGTTTACCAGAACATTTCGGGAAGAAGAAACGAGATTTGTTCAATGGAATTGTGGACAAAATCAGGCAAAAGGCGATAGGATGGTCTACTAAATTCCTGTTTGGTGCAGGAAAGCTAGTACTTCTTAAAAGTGTTCTTACAGCAATGCCTTCCTATGCAATGTCCTGCTTCAAGATTCGAGGATCTCTTTGCAAAAGAATACAGTCGATGCTCACTCGCTTCTGGTGGGATAAGAATTTGGAGAAAAAGGTATGTGTTGGGTCTCCTGGGATCGTCTTACGGGTCACAAGGCAGATGGAGGATTGGGATTTCGGGATATCTCAAGCTTCAACGATGCTTTACTAGGTAAAATCAGCTGGAGGATCCTGACTAATCCACAGGGACTCCTCAGCAGGGTTTTACTTGGCAAATACTGCAGGAAAAAAACATTTCTGCTCTGCGAGGCATCAAGTTCAGCTTCTCATGGCTGGAGAAGTTTACTAGTAGGCAGAGACCTTCTGAAACACAATCTAGGGTGGGCAATAGGAGATGGAAAATCAATTAATCTGTGGAGGGAACATTGGATTTCCACCTCCAGCCCAACTAGACCATTTGGACCAGTGCAGATCGAGAATCAGAAACTCTGTGTTGCAGACTTAATGGTGGGAGAAACCAGAGTTTGGAGAAGGAAATTCTCAACCTGAGACCGAGCCTCACCTCTGGCAGTGACTCCAGAATCTGGCTCAAGGATAAAACTGGCATCTACAGTACTAAGTCAGGGTATTATGCTGCAAGAGAAAAGGTGTTCCTGAAACCACCCAAATGTAGACTTGGCTGGTCTAAGGATGTGTGGAGTCTTCAAGTGGCACCAAAAATCAAGCATTTTATTTGGAGAGTGGCTCAGGGAGCTATCTCTGTGGCCGCAAACCTTTCTGAGAGAATTCCTGAAGCTCACCCTTTTTGTGCCAGATGTGGAGAAACAAAGACAACTGGACACCTCCTCTTCCACTGTCCATTCGCAGCCCAGGTCTGGAAGGCCTCTCCTTTATCCTCCTTCCCAGCCTTGTCTGCTGAGAGTGATTTTGATGAAGTTTGGAAACAAGTTTATGACAAGGAGAGTCTTCCTCCCTCAGGTCTAACAAAAGGTCCCCTTGTACCTTGGATATGTTGGAACGTTTGGAAAGCGAGAAACAAAGTAGTGTTTGAGGAAAAGGAAACAAATTGCTTGGATTTGGTGTCAAAAGCAGTTACAGAAGCCAAAGACTGGCAGTCCAAACAAGATTGTAAAACCAGCAGTGCCCCTGTTATGGTGTGTAAACCGGATGCAGCTAGACAAGAGGAGGTTCGGTGTCAAACTGATGCGGCGTGGCGTGAAGACCTTTCCACAGCTGGTTTAGGATGGTCCTTGATATATCCAAATAACCCTGTACGAGAGAATTTCGGTCTAGTGGAGATCAATGTGGGATCACCACTAGTAGCGGTGGGACTCGCAGTTCGAGTAGCCTTATATCAGGCTCGTGAAGAAAAACTAAGGATGTTAGCGGTTGAAACCGACTCCTTGCAGTTAGTCAGAGCCATCACCAATGGCAACCAAGTTTCCAATCTAATTGGAATTGTTCATGACATTAAAGTGTTAGCAAAAGATTTTAGCTCTATTTCATTTAAACATATCCCAAGGAAAGCTAATGTTGTAGCTGATTCCTTGGCAAAAAAGGTCCTTTCGGACCATGTAAACCGTTAGGCTAATTGAATGAAAAACACTTGTTTGACAAAAAAAAAGAGTATCTTAAAATATTACAAAATTAAGTTTTTGTGTTCGAAAAATAATTTTTAAAGATTATAGTTTAAATGTTTGGATTTGAGTTTATTTAGGCCCACATTATCCGATATTCAGTAACGCGGTATAGGGCTGGGCATTCGGATATCCGATCGGGTTCGGATCAGGTATTTCGGTTTTTCGGGTACTTCGGTGATGGAGTTTAGTACCCTATCGGGTCGGGTTCGGATAAAATGACTTCGGGTTCGGTTATATCCGAAGTGCAATCTATTTAAAAATATACATCAAATATCAATTTGATCAGAACTCAAATTGATCAAAAATTTCACAACAAAAAATCAAATGAACATAAATATCAAAAAAGAAACTCGATTTTATTAATTTTTACATAAATTATCCAAAGATACCCGAAAAAATATCAAAAATAAAATTTTAAAAATTCAAAAAGCGTTGATAAATTAGTTATTTTTATCCGAATATTATCCGTACTATTCAAATTAACCAAATTTTTTAGAAATTATCTAAAATACATGAACATATCTAACCTTACATCCAAATATCTTTGGTTTAATTTATATTTGTATTAGTTCGGATACCCGTTCGAATATCGGTTCGGTCCGGGTTCGGATTTTCGGGTTTAGGGACATAGAACCCAATCATGTATTTTATAAATTCGGGTCGGGTTCGGATCGGGTAATTTGGGTCGGGTTCAGTTCGGTAATTCGGTTTCGGATTTTTTGCCCACCCCTAACGCGGTATAAACATGATCGTGTTGGCAATTTGCCAAACATTAATTATTCGTACTTATTGAATTAATGTTTGTGTTCGACGCCACATAAATGGGAGCTTGTATAAATGCACGACGAGACATGCTTTGCGTCCATTTTCTTCATTATAATTAGTCATGAAAGCTGATTAAATTAATTACTATCTACGCGCGTTTTCTATCTAATTAAGACCTTAATCACGATAACAAGGGAAACCAATTGCATATTTTGTCGGCCAATAATTTCACATGATGTTCTTAAAGGAAAAATTACTGATAATTAATGAAACATAGTTTGTAGGAATCTTAACTATAAATATGATAAAAAAGGAAAAAACACAACCGAATTTCCGTTTTGACAGTTAAAGAGGCATCGATTCTATAGAAATGCCTTTCAGGGAAATCATATAGGTGGTACCTATCACCACTAGATAAAGTATATATGCATAATGTTTTATACCTTTGACACTTTGACTAACACTTTGAGTAAAGTGTTCCATGATGGCACAATTTCGTCCACAATGTCATCTATTTTTGAAGTTATGGTACCAAAAATATAGTTTTAATTTTTTTTCTTTCAATATAATGTAATTGTATAAGACATCAGTAAGATTTAAGTTTGAATCTCTTACTGTTATTGTGCGTACTTTAACACTTCACATAGATTAGTCATTTAAGAGATTGAAAATTTAATAAACAAAACTTAACGGTGAAATGAAAAGTTGCATACCGTAAACTATAGTGGCTAAAGATTCTATAATATAAAACAATTTACCGTCAATTTCCAAAAATACCACTTTTTAAGTTTTTTTTCCAAAAATACCATCTTAAAGTTTTTCTTCCAAAAATACCACATTTTTTCCAAAGTTCCAAAAATACCACTTTTTTTCCAATTCATTTTTAACATTCAAAATTAAACCCCAAACCCAAACCCTACCCCCTAAAACTATACCCTAATTTTGGAATAGTTAACCCAAACCCAAAAAATTTAAATTCTAAACCTTAAAAATCAACTTTTAAAAAAGTGGTATTTTTGGAATTTTGGAAAAAAAAGTAGTATTTTAGGAAAAAAACTTCAAGGTGGTATTTTTAGAAAAAAAAGTTCAAAAAATGGTATATAAAAGAATTCCTCGACAATTTAGTAGTAAATATTATCTTTATAAATAGCTTACAGTAGTGGGAATTAGTTAAGTGCTGACCTACTCTTCCATGTTATTATGTTACCGATTTTCATTTTACATGTAAGAAGTTAAAAAACGAAAAACAAAAGTAGTTTAGGAGTCAGGACCACTAAGCTAAGTTAGTACAAAAATAGTATTGTTAACGATAGCGATTTAAGGACGTGAAATCTAACTAAATGAAACTTTTTGAATGCTTTGTGCAGGTAGATTTTATTCACTCCTAGGAGTGGGTCCGAAATATAGAACATTAATCAATGGATGCCAACTTTTATATATATGTAAATATTTTATTAAGAAACCGTGTGGGTCCATTTTATTTAAAATATTTTCTAACGACAATTGGTCCGTCAGCCACGATGTATTGGACCTATTGGTGGGTCGTCAATATCAAACTTGCGGATCTTCCAGATTCTCATCGTTATAAATTATAGAATTGTCCAAATAACTTTTTTGTATTTCGTTTCATAACAAAGTTAATGCTACAAGTAAAGTAATTAGCTGTATCTCCTGAGGTAACTGTCCTTGTAAAGTTAGATGATAACAACTGAGCTAATAAAACAATTCAATACTAGAACGAATTTGTAAATGTTGCTGCTCAAACGAATTTTCAAAAATACGTGTACAAAGTTTTGTTTGTGATGTTTTTAGAAAGCATAAACCTTTTGTGGTGTTTTTGGGGGAAAAAACTAGTAATTGTTTGTTTGGAACAGAAACTTTATTTTTTTTTTGTCATCAAAAGATTGATATTACCCTTCAACAAACATTACAAAGGAAAGATCCTTAAATCCAAAAGATGGATATAAAAGCCAAATAAGTAGACTAGCTTAAATAACACAACAAGAACAAGAGAACATAAACTTTATTTTGTAGTAGTATTTTAAAGAATTCCTCTCAAAGTAATTTCTACGAACGAAATAGTTAACAGTAATTTCTAAGTTACCTTATCTTAAAATATAGATGATAACAAATGAATTGATACAATTACTAAATTTATAATCTAATAAGTAAAATTCATGCTTATGGCTGTTCTTAAACATTAGTATATATAAATTATAAAACATGTTTATTCGATGGTTACACTCATCCTGAGAGATAAAGTCGAATGGTAAAAGTTCGGATCACCTCTTAGTTATAAAAAAAGAAAAAAAACATCGTATAATAATGCTTTTCTAAATGGCATGAAGATTTTGCTAATATTCTTTTTGTTGCATAAGAAAAACAACATGTGAATTCGTAGAAAGATAGTATAGTAGCGTCCACAGCCCAGATACACCACCTCTCAAACGGGCCTTGTTAGTAACCACAGCCCAAATACAAAATACAAAATAAAGAACAGATTTGCGTCTGCCGGGAGTCGAACCCGGGTCTATTGCTTGGAAGGCAATTATCCTAACCGTTGGACTACAGACGCATTTTTGTTAAAGATATGTTACGCTAACACTTACCGAATTCAGAAGTTCTCAATCATACAGTTTGTGGATAATCTGTCAAGATCAAATCACTTTCTCCAAGAATATAGACTTTATAGAGAGCATTAAACCGTCTTCACAGGAGACTTCTCAAGTCGAGCTTTCATGTTTATCCACAAATGTAAGATACAATCCAAATGATCAATTCGTTTCATAGAAAAAACTATGGATCTTGTGTTTAATCTTTGCTCTTTCTAACACAAGACTTGGTATTGCTTCTCCTTTTAAACAACTATGTCTTCCAGACCAGAGGGATGGTCTTTGGGAGTTCATAGTTGTTTAGAAGGAGAAGCAATACCAAGTCTTGTGTTAGAAAGAGCAAAGATTAAACATGGTATTACCAAGTCAGAAAAGTGGAGGAACAACACAGATTGTTTTTCTTGGGATGGTGTCATTTGTGATCCTAAGACCGGTAAGATCCTTGAGTTAGAGGTAATGGACAGTTCTTTCTACGGTCTTTGAGATATAATAGTAGTATGTTCAAACTACTCCAACCTTAAGAGCCTAAGTCTTGGCCACAATAATTTTCTGGTATTCTACCAGATTCCATAGGCAACCTCAAATATTTTGGAGGTTTTTGCTTGTCGTAGTTGCAATTTCCATGAAAACATACCTTCTTCACTCGGAAATCTTTCTTTTCTTTCTTATCTTTTTCTTTCTGATAATGATTTTCACTAATGAAGGACTAAATCTGCAACTTGTGCTACTCAAGTTGAGCTCGCTCAAATCGACCCACCTTGGTTCTAACCAGTTCAAAGGTACACTCTCATCTAACATGAGTAGCCTCTCCAAATTGGAGTATTTTGATATGAATGGAAATTCATTTTCTGGATCCATTCCTTCTTCTCTCTTTATTGATTGAACTTGACGTGTGAAGAAACCAATTCAGAGGTCCTCTTGAGACTCAGAATATTTCTTCCCCATCGAGACTTGGAGATATTACTCACATTTAATCAAACTAAACTAAATTGTAACGTTTAGCTATTCTGCTCGAGATCTTAAGTATAAATATTATAATTATGTGTTGAAAACTATTTGATTTTTTTTTTCAAGCAAACACGAATACATCTGATTAAATTATTTCAGTGATGGACGCATATTTCTACTTAAAAATGACAACAACATCTATTATAAGTACAAAGGCCAGGGCAAAGCCAATTTCTACGACACCAACGATCGACCTCCGTTATTACATGGGGTTGGACCGTTGGAGGGATGCATATCAAAAACAACTAAAGTTTTAAGGGTGGTAGCCATTTTGATTATATTTTCTTTGTTTTTATTGATTTTTCTTCGATTAGACTAAATATATATATATATATATAGTAGCACAAACTTACATTAAGAAAACACATACTATCTTGAAAATTAACTGAGTAATCTTTGACCAAAAAATACGAACAAATATTTCTAACTTAAACTGTTAAAAACTTTTACTTAATTTGATTATCTATGTAAACATATATAAAATGTATTGAATCTATTTAGCAAAAAAAAAATGTATTGAATCTTGGTCAAAGATATCAAACAACATTTCTGAGTTAATTATTATGTATACTTTAGCCAAAGATAATAAAACATCTTTCCGTTTATTTTTTAATTTTATAGTAGATATTTTATTAAAATAGTAATATTTTTATTGCATTTTGATTCGTAATACAACTTAACGAATATTAAGATGCAAAATAAAATAAAAAATCGGTTCAATATGTTTTTATATATTAGACATGGTCTATTTGGTAAATATGTTGCATTTTAATAATTTAATCTAATGTAATTTTTCATCACTAAATTAATATTTTGTCATGTAACAACAATCTAGGTTACTTACCGAGTATATAAAAAAGGGAAATTAGGTGGAATAATATGTTTTGACATGTAAATTAATAAAGTAAGATGTGTAATTGGAAAATTAGGTAATTAACAAAAAGAAAATTAAATTTGACTAATTTACCAAAAATAAATTTAATTAATGTTGTCAAATTTCATCACACTTAATGCGGGGAAAAAACCAATTTGGAACTGGACTATTGAGAATGTGTCTTTTTGACTATGGGCTTTTGAATATAGTCAATATCAACCCAAACACAACTAAAATTCAAATTTAAAACCTGAACTAGTCACATTGGTGTCGATTTGAACATGAAATTGTTGACCGTGAGTCAACGACGACGGAATAGTGATATGGCCGACACGTAGACAAACAACGATTGTTGCGTGTACTCATTAACCAAAACGACGTCGTTTTTAAATCGGAGAAAAAACAAAAATAATTAAAATCCCTAATTTTAAAAAATCCTCAATTCTTGTTTTTCTTCTTTTCTCTATCGAGACCAAACATAACCAAATTCAAAATCTCAAAAATCTGCAAAATGAAGAAGAGGATTTGATGAATTAGAAGAGTAATTAGAGACAATAACTTTGGAATCCTTCTTCTTCTTTTTCGTTTCTATTCTTCTCCTTTCATCTTCTTCTTCAGTTCGTAAAGAAAACACAAATTGAAATTCAAAAGTTTACAAAATCAAGAGAAGAATTCGATTGACTAGAGGAAAAGAAGTTACTGTAAACAACAACCTTCAAAACCAATTTGATTTTGAGTTACATATTTGGGTTCTTCAAAGACAAAAAAAGAGGTAATTTGCGATTTGGGCTAAGTATTTGAATCGATGTTTTTCTTTGTTTTCTTATAGTTCTTACACATGTATATACATTCACGTATATAGGGTTCATATTTGTTCAATTTTTCTTGAATAAAGAATATGTTGTTATTTTGAACACTAAGTGTTCGATGAAATGTTTGTGAGAGATAATTTCATCTTTTTACTGATTTTTTCTGATTGCGATTACAATTTTCAAGGAGATAAAACCTTCAATCTGTACCATGGTGGGAATTGGGTGACGAATCATGCCATAGAGGCTGCATATATGAATGGTGAGGTGTTAACAATGGAGTGTAAACCGGAAGAATTATTTATCTCTCTGTCTACTAAGTTGAGTGGGATGAAGGTGGTTGTGTTACTTTGAAGGCATGGTGATCAAGCAAGTTTCGTGATCGTTAAGGAATGGTCTTCTAGTCGGTTTTAGTAGAAGCTTTGTTCCCTTTGTGGTTTAGAACAAGTTTCTAGTCGGTTTTAGTACAAGCTTTGTTCCCTTTGTGGTTTAGAACAAGCTCTTTTATTCGGTTTTAGTGTTCCTTTTGTGGTTTAAAACAAGCTTTTACTCTCGTTCCCTTTGTGGTTTAAGGACAAGTATGGCTATGTGTTTCTCTTCAAGCTTTGTTCTCTTTGCGGTTTTAGGACAAGTTTGACAAGTTAGGACAAGTTATGGATTGTGTTTTTAAAACAATGTTATATGTTTGTCTTCAAGCTTTTTCCGATTAACAACACAACAACTCATCAAACTCATTATCATAACATCAAATTCATGTCACCGAGAAACATCAAACTCATTATCATAACATTAAACTCATGTCACCGAGAAACATCAAACAATTGTCTCCAATCTAAGTTACATCAAACATCACAACCACACATACAATCCATTGTCTCTGATCTAAGTTACATCAACTAACTCAAAACAAAAACAAGAAACGAGAAACATCACAACCACACACACAATCATGTTTTTCAAACTATGAAGCTCCATTTTGAAATCATGAATCTCCTTTCCAACATCAGCCTCACAAGTTCTTGTCTCCATTTCCAGAGTTAGGATCTCAGATTCACAAGCTCCCAATGCCTTATGTAGCTTAATCGAAGCTCCTTCAATGTCATCTATTTTGTCTATCAAGTCCTCAATCTCTTCAACCATACATTTATCGGTCCACTTAAACGTATGAAACCATTTACTCTGCACAAAACAAATCAAATCACAAAGACAAGAACATGTGAGCTTAAACACAACAAGGTTCATCTACTAGTGAAAACGTACCTCCTCTGACCCATTTGGACAAGCATGGAACAGTCGTCCAGGATTTTTAGCAGTCTTAGACGTCTTCATCATTACAGTTTCTCCACATTTGCATGTCTTTGGAAAGCCTCTTCGAAATTCAGCCGTTGTAGCAGAGCAACCTTCGGTTAAGCGTTGAATACGAACGGAAGAAGACGGAAGAAGAAGGAAAAAGTAGAAAAAGGTTTCGAAGATGAAATTGCCTCAAATTACTTCTCTAATTCATCGAATCTCTAAAGGGTTTTTGCAGAAATTAAAGTTTGAGTATCGAAGAAAGAAGAAGAAGATCGACGATTAGGGATTTGATATATGTTTGTTTTGCCCCTTTATCAAAACGACGTCGTTTTGGTAAATGAAAAACGTCGTCGTTTTGGTCGATTAAACAGAACCATTTGCCAACGTGTCGTCCTAGTCACCGTTAGCGTTGACTAACGGAAAGTTGGTCAAGGTTCGTTTTGGCTCAAAATAGCAGAGTTCAGGTTTTAAATTTGAATTTTAGTTGTGTTTGGGTTGATATTGGCCATATTCAAAAGCCGAGAGTCAAAAAGGCACATTCTCAATAGTCCAGGTCCAAATTGGCTTTTTCCCCCACTTAGTGCTAATGTTGTCAAATTTCAGCACATTTAATGCTAATTTATTTGTAATAAATAAAGAAATAATAATTTCATATAAAAATAAATTTAAAATTGACATATAAAGAAAAACATTTCGTTTTAAAAACATATATTTCTTTTTCTTTTTTTCTACATTATACGATTACTCAAAATATGCATATTTTTTACCTTTCAGAATAATTAATTATTGTTTGAATAAATAAATTATATAATAAACTATATCACAAATTAGAAACTATTAAAATAAATAGTGAACTATTTCATTATTTGTATTTAAATAACAATAGTGAGCTTTATTTTAATATAACTAACTACTTGCTTGATATAATGAATTTCACACTAAAATTGCGTAATAGTGAACTATTTATGAATATATTTAACTAATAAAATATTGAACTATTGTAGAATATAACAAGTATAGTTAGTTGTTTGTGAATGAAATTAATTATATAAATAATTATTTTTTATTTGTAGCTAACTACACATGGATATATAACTAACTACATTTAAATATAGTTATATATATGAATATAATAGTGAATTATCCTATGCGTAAATATAAGTAGTATAGTTAACATTTTGTAAAAAGATTAACTATATAAATAATATATTCATAGTTTCTAATTTGTGATATAGTTCACTATATAATTTATCTATTCAAACAATAATTAATTATTCCGATAAGTAAAAGACTATGGCTATTTTGAATAAATGTATTATGTAGAAAAACAAGAAAAATAAATGTTTTCTTTATATGTCAATTTCAAATTTTCTAGATGAAATTATTATTTCTTTATTTATTATAAATAAATTAGCATTAAGTGTGATGAATTTTGACAACTTGAATTGAATTTATTTTTGGTAAATTAATCATATTTAATTTTCTCTTTGTTACTTACTTAATTTTCATATTACACATGCTACTTTATTAATTTAGATGCCCAAACCTATTATTCCACTAATTAACCCTATAAAAAATTAAATACATGTATATATAAGTAAATAACAAATTAAATATTTATTGCACAACATAAACATGTAATACGACTAGCTTTTAGTTTAATACGATAAATAAATTATTAAACATTAATATTTATATTGATGTATTTGTTCCATGAGAAAATTACTTTTTTTTGTTACATATTGTTTGAATGTTCTGAATTTATTTTAGGCGTTTTAAAAAAAGAAAACTTGTTTAAAATATGTAGAATGTAAAACAATAATTTATCACTTCCTTAATAATCCTTACCAATGCTTTTTGCTTGAGAGAGCCGTTGGCACACCCGTACCTATCTCCGAACCTGCTTTCCACTTTTTTGGCTCTTCTTTTGGCTCTCCCTCTCAACTTTCCTTTTTATCTCTCATTTTTAAACTGTTTTCTCCCTTTAATTTTGATCAAGAAAAGAAAAAGAGATTCTGCTAGCTTCTTTGTTTTGAACAAATATTCCTTTTTAAAAAAATAAAACATATCTGCTTTGAATTACTTCCTCGGGTTGTTTCAGTTTTTAAAACTTGAGTCTTCAATTCTTGAGTTTTAGGCATAATCTTTTATGAAATAAGAGTCAAACATTGGAGAGGATGATAAAAAGATCTTCATTTAGTTACAAGAAGAGGCAGAGTCTCTCTGATATCACTAACTCTCAATCTCAAGAAGAGCTTCATCTTCAGGATATCAGTTTGGAGCCAAGTGAACACGTAAACCGGTTGATGAAGGTGGCATATCTCTTTCTCTAAATTTTGATTTATAGACGGAATTCGACTTTGATTTTATATCGGACATTTTGACAGGAGAATGTAGCATTGGTTAAGCTTCTTGAAGAAAGAGAGTATCCTTTTGTTCAATTTAGCTTCATTTTGGTAACTTGTAATGCAATGAATTTGAAGAAAGGATGTTTTGTTTAACAAGAGGAATCAATAAAAGTAAAACAATTGAGCTAAGCAGATACGAATTGCGGAGTCTACGCGAAGGAATACACAAACTGCAACTGCAAAATTGGAGCCTTGCTCAATCCAATACCCAATTCTTAGCCGTAAGATTGCGTTGTCCCCTTTATTTTCTTAATTATTGATTATTGTCTCTTTGATTCAATGTCTTGATCAAAACAATATATTGTTTTTTTTGCAGGAGATAAATTTATCTAGAAACAAGGTGAAACCATAACTTACTCTCCGGTCACATGTTTTGGCGTTTCTTCGTCTAAGATTAAATATGTTTCAGGTGAAAGCGTTGCATCATGAGGTTACTTGCAAGAGTGCTTTGCTTAAAGTTAAATGTTGTGAACAAGAGGTTTGGTTTCTTACTTGTAATTTGTAAATCATTTTTAAGTGTTTAACCTCTTATTTTTTTCAAGATTCACAATTGGGTACTCTTTGGATGGTGCATTTACATCCAGTTCACTTCTTTGTATAAAACCTAAGTTGGATATGTGTTTCTGATATTTTTTTTCACACTTTTCGGTTCAGAAAGGCGAAAATACACAACCAAGAAGAAGTGCAGTAACAACAGAGAATATGCTTAAGATTGCTGATGAAGAATCGGCGAGACTTTCAGTTCCAAACAGAAGGCGATTCATCAGAAGCAAATGTATATATATAATCATATGCCTGCTTCAAAATTGAAATAAATTTAATTCGTTTATTTCGGTCTAATCTTCGGCTGCTTCTACAGCCTTAGGAGCATCCACTCCACACAAGACTGAGGCAACCAAAAGGTTTTCATTTGAACCCCTGAATGTTGTTTGAGAATTGGTGACACCACGCTCAATGGTTTCATGATCGTTACGTTTCAGGAGACAATCAAGAAGGAAATCAGCAGCACAAGAAGTGACAGATAATCTGTTTGAAATCGAGGATCTTCAGCTAACAATGCCCAACGACATGTGCCGAAAAGACAGATCTAAAGTGGCATCACATACTCCAAAGAAGGAACAGAAAACTGAAGATTTAAAGAGAAGAGACGCTCCTAGGAAACATCAGGATAGTAAAGTCCATCGAGGGTGATCGACATTGCATAGACCAGCTGAGAGGATACATTATTACAAGGAAGTTTCTCTCATTACTAAGATGAGATTATCTTAATGTAGAAGACTGTTTTGCGATGGTTCTGCTTTAGAGATTGATCAATCTCTAAGACGTTTACTTATTCGCTAGGAAACCATTAACATATTTATCTAGCTATGTTTTTGCATTTGAAAGTTGTTTAGGAATATTTATTTAGAGATTTAAGATACTTGATATCAGACACTAATGATGTTGTACAAGCTTTGTGTCGCCCTTAAGTTTGGCCTACACTACAGCCTTTTGCCAAGACAATGGAGCTTTAAGCCGAGCTTATGAAATTATCAAAATACAGTTCCAGTCAACGCTCAAGCACCAAGGCTGCAGAAAGGATATCTAAGTATTCTTATCGTATTGACTCTAGAATGCATTGAAAAAAATAACATGTGACACATAACACTTGTGTGATTATTAAAAAAAATTCTAACATTTTGCGTAACCAAAACATTCATTTTCCAAATAAAAACGTGCTCGTCATAAAAATAACTTTTTTATCAAAAATAATATTAAAATTAATAAAAACACACTTCAAACATTTCAAAGCACACCATAATACTAGCTTATCGATGTGATTGGTATATGCAATAAAAGAATCGAGAAGAAAAGAAAAAATTAGAGAGTAAAAGGAAGAAAAGTAATAATGAGAAGAAATATTTTCCTTCATCTAAAATCAGAAAAATAAATATTCCTTTTACTTTTTTAACGTCTGGATTGATTTATTATTTTATTTCAAATTATGAGAACTATTACAAAAACGATTCAACTACAGACGATTCACTCCGACCTTTATAGATCCACGACAGACGACTCTTCATGCTCCATACTCGTGATGGATACCATCTACCTTTGCTGCATGAAAATCGCGCTACGCTGGTGACCTCTTGTAAGCTTGTCTCCATTAATCTGCAGATTTATTAATAAATCGTAATATCTGGAAATCGAACCCCAAACCTCCGGATGTAAAAGCCTAATTAAACCGGACCTTAATCTCAAAGAACTTTCCTCAACAAATTTTATTCTAACTAACCCTCTCTATTCTAACTAACCCCAAAATCATTTTCTTTCATCTTTACCCCTCTATATTTACTAATATAATACTAACAACCTAACTAAATACCTAATTAAATTACCTAACAACCAAAATAACTCTAACCTATCTTAACCTTCCACGTGCCCCTTCCTCTTCTTCCTTTCTCTTTCTAGCTGCGTTAAACGCCCAAAAACAGAGCAAGCTCCAAGCCTCCAACAATAAAATCAAAACATCAATTCCCCTCTTTCTCTAATTTAATTTTGAATTCAATTAGACAACAACCAAACACTAACTCTTTTCCTCTTTCTCTCTCTTTCTCTCTCTCTCTGCTATGAACGAAAGAAAACAGAAGCTAAAAAACAAGATTGATTCTCCCTCTCTTCCTCTTATTTCTCTCTGAATCGAACAATGTTGATTCTATTCTTCTCCTCGTCATTCTCTTCCTCTCTTTCCTCTCCTTAAGTGGCAAAGAACAACTAAACAAAAAACAGAGGAAGCTTCGGATTGGACAGATTTGGAAGCTTCCTCATTGTTTGATTTTTCCTCAACTTGTCGCCAATCCGTCTTCTTCTCTCTCTCTCGGTCGTCGTCGTCATTCTTCTTTGGTTCTTCAACTTTGTTATAAAAAACAGAGGCAATTAGAAAAAACAGAGGCAATTAGAAGGTACAATAAAAGTTCAGTCTGTTCTTCGTTAGACAATTAGAGGATACATGTATGATATTAATGTATTTTCCAATTTTAGTGTTTAGGGTTACGTTAGGGTTTTAGGGTTTTACTGGCATGACTAGGTATGAATGTGTTATTTATTTTGGTACGAGTCTCTGCCAGATATGACTGGTATGACTAGGTATGAATGTGTTATTTTATTTTGGTACGAGTCTCTGCCAGATATGACTGGTATGACTAGGTATGAATGTGTTATTTTATTTTGGTACGAGTCTCTGCCAGATATTACTGGTATGACTAGGTATGAATGTGTTATTTTATTTTGGTACGAGTCTCTGCCTTATATGACTGGTATGACTAGGTATGAACCATATTTACGAAATTTGTTAATTTCTTACTCTTTTGTAGGGTACAATGACAAAAAACTGCACAATCATATGTTTTGATTATGGAGGATATTATTCAACGGATGGTGATTGCACAAGATGGATCTTAGGACAAGATAAAACTCTCACTTTACCGATACGGACCAAGCCGGAAGAGGTGACTTATTCAGAGTTGGTCGAAAAAATTGGCATAAAGATCATGATAGATCCATCCCGTTTGAGACTCAGTTTCTTCCCGATGATTTTGAAGGTTACGAATCCATCATATATCTCGAATGATGATGACGTTTTTAGTTATATGATGCAAGTGAATGGAGATGGTCAAAGAAATCTTTTGAATGTGGAGGTCGTCGAAGATGAACATATGGAGGTCGTCGAACATGAACATGTGGAGGTCGTCGAACATGAATATATGGATCACACTCAGATAAATATGCAAGTGACAACAGAAGAGGTTCAAGAATGTGACGTTGCTACTCAGGATGGTTTAATGACTCTTTACACAAACCATCAATCGGAGGCAGAAACTGGTATAACTGTTTGATTTTTTATATGTGATCTCTCTGTTTGGTATTACCGGTGTAACTGATATAACTGTTTTGATCATAGATTACCGAGAGTTTGATGACGGGAATTACTTTGGTACGCATGAAGACAATGAGCGAGAGGATGTTACTAAAGGAGCTAGGGCAGTAGGTATTCCATGGAAAGATGGTATAGATGACAGATTGCAAGTGGGTGAAGAATTTCCAAGTAAGGACGCAGTGAAGACATTAGTTCAAATAGCTTCACATCAAAATTCTTTTGAGTATCATGTATTTAGGTCGGCCCCAAACTTATATGTGCTCAGATGTATGTATCGGAAAAATGGTTGCAAGTGGTATTTACGAGTTCGACCAGCTAACGATTCAGATAGTTGGGTGGTTATCACTTACAATAAGATGCATACATGCTCTAAAGCAGATGCAAGTACAATGATAAAAAGAAGGAAAGGGTCAGCAGCAATAGTTTCTTCTATTGTGCAGGACGAGTATCCTGGTACTTTTGAGACTCCAAAACCGAAACAGTTGATAAAGATGACTAAAAGAAAAGCTAGTGTTGACATATGTTACTCTACTGCATGGAGGGGAAAAGAACTAGCTGCTAATGCTTTGCGGGGTAGTCCAGAAGAGAGTTATTTGAACTTGGAGGCTTATATGTATATGCTAAAGACTGTGAATGAGGGAACAAAAACAAATGTCGAATGGGAGAAAGACATGAAGTTTAAGTTTCTGTTCTTTGCATTGGGAGCTTGTCTTGAAGGGTTTAAAGCCATGAGAAAAGTCATCATTATGGATGCCACCCACCTTAAACATCAATATGGTGGAATTTTAATTGTTGCGATGGCTCAGGATCCTGATCGTCACCATTATCCAATAGCTTTCGGTGTAGCTGATGGTGAGAAAGAAGCAAGTAGGATGTGGTTTATGGTGGAATTGAAAAAATCTTTAAGTCCTGTAATGGAAGAGGAAGATCCAGATTTTTGTACATTGGTTTTTATTTCCGATAGAAATGTATCCCTCATCAATTCGATTGCGAAGGTGTTCCCATCGTCTGCACATGGGTATTGTATATATCATTTGTCTCAGAATGTGAAAGCAAGTGTTTCGGCTAAGAAGAAAGAAAATGTTGCGGCGCAGTTCATGAAATGTGCAGAAGCTTATACAGAGGTTGAGTTCCTTAGACTTTATACTGCGTTCAGTAGTAGGTATCCTGCTGCAGCCGTTTATCTCGCTAAAAGCACGACGATGGACACATGGGCAAGATGTTATTTTCCAGGGGAAAGGTACAATATTTATACAACCAATAGTGTAGAATCGGTCAATGGCGTTTTCGAAGAAGCAAGGAAGTACATGTTATTACCAATGATTGATATGATCATTGAAAAAATAGCAGAATGGTTCAACAACAATCGGAGAGCATCAACTGAAGTACCCGAGTCACAAAAGTTGGTGCCTTGCGTGCACAACATAATTGAGGAGAGAATACCGATAGGAAAGAAGTTACTGTCGCAAGAGCTAAACAGCTTAACTTATGAGTACAATGTGATGGGCCTTGATGGGATGAATTATGTAGTTAATTTGAGTCAAAACAGTTGCAGTTGCAAGTGTTTTGATAAAGACAGGTACCCGTGCGTGCATGCAATACAAGCTATCATCCGAGAAAGCGGAGAGACTACGATTCGTCATTATGAGTTTGCCTCGAACTATTTTTTGGTTGAGAAGTGGGTATCGGCATATAAAGAGACGATATATCCTGTACCAAATAGGACAACTTGGCTGATACCTACAACCAAACTTAACAAGCTTTGCCACGACTTTCCCCCGCCCCACAAAGTTAAGAAAGGAAGAAATCAAGAAAAACGGCACATGTCAACGGGAGAACATAGATGAAGAGGAAGAGGTAAGGGATGGATGGTCTGTAGGATTACTTAAACTACGTTGGTAAATCTCTCTGCCAGGTATGACTGGTAATAGTAGGTATGAAATTGTTATATTATTCTGGTAAGAGTCTCTACCAGATATGACTGGTATGACTAGGTATGAATGTGTTATTTTATTTTGGTACAAGTCTATGCCAAATATGACTGGTGTGACTAGGTATGAATGTGTTATTTTATTTTGGTACAAGTCTCTGCCAGATATGACTGTATTGACTAGGTATGAATGTGTTATTTTATTTTGGTACAAGTCTCTGCCAGATATGACTGGTATGACTAGATATGAATGTGTTATTTTATTTTGGTACAAGTCTATGCCAGATATGACTGGTATGACTAGGTATGAATGTGTTATTTTATTTTGGTAAAAGTCTCTGCCAGATATGACTAGGTATGAATGTGTTATTTTATTTTGGACTCTCTCTTTTTTATTAATTTTCATGATCCTAAAGTCCATATATATATCTAATTGATACTTAGGGACCACATTTTTTCCTAAAATATACCTCATACATAAGGATAATGTTTGAGTACAAACCTCATTGTTATGTCAAATACGCAAAAATAAAGTTATTATACATTTGAATACACGAAATGATAGTAAATATGTTTCAATGATTACATTGGAGTAGTCCTACTGGAAAAAATATGATTTCACCTAAGTATGACTAATAATACATGAAAACCACCCAAGTATGACTGTGTAAAATGGTCATACTAAAAAACTAAGTATGACTATCTTTAAATTTTATATTATATAATAGGTTTGACGGCGCATGTGTTAAACATGCTTATTTATAATAATTTTTATAAGTTTTTCACAGGTTTATGTTCACTTGTTAGTTAGACCAGTATGACCAGTTTTCTTTTTTACGTTCACTTGCTAGTTAGACCAGTATGACCAGATTTAGAACTTTTGTCAAATAATGCTTATCCTTACGATTTCTTCCAAATTGTTTCAAGGACCTACAAACCAACAACAAAGTACCTAAAAACAGTTCCATTAAAACAACATTCCAAGTTTTCATTTTTTTGTCTTATGCACCTAAAAAGAAACCACAAATTCAAAGTCTTTATCATTCAAATAAAACGACATTCAAGTAAAACAATGAACCATCACCATCACTTCTTCTGTTTCTTCACAATGTCGTCACTCTTTTTGGTGATTTTCCTTTTGCCCCCAGCCGCATTGTTTCTGATCGTGTTTTTCCCGGTAGGCGTATAATCCTCAGTCGTGTACACTGATGGTTTGCGTACCCTCTTCTGTTTGGTGGCACTTTTCTGCTTCACAACTTCGTCTTCTTCTCCTTTTGCTGTAAATTCAGTACATAAATAGATCAATTCAATTCATCACATTTGTCAAAAGAATTCATCAATTCATGATCATCGAGAGAGAAATTTAGTACCTTCTTCATTCTCTCGGTCTTTTGCTTCCTCAGTTTCTTGTTCTTCTTCTTTTCCACTATCTCCTTTTTCTTTAAAACCAACACCAATACACATGAAAACCATTAATGTATCTTTCATAATATTTACCTAATAAATAACAAGAGACAAGTTCTCACCTTGGTCTTGTTCTTTTTCATTCTCTCCTGCTTTCTCACTTTCTTTCTCCAGTTCCATCTCTTTCGTTTTTTCCTCTGATTCAGCTTCCTTCTCTTTCTCTGTGTCCATCTCTAATGCTTTGGTTTCCTTCACTGTCTCTTCTTGCTCTTTCCTAGAACCATCACCTTGCTCCTTTTCAGAACCGCCAACTTCTTCAAACCCTCCATACTCATTCTCAGCCACTCCATACCAGTCCGAATAACTTTTCATTTCAGTTTTAAGAGTCTTCACTTCAGCTCTAAGAACCCTCACTTTCGTCCTTTGAACCCTCGCTTTCATCCTTAGCTTATTGTTTTTCTTCTTTAAATCTTCAACTTCAATATTCACCTTCTCAAACTCCACAGCCATCTCTTTCTTCATTCTATCTTCTAAGTTTGTGATAAACTGAAGCAAAGCCGGATTCTTCTCTGGATCCAAGTCCGTAACCGGCACAATTTTCTCTATCAGAATGGATGTTTGGGCAGCCACATCTGCATCATACAAGTCTTTCCAACATATCTTCTTCTCCGCTTCAAGATGCTCGTTCCAACCGTCTTGAATCATATCGTGGCCTTCAAAACATGGTCCATTATCTAAGATGCGCTCCAAAAGTGTTTCTTCTATTTGAAAATCTGTTTCCAAGATACTTTGAATCTCCTGAAAATGAAAATTCGTACTAATTAGCTATAAACATTGGCCAACAATTTTCTACTTAAGAAATAAGTTCAATTGATACCTCAGGAGAACCAAGCTTCTCATAGAGATCTTCAAATGGCCAACCTTTCATATTACAATGTGCAAACATCGTCTTGCACATTCTTGGACACGCTGCATCTCTTCCTTCAATTTCAATCCTAAATGTATCCTTCAGTTTTGGTATACACTCAAAAGCCAATATCTACACATAAAGATACAAAAACAATTATATTCAACATACATGTGTTGTAAACAATGAACCATAACTAGGAAAATACGACTTTTACCTGCAAAGGATATACAAATCCAGCAATGGTCCATGCGCCATTGGCAACACCTTTCATTAACTCCAACGAGGTATAAATATCATTGACAGAATTGTTAAATGTCATTCTTCCCCACGGATATGATTTACACAATTCTGGATCTTCAGCCATTCTAAATAGGAACTTCTCTATATTACCATTGCTCTTAGACTTACATGCGATTACGGCGTTTAAGAAGTACACAATCGCCAACTTTAGGCGATTCTCATCCCGCCTCTTCTGCTTCAATGAAAGCAGCTTATCCTTCACATTTTGTACAGTAACATTCTTCTTATTCGCAAAGTACTTCTTCCTCAACTTACTTTCATAATACCGCAAGTTCATCTTCGGATTGATTCCAACCGGATAATCATGACAGTCAAACCCGCATAGGAGACCATGCTCCCTCATAGAGTACCGGATAGGCACACCATTGACCACAAACCAAACAGCTCTCCTCCTATCCACATGCACAGTTCGAAGAAACAACATCCACAATGCTTGAGACTTGTGATTCGGTTCCCTAAAAATGTGAAATACATGCTGAAACTGACCATGTTTCTTAAACCACTCCAACTCCGGTTCCAATCCCACTGTCTCAATGGTCTCCAAGAAATCTTTCAAACCACACCTCGTATTTATTTTGCATAGGGTGTTAAACTGGCTAGGGTGGAAGAAAAAACGCTCAGGCTGCATCGGTAGGGTATCTGACTGCTCTTTATCTTGCAATGCAAACAAAATGTCAATCCCAATATACCAAACTTACACTCAGTAGAATCAGTTTTCTTATGTACAAACATTTATACTCACTAGTACCAGTTCTACGATTTCATAAAATTTATACTCATTATTACCAGTTCTGTGATTATTTTATCCTAATTAATACTAAGAGATACAAACATAATGTCAATCCTATAATACCAAACTTATACTTAGTAGAATCAATTATCCTATGTACAAACTTTTATACTCACTAGTACCAGTTCACCGATTACATCACATTCATACTCATTATTACCAGTTCTCTGATTTTTTTGTAGCCTAATTAATACTAAGAGATGCGGATTAGATACATACCTTTGATGACGATGGATCCGTTGGCGTTGGATTCGTTGGCATGGGATCAGTTGGACAGGTTTATGTTGGCGTTGGATCTGTTGGCATGGGATCAGTTGGACTGGTATCTGTTGGCATTGGATCTGTTGGCGATGGATCTCTTGTCACTGGATTTGTTGGGGATAAATCACAAGGCGATGGATTCGATGACGATGGATTCGATGCCGGCTCTGACCCTATCGTAGCCCCATTGGTTTCTAACTCACTGTTGTCACTCACAGCATACCTATGGCTAACTTTCCCTTTGGACCCTTTCCCTTTCTTCTTACTATCCATTTCTACAAAAAGGGCAACAAAACAAAATCCTTAATTTCATAACCATAATCCAATATAAAACAAACCCATTCGATTCATATCAAAAGTCTAAACCAATTTCATTCCAATTCCAAATCTCTAATTCTATGTCCGAAAATGCACAACCAAAACCAAAACAAAATCCTTTAAATTCTCTAATTTTAGAACATCAATTACCCATTCACCCAAATTAGAGAGACGAGGAACATAGAAGCAAGAAGAGAAACAAACTCATTCGATTTTCTTCAATCTTGCAATCTATAAATCCGTGATTATTGAAATCCCATTGAAATCGAATAGGTTTTGGGTTTTAATCTGTGAAACAAACACAAAACTCATTTCGGTTTTACTACACACCCGAATCTAAAACCAAAGCATAATACAACACTCATTCACAAAGACCCGAATCTAAAACAAAGCATAATACAACACTCATTCACAAAGACCCGAATCTAAAACCAAAGCATAATAAGACACTCATTCACAAAGACACTCATTCACAAAGACCGGAATACGTCTCTCTCTTCTTCTTGACACGAAATAAAAAAAAGAAGAGAAGAAAACAATTTTTAGGGACTTTGATTTGCCATCTCACAACACGTTCCCAAACTTTGCCATCTCACAAAACAAACCCATCCGATTATATGAAAAGTCGAAGCCAATTTCATTCTAAATCCTAATACAAATCTCTAATTTCATGTCCGAAAATGCACAACCAAAACCAAAACAAAATCCATTAAATTCTCTAATTTCAAAAATCAATTACCCATTCACAAATCAGAAAGACAGAAGAATATAGAAACAAGAACATAATCAAACCCAGGCACAACCAAAACCAAAACCAAAACAAAATCTATTAAATACTCTAATTTCAGAAAATCAATTATCCATTTACAAATCAGAGAGACAGAGGAAAATAGAAACAAGAACATAATCAAACCCATTCGATTCTCTTCAATCTCGTAACCTATGAATCTATGAAACAAACCCAAAACCAACAAATTGCAGAACATCTCTTTGGTTACCTTCAGGAGATGGAGATTGAAAAACGGTGAAGACGACGATTTTAGCGACGGCGACGGCTTACGACCGCTGGAATGAAGGCGATGGTGACGGAAAATTCTTTTTCGTCACTCGGAATCGCAGAAACAAGAAGAAGGAGAGTAATCAATTTGTTCTAGGGTTTGAGTTATGATTTGGGGATAAATCGTGAAAGAGAAAACTCATTTTTCCTTGTCCTTTCTGTCTTTTAGTCTAATTCATTAATGACATTTATGTCTTTCACTTATTTGTATTTAAAAAAAAATCAGAACATAAAATAAAATCATAACAAGGTTATTATGGATTTCAAATGTGTATTGAGGGTCAAATAAGATTAAGGTCCAATTAAACCCTTGGTCAACCATTGGGCGAAGGCAGTGGCGGAGGCAGAAATTTTTTTCATTGGGGGCATAAAACTTTTAAACATATAAAAGTAAAAAAAAATATATATTAACGATGCTGGAGCTTTTTCTTAAGTTTTGATAATCAGTGAATAGGCCATCTAGTATATTATTTGAGCTTAAATTTAAAATTTATTTTTCTCTTTGGTCGAATGGGCCATACAAAATTTAATTTTGGGTTTAAAAATATATTTTCATGAGTTGTGCAATTAATGAAATAAAAGGATAGGGGCAAAATATTTTAAATAAGTGGGGGCAATTAAATTTGGCTTTAATAATTTACACCAACTTAAAAAATTCCATTGGGTTCATTGGCCCCCATCTCACTTGACGTGCCTCCGCCAATGGGCGAAGGGGCTTCCACTTTTTTTACTCTTTAAAACATAGTAGTAAAATAGAAAAATTATATTTTTTTCAATTCTTTTCTTTTCTTTTCTATATGATTGGTATAAAGTTGGAAAAAAAAACAATATTTCATTTCCTTTTCCTCTTACGTAGTTGGACAATCGCGATCACACCCTAATACTATTGCGGGCGGAACCAAATTTTCTCCATATAAACGAACTGCCGCATGTGGTCTAGTTCTTTTTATATTATTGTTTTTTTTTTTTGTCAACAACATAGCTTCATTCATAGGAGCAAATTATAATGTCCATTTTACAACATAGCTTTGCAAGTTGCTTCTAGCATTCTTACCTAAAGTATCCTTCTTACCTAAAGTATCCGAATAAGTATTGGCTACTCTAGCGATGTGCCCAAAAACAAAGTTGCATTGTATTGTTTTTCTTCTCCAAAGTAAAAACGTACCAGATTTCACTATTGGGGATGAATGATGATTTTGAAAACAATCCATATGCTTCCATTCAAAGTCAATAAATAACTTCGCAATCTGAACTTTTTATGTTAAGCAAAGCATAAGGTTTATCTAATACTCTCTTTATTTCATTTTTTTTTAATCATTTTAAAGTTAATCTTTTTTATATTATTTGTCAGTTTAGATTTTTTATACATATTTATGATTAAATTTCCATTTTTATTTCTTACTTATTTGCTTATTAATTACGTTTATCAAATTAAGTAATGTATTAATTAGGAATAACACATAAAATTTAAAAAAATTTTCTTAATTGTGCGAAAAACATCAGAGACAAGTAACTCGAAACGGAGAGAATATTAAACACTTGATAAAATTAGCATTTTTAGAGTTTGAATGGTAATACTATTTTTTTTTTTAATTGAGAAAGTGTTTAGAAGGTGGTAACACTAAATTGAACGGTGTAGATATAGAAAATTGTATGAGTGATGCATTACAATTGCAGATCGTACGGAAATATATATTTACGAAACAGGTATGGTTCGTATAGAAAAAGGAACAAATAATATTTAATTAATTAAAATCAATTGTTTGATTGGCGAAAACAACAAAAGTATTTCGAAATCAATCTTTAAAATAATAGTTTTACGACAATTGTTTGATTTTAGTAGAGTTGTATAGAGTAAAACTAGCATGCATGTTTTCTTCAAAAACATTTTTTTAATTAAATAACAAATGTTGACAAAAACAAATTAATTAAATAACAAATAAGTGCTTAAGATAAAATACACATATGAACCACACCATAATCGGGGATGACTCCAAGCATGTACAATTCTACTTTTGTAAGTGAGTTATATTTTGGAAGAATGGTGATATTTGTATTATTTCTCCTGCACCGTCACAAACCCACTCCATGCCGCTGATCACAATCTCAACCTTTAATTATTTGTCCAAAGCAAAAGGTATTAATTTCTATTAAAAACCCTATATTGGAGGGGTAATTTTTTCCTTTTTGATAAAGGGTTTACTAATTGGAGAGGTAATTATTAACAACGTTTGTCAATCTGGGGAATTCTTTATCAAAGTTGACGTAGACAATTAGCCCAAAACAAAACAAAAGATGATGTATGACAACCAAAAATCAGATGCAAAAGGCCAGAGGGAAAATAACACCTTGAAATAAGATAACAATAACTAATAAAATTTCCTCCATTTTTAACCGAAGAAGGTAATGAAATCTTCGAGAATTAGATTGGGGTCCTCACGTTTCACTATCTCTTTCGACATTGGGAAAAGTGGGTCATCATCATCCTCGCTCATGCACCATTATTCCTCCCCTAGATTTTTGTTAGCCTCCCAATGGTGACACTCCACCATCCACCAGTGCATAACAAATTATGTATGGAACAGAATATATGTAGAATAATTGTTTTTTCCTATCTGAATTATATATTAATAATATTTTGGTGAAATACGACAGTCGACGGTTAACAGAAAAAATCCGTGAAACTAAGGTGGTGGACAACAGAATGTCTCTCTAGAGAATCAGAGACAAAGCCCTGCAAAAAAAGGAGACAATGTAAACTTACAATAAACAAATACTAAAGTTTAAGAAAGAAAAAAAAAAAAAAAAACCAACAACTAAATCCCAAAGATAACCAAAACTCACCAAACCTACAAAACTCTCAAGTTTCTGAAAGATTTAACGTAGAATGATTTTTAGTATATATAAATATTTCTAAACATGTATATAAATAACAAATATATACATAAAATTGTAGATTTTTGTTAACCGTACGATGCATAATAGAACATGATAGTTCGTCCATTTGAAACTGTAACTGTGTTTCTGTTTGAAAATATAATTGTTGAATGGTTTTATTTTTATTTTTCTACTTAAATCGATATACAATTTTATAAATGTATATTTTTGAACAAAATTATGTCAAAAACTTAAGATCCCACTACAAGTCTACGACCCCACTTTCTTTCACTATCTAGTATTTATATGATACATGGTTCAACATTTCCTACCGTTAATTTTTGTTTGTCTTCTTTCTTTGTTATTTGTTTTTCTGTATTGAACAAAATATGTTATAACCGCTTAGTCTATGATTCATACCCACTCAATTGCTCTGTTTCTCTACATATAAAGTTATCATTCGTTGTTTGAAGTTATCAAAAGTTATTGTACATTAATAACTCTATAAATATTCCATTGCATGTATGTGTACATATTTAATATCTGCTAAAATTATTGTCGGAAATTGTTAATTAATCTCAACTTGTGATATCCACCAATCCAAAGTTATGTCTATTAGAGATTCACTTGTCAATATATAATCCAACAAATAATTCAAGGCACCTTCGAAAGAACCACTTCCTTTTTTTCTTTGGGTCACACAACAATACAATACAATACAATATAGTAAAATATCACACCTTCGACAGAAAAAGTTTATCACACACAATTGCCAAAATTATCAGCAAATCACCAAATGGAACAATAAAAAGTAGTAAAACAAGAAATACATTTCTTTCAATCTCAAATGATAGAGGACCGGACGCTCAACTGCTGCACTCTAGTTTCCAGTGTGGACCCGTCTCAAGACCTCCCATTATTAACTTAATGTATGTTTGATAATGCAAAATAGAATTATTAAAATCTTTTTTCTCTTTCTTTCTTTTAACATTCTGGTGTTTGGGTATGGTCTCTTTTAGGGTCATGGCAATAGTTATAGACTAAGAAGTTCCTCTGTGCCCATGTCATCGCCTCCATTTGTTGCCGACTCAATCCTCCATTCCCTGGTGCAACCGAGGGTGGTTTGCATAAGGCGGATCCATCCGCTGTGCACCCGGCTAGCTTAAAGTTTTTGTATTTAGCCACAAATGGTTGGTATCGATAATCAGCTTTGATCCTCCCATTTTCCGTGGCCCAGTCTGATGCATCCCATATCGTTCCGTACACCCACATCGGTCTTGTGGGAAAGATAGCTTCATTCTTTCTATTATACGTACGTATAGGTACATCATCCACGTAGAATCTATATATATGAAAAATTTGTCCAATTAGAATATCAAACGTCACCGATGTTTATATAACCATTTTGATGTACATATAAAAAATTGATCTTGACTAACACAATTTGGTTGGGGTTCCACAATATTGCATAATGGTGGAAATCTTGAGTAGGATCGAACCACAAGTTAAATTTCATTTCTCTCCCGATAACATTTCGGTCACCACTTCCTCTAACGAATACATTCGTTTGAAGGCTATAAGGTTTCCCTGGCGTTGTCCCTAGAAACTCGATATCGACCTCGTCGTGGTCTCCGGGATGCTCTTGGTTGTTTGAGAGCTATAAATCCAAAATTTGTTAGGTAAATTTGAATTTAATAACGCTTTAACTTGTATTAAGTGGTTAATTAATTCGATCATTTCAAAAGTATTTCTTACGTAGAGGGATGTATCAACTCCAGCCGTGAAGCCTGATTGGAGCTTAATGGAAGCACCAAAGTAGCCCGACCTGTACGAACGATGAGACTTGAATCCACTCCCTGTTCATATTCACATCTAATCAGTCACTCCAATTAATTAGTTAGATACGACAAAACTACTATAAATGATAGTATAACTAAAATAAGTCATCGGGATCAAATCCTCCATAAGCTACCGACACAGACGTGCGGTGTATTAAATAACATCAGAAATTTATGTGTGAGGTTTGACAAAGAAAAAAGAAATCGTCACTTTCCGATATCAATTCAAATCAAATTTACATTCATTGATATTGTTTTTCTATGTTTTATTCCAAATGAAGCATATATATCTAATGTTTTTGTACGTATATGACATGGACCAACGAATTGAACCCCACAAATTTGGTTGCAAACGAAAAAGATGAAAAAGAAAGAAAAAAACCAGAGGATTTGTCGAGCCAAAGAGTGATAACGTCTTGCTCTCTACGCTGATGTTGAGATCCCCATAGAGTCCGAAATTCACGATCAAAAGGTGAAGTCGGTACTCGAGAACTCGGGTAGTATCCCGGCGAAGGAAAACGCTGGCTATAACCACTAGGACACAACACTAAGAGAGCTAGAAGGATAAGAGGAAAGGCCATTTGGAGAGTGAAGTAGAGAGCCCTTCGAGTGGTTAATACAAAACGGAGAATAATAACATTGATGGTGAATGAAGTAAAGTGGAGAACACAAGTGGTGTATAAATAGAGAGTTAGAGATATGTGCGGGTCCTACAGTTATAGGAGTGAGTGATTGTTATCCGTTGATTGGATAGGCCTTATGGATTTGATCTTGTGCCAAATATGAACATTTCATGTCAACTTATTAATTATAAGAATTATTAAGAAAAATGAAAATTCAAGAAATGGAACTGAGAAATACGATTTTATAGTTTTCCTATAAAGTGGTTGATGTACAAAAATATTGTTCCTTAGTAACGGGGTAACTTCTTTTGTTTTCTCTAAACTCCCATAAATGTTTTTCAAGTTTTTCGGGAAAAAATACTACTTGTTTCAAATGCAAGGAATATATTATGAAAAAAATCGAGTTAGTTTGCTTATCTTTCGTGAGTTAAATAAAGAATTTTTAGGTACATATAGTATTTAACCAAACTTTGGATTTTTCCATGATTAAACTTCTTTTTGTAAATGATTAAGTACGGTAGAAACTCAACTGATCTCATGGTTGAACAAAGTTTAATTAGTGTTTCTAAATTAGGAAGACTGGAGTTCCATTCTCATAAACTTCGATTTATTAACAATTATGAGGGCGCTTGGTAATGACTTTTACTTTATACTTTGCTGTAAACTTTTGGCTGTAGAGATTTTGGTTGTTAGTGCTTTGACAGTTATCTTAAATTTTAATAAAAGTCTGTTTGGTAATATATAATCTTTCGAAGCTGTGACTGTTAATATAATAATTATTTATAAAAAAATTATAAATAAAAATAATTTATCACATAAATCTGAGAAAAATATATTAATAAATACATTTTTAGATTTTTTTTTTCATTCAATTTGTAATTTTTTTTATTTTCATAATTTTGCAAAATTTTGATAATTTATTGATTTATATAAAAATGGATTTCAAAAGAATAGAAAAAAAGAGATAATAATTAGTCAATCAATGTTTTTGAGTTTTAAAGTTATTTATAAATTTTAAAAGAGTTTAAATGATTTTTGGAAAAGACGATAGAGAATAAAACATTTAAAACTATTTATTTTTAACTTAAAACCACTCCAACGAGGCTTTAGAAAAAAGTATGAATGAAAGACAAAAAAAAATAAAAGAAAGGCTTTGAAGACTTTAAAATATTTTAAGACAATAAATCATGCTTGGCAAAAACATGTCTTTAAGGCTTTCAATTTTTTTAAAGACTTAAAAGACACCTTACCAAGCACCCCCTATGTAGATTAATTTATGTAAGTTTACGAGAGATTCAAGTGTTGTACAAGTAAAGTCGTTTGCCATAATTATATAGATTGAGGATAGAAAGTGTTCGCAATATGAAATATTATATGTTGTTAAATAAAACTCGAATAAAATTATACGTGGTTAAATCGTTTTATACTAGTTTTATAATATATAGTAAATAATAAAAACAATGTCTTACACAATTTGACCTCTATACCTCCTAATATCATCTTCAAAGGTGTTGATAGGGAGGTTAAGAACATCATCAGCGCAAGGAGACACAGAAAACATTACCGTAATCTCATGTCTCTTTGGATTAGGTAACCCTTTTGTTCTCATGGTTCTCAAACCAAATTCTTGTAATTTCCTTGTTTTTTATCTTTTTTTCCAAGGAATTATAGTTCATAGTTGTTACTTTTTGTAATATGCTACTTTCATTTTTAATGATATTTACTCGTTTATCAAAAAAAAATAATAATAATAATAAATCGAGACCATAACGAAAAAGGAAATAAGTACAATAAAAGACGACAATGCCGCCTGTAAGTTGGGCGATGATTTAAAGCTATTGGCGTCATTTTGCAGAGCAAAACTGAAAAAGGTAAGAAGAAATAATTTGACGTGAAAAAAGATTTCAGTTGTGGCAACGTCATTTGTAAATTATGTTACGTAAGTATTATTAAAAACTTTAACAAAAAAAAAAAATTATTAAAAAATAGCTAAAATGAAATATAGGGATAGCATCAGCATTACTAAAACACAGTTTTCTAAAATGGAAAAATATGGAGCATTGTTGAAACCATTCTATTATCATTGAATGAGTCACATAACGTTATTTTTTGAAATTTTGTAAACCTGCATGAAATATAGACAAACGTAAAACGTGTTGCGAAGCATGATTTATTTTTAAATAACATCTGATTTTTTTTAATAGAGAGGCATGTGTTTAATTTGAACAAATAAAGAGTGTACTGAGAGTTCTTATCGACGAGGGAGAGAAATATGAAATCCTTTCAAAATAAAGACGTTATCAGATTTTATATAAATTATCTTATTTGGACTAGTAAATAAGTTATAAAATATATATATCATAGAAGTTATAAATGACAATTTTATAGATAAATATATATATTCAAATCTAACTCGCAAATATAATTTTTTTTGTATATTGAACATAAATACATAATCTGCTTTTTTTTTTAAACAAATATACATAATCTGCTTAACCTCATTTTAGTTGTAAATAGAATAACTGTCGGTCCAATCCATCGTCTCACTCGCACGTTAAAAAGAGGATAAAAGCTTCAATCGTCGTCCACCTTATATGTAGATAATAATTTACAGCTTATATACACATACAAACCCAATATATGATATTGCCGGATACTAGATGAATATATATATATATATATATATATATATATATCTTTGAATGTACCTATATATAATAAATAAAGTACAATGAACCGACCCAACAAAGAAACTGACAATTTTGTTTTCTTTGGCATCAGAAACAGACATTTTTTAACGGCCTATATAAAAGAAAGGGAGACTTACCAGAACAACCTTCTTAGATTTTGGCCTTACTCAAACAATTTTCTTAGATTTTAATTATTGGGGCTATTTTCGAGTCCGTTTTACCCTTTTTGCTTTGATAACAAAAAACGTATTTACGAAAATGCCATTAATGAAACGCGCCGCGTAAGCGCGAAAATTTCCCGCCTAAAAAAATAAGTCTACCGCTATGTGATGGTAGACTTATTTGAGTTCTGGTAGACTTATTTTTTTGTCCGTAGACTTATTTGAGGAGCGGTAGACTTATTTTTGAGCGGCAGACTTATTTTGTCTCCTTTGGTGGTAGACTTATTTCCGAACGGTAGACTTATTTTCTCTACGGTAGACTTATTATCCCGTAGCGGTAGACTTATTTTTTGCGGTAGACTTATTCTTCGAGTGGTAGATTTATTTCCGTAAACTTATTTTCAGCGGTAGATTTATTTTTGTTCGATGGTAGATTTATTTTGCCTGGTAGATATGTTTCCTTTGGTGGTAGATTTTTAGTCATAGTAGCGGTAGATTTATAGTGACGGTAGACTTATTTTAGTAGCGGTAGACTTAAAATTTGCGGTAGACTTTTTTATCGTGGTGGTAGATTTCTTTTGTGTTTAGTAGTGGTATACTTATTGTAGTAGTGGTAGACTTATAGTTAGCGGTAGACTTATTTCGTATTTTCGGTCAACGAAACCAACCGTTGACTGGTAGACTTATTTTTTTAGGATCAATGGTGGTAGACTTATGCGTTTTTAGCGATAGAAGCGGTAGATTTGTTTTTACCCAGGTTTAGTGATGGTAGACTTATTTTCAAACTTAGTGACGGTAGACTTTTTTCACATTAGACATTTGGTAGACTTATTTGTGATAGCGGTAGATTTATTGTATTTGGTGGTAGACTTATTTCCTGTTTAGGAATTTATAGTGGTGGTAGACTTATTTTCGAACTTAGTGACGGTAGACCTATTTGTGATAGCGGTAGACTTATTGTACTTGGTGGTAGACTTGTTTTCTGTTTAAGAAACTTAAGTGGTGGTAGACTTTTTATCGAACTTAGTGATGGTAGACCTATTTGTGATAGCGGTAGACTTATTGTATTTGGTGGTAGACTTGTTTTCTGTTTAAGAAACTTTAGTGGTGGTAGACTTTTAGTTCGCAAATTAAACCAAAAGTAATCAAACAGATAATAAGTCTACCGTCAAACAAAAATAAGTCTACCATCAATTGAAAATAAGTCTACCATCAAACAAAAATAAATCACGTTTTGGTCCAAATCTGAATTTTTTCCAGATCTGGATTTTTTCCCGATATGAATTTTTTCCCGATCTGGATTTTTTCCAGATCTGGATTTTTGTTTGATGGTAGACTTATTTTTTGTTTGATGGTAGACTTATTTTTTGTTTGATGGTATACTTATTTTCTGTTTGATGGTAGACTTATTTTCTGTTTGATGGTAGACTTATTTTTGTTTGATGGTAGACTTATTTTCTGTTTGACGGTAGACTTATTTTCTGTTTGACGGTAAACTTATTTTTGTTTGATGGTATACTTATTTTCTGTTTGATGGTAGACTTATTTTTTGTTTGATGGTAGACTTATTTTCTGTTTGATGGTAGACTTATTTTTGTTTGATGGTAGACATATTTTCTGTTTGATGGTAGATTTATTTTTTGTTTGATGGTAGACTTATTTTCTGTTTGATAGTAGACTTATTTTTGTTCGATGGTAGACTTATTTTCTGTTTGATGGTAGACTTATTTTCAACTCGATGATAGACTTATTTTCTGTTTGATGGTAGACTTATTTTATGTTTGATGGTAGATTTATTTTTTGTTTGATGATAGACTTATTTTTGTTTGACGGTAGACTTATTTTCTGTTTGATCGGAAACTTATTTTATATTTGATGGTAGACTTATTTTTTGTTTGATGGTAGACTTATTTTTGTTTGACGGTAGACTTATTTTCTGTTTGATGGTAGACTTATTTTGGTTTGACGGTAGACTTATTTTCTGTTTGATGGTAGACTTATTTTCCGTTTGATGGTAGACTTATTTTCTGTTTGATGGTAGACTTATTGTTGTTTGACGGTAGACTTATTTTCTGTTTGATGGGAGACTTATTTTCTGTTTGATGGTAGACTTATTTTTGTTCGATGGTAGAATTATTTTCTGTTTAATGGTAGACTTATTTTCTACTTGATGATAGACTTATAATTATACAAAAACTATATATTATTATTTTTAAAAACACTATTAAACCCGGTTCGACTTATATCATGCAAGTGATGATAGATTTATATACAAGTGGTGGTAGATTTAGTATGTACTATATATTTTCATATATTTTTTTCGATCTTTTCGTATGAACTCGTACTCGTGTTTGAACTCGTATTCGTGTTTTAAAGATTTTGTAATCGTTACAGAGACATTTCAGAAGTTATGTTTTAACCATACATAAATAAATGTTGTCAATTCATTCATTACACTACAAAAAAATATTCATAAATGTCTACCATAATTTTTGAATCTCTTTGCAAAAAGTATACCATAACAATTGTATCTTATATTACAAATCAGAACGTGTGTGTCTAATAAAAATCTACCATCTTCATGATCTTTTGGATGCTCTTTACAATCTTCATCCGGTTACGCATTGCACGTACAAAGAATACCTGTAAAGAAATTCATGGAAATTAGAACATTTTGGAAAATAAGTCTATCATCGAGTAGAAAATAAGTCTACCATCAAACAGAAAATAAGTCTACCATTGAAACAAAAATAAGTCTACCATCAAACAGAAAATAAGTCTACCATCAAACAGAAAATAAGTCTACCATCAAACAAAAAATAAGTCTACTATCAAACAGAAAATAAGTCTACCATCAAACAAAAAATAAGTCTACCATCAAACAGAAAATAAGTCTACCATCAAACAGAAAATAAGTCTACCATCAAACAGAAAATAAGTCTACCATCAAACAAAAAATAAGTCTACCATCAAATAAAAATAAGTCTACCATCAAACAGAAAATAAGTCTACCATCAAACAAAAAGCAGTCTATCATCGAGTAGAAAATAAGTCTACCATCAAACAGAAAATAAGTCTACCATCGAACAAAAATAAGTCTACCATCAAACAGAAAATAAGTCTACCATCAAACAAAAAATAAGTCTACCATCAAACAGAAATTAAGTCTACCATCAAACAAAAAATAAGTCTACCATCAAACAGAAAATAAGTCTACCATCAAACAAAAATCCAGATCTGGAAAAAATCCAGATCGGGAAAAAATCAAGATCTGGAAAAAATTCAGATTTGGATCAAAACGTGATTTTACAAAAGTTCAACATACCCAAACGAAACCGGTTAGAATCAAGAGATTACCTCTCTACAACGCACGAAAACGAAACCCCAACACTCGCCGGAACTTTTCTTCGCCGGAATTTAAGTCTACCATCAAACAGAAAATAAGTCTACCATCAAACAAAAATAAGTGTACCATCAAACAGAAAATAAGTCTACCATCAAACAAAAAATAAGTCTACCATCAAACAGAAATTAAGTCTACCATCAAACAAAAAATAAGTCTACCATCAAACAGAAAATAAGTCTACCATCAAACAAAAATCCAGATCTGGAAAAAATCCAGATCGGGAAAAAATCAAGATCTGGAAAAAATTCAGATTTGGATCAAAACGTGATTTTACAAAAGTTCAACATACCCAAACGAAACCGGTTAGAATCAAGAGATTACCTCTCTACAACGCACGAAAACGAAACCCCAACACTCGCCGGAACTTTTCTTCGCCGGAATTTAAGTCTACCATCAAACAGAAAATAAGTCTACCATCAAACAAAAATAAGTGTACCATCAAACAGAAAATAAGTCTACCATCAAACAAAAATAAGTCTACCATCAAACAGAAAATAAGTCTACCATCAAACAAAAAAAAAGTCTACCATCAAACAAAAAATAAGTCTACCATCAAACAAAAATCCAGATCTGGAAAAAATCCAGATCGGGAAAAAATCCAGATCTGGAAAAAATTCAGATTTGGACCAAAACGTGATTTTACAAAAGTTCAACATACTCAAACGAAACTGGTTAGAATCAAGAGATTACCTCTCTACAACGCACGAAAACGAAACCCCAACATTCGCCGGAACTGTTCTTCGCCGGAATTTCGAAACCTATGAACGAAGAACATATTGAAGTTCATAAATCCGAACTCAAAACACTCGTGAATGATAGAGAGGAAGATAACTCATGATTTGTTTCAAAACTAACCGTTAAAAGCAACGAATCTCGTCGCCGGAGAAGAAATCGCGATTTGAGTCGCCGGAAAGAGGAGTCGCTGGAGAGAGGAAGAAGAAGGTGAAAATGTGAAATCAGATTTTTTTTTTTTTTTTTGGTTTTATGCTGTTTTTTTTTCTCAAAGGATAACGACATTTTCGTTAATAAACGGTTTTGCCATATTTTAAAGGTCTTTGTAACATTTTTTAGAAAAAAATAAGAGCTCAAAAATTTAAAAGTTGTTTAAGTAAACACCAAATATAAAAAGGTCTTTCTAGTAATTATGTCTAAAATAAAATGACATTATCTTCGTTATTATATATTCGAACCCATTTCTTTCCTTTTTTGTTTTTTTTACAAGATAAAGTCGAAGATGTAACATGTTTGGTCAATTTCCCATAGGAGGTCACATGCATGGATAAGAAAATGTTTCTGTTTTTCTATTTTTAAATATTTTCATGATTTAAAATTATATATAAATCTAATGATTTATAGCAGCATACATATATATATATATATATATAGACATCTAAAATTTATTTATAAATTGGAACTCTATTATTTTATAAGACTCTCGAACTGAATTCATACAAAACAAAGTCTTACAAAACGGTCATTAAATTGATAAAGTGTTTACCAACATCGACAGAGCACCACAAGCAATTGTGGAATTGGCTAGAAAGGAAGCTAGAGAATGGTTTTTGGCTAACGACCCCGTGGGGGTCCCGGCTCAGAACCAGCATCAGGATGCTTTTGAGGAAGATCAGCAACAGGTTTTCCGGTGTTTTGTGGATGGTTCGTGGAAACAGGAAGATCGTACAAGCGGTGTGGGCTGGATTTTGCAGCTTCAGGATGGGACCCTAGACCTACTGGGCACAAGGGGTATGCGGCGGCTTTTATCACCTTTACACGTCGAGCTGTATAGCCTTCTGTGGGCTATGTCCAGCCTTGCCAAGCATGGGCAGTTTTGTTCGGCGTTTTTCACTGACTCCCAAGAGTTGGTGAAAATGGTAGCCGACCCAGACGGTTGGCCTCGTTTCCAATCAGAACTTGACGAATTTCAGGAATTACGTATTTCTTTCCCAGACTTTACTCTTACGTATTGTCCTAGGGGAAAGAATGAAAAGGCAGATCTCCTCGCGAAGAATGCACGCCTCCGTAACTCGGTTTTTGAGTTTGTTAGCACTTCTATTCCGTACTGGTTCAATGATGCACATGTATTCTTGTAATCCAGTAGGATAAGTGTGTTTGTGACACAAAAAAAAAAAAAAAAAAAAAAAACGGTCATTAAATTTCAGTTGGGAAAAATCGCATATTTCTTTATCGAATCGTGATAAATGCTACCCGATAAGGTCTTATTCATTTCGGACAAGACTATGCAAGCTGCTTTGACCAGTATATAACTGAACAGTTCGTTTCCACAAATTTCTTTACAAAGCAATTATTGTAAAATATAATATATATATAAATAAAAAAAAGGTTTTGAGAAGGTTATTTAGAAGTAGGGGTGGACACAAGGCAAATACTTGCTATTTTAGGTATACTTGTTACTTGGTTTGCCTTGTTCAAGTAATAAGAAAAAGTAGTGAACTATATTACAATTATATAGTGAACTACAATAAAAACTCTATAAAGTAATAATGTTAGGACCACAAAAATTTATTACTTTATAGAGTTATTATTTTATAAGTAATGCTTAAAATAAATAAATAATTGATAAATTCATAATAAAACACAATTTAACCACTAATAAAACAATTTACTTAATATAAATGGTTAAAAACAATAAAAAGGTTAATTAATTCTCTACTAACAGTTAAATATATAATATATTTTGAAACAATTTGTTTATTCTAAAAGATCACTTACTGTGAAATGAAAAAAATATAGCAGTTATTATTTTATGATATTAATGAGACCATATATTTGTATATGATTTTTGAAAAAAGTTATTATCTTATCATTTTATCGATTTGTGTTAAATTTTGCACTAGCCCGACTAGGAACCGGCAAAATTTATTATTTTATCGATTATTATTTTATAGATTTTTTACTGTATATTATAATTATATTACTATTAATATAAATAAGGAACTATTGCACTACTTGAATTAAAAAAATAATGAACTATATCAGAATTGTATAAGTAATTATATAAATAGTAGACTATTTTATTATATGAATTAAAAAATAGTGAACTTTAATTTAAGATAATTAACTATTTTTTTGATATAATGATTTACAAGATTCACACTGAAAATGTGTAATTGTAAATTATTTTTGTATATATTTAAGGGTTTTTAGTGAAAATTCCCTTAACTATTTTTGGATCGTGAAAAATCCCCTTAACTATTTTTGGATCGTGAAAAATCCCCTCAACTATTTTTTTAGTGGAAAAAACCCTCAGCTAAGCTCTGTTAGTGAAATCAACCTTTTATTTATAATAACGTTTCAATCCAATAAAAGTGTTGTTTTTTTGTTAAAAGAATGACAATGCATCTAAAAAAATGATCAAATTAGCAAGTTGTTTTTTGACCCAAAAAAAAAGCAAGTTATTTACCGGAAGTAGCATAAACCATTAATGCAGCCACAAGGAAAATTGAGGAAGAAGTATAAAATTGTGTATACAGAAGACACAACAACCCATCAAACAAAATCCTTCATAGTAACATGTAAACCATTAGATATTTTGGTGATTATTTGAGACGTCTTATCATTGTTTTAGCAAAATAACAACTTTTCTAGAATTTAAATGTTACCGTAGATGGATGTGACGCCCATAAACCATTTTTTTGAGGAAAATGGAGGGGCTGTCGATCGACACACGTGATGTATGTCGATCGACAGGGCTCTTAAGGGCTGTCGATCGACACACCTAGTGGTTGTCGATCGACAGGTGCCCGAATTGGTTGGTTTTCTGGTTCGATTTAAGTCGTTCAATTGGACCGGGCCGGTTTGGGTAAACCTTAGGGCTTCGTATTTAAGGGTTTTTAGCCGCATTTGAGCGAACCAAAGTCCCAAAAACGCAGCAGACAGAGTTTGAGAGGAGTTCTCTGTTTCCTGTGAGTTTTTGAGAATTAGGGTTTCGTTTCTTGAGAGATTTGGAGTAGTTTCTTGTGGAGATTGTCGTGGATTCGTGTCTAGCCTCAATATCCAACAAATTCTATCCAAAAATCTAAGGTGAGTGCGTGACCATGGCTTCTGGGCCGGTGGATTCGTTAGGGTTGATTGGTGGTAGGTTAAATTGATTGATTGGATTGTGTTGTGGATTGATTGTGTCTGTGAATTGTGTTTGGATTGTGTGGATTGTGATTTTCGTGCAGGTTTCGTGTTAACGCAGAGGAGGGATCGATCCGAGAGGATAATGATCGATTTCCCATGAATCTGCGATGACCTGTCGATCGACAGCACTTGGGTGTGTCGATCGACAGGGGTCACACGAGAGCTGTTGATCGACACCTAGAGGTTGTGTCGATCGACAGGTGATCGAGGAGCTATCGATCAACACCTAGTGGTTGTGTCGATCGACAGGGTCCTGTGGAGCTGTCGATCGACACCTAGTGGTTGTGTCGATCGACAGAGTCCTGTGGAGCTATCGATCAACATGCACCGTGGGTGTGTCGATCGACAGGTGTGAACAGGGTTGTCGATCGACACCTAGTGGTAGTGTCGATCGACAGGCTGCCTGTTTGGGCTGTGGTTGAGCCGTTGTTGTGTTTTGTGTGATTGTTTGATGCGTGTTTGCCTGAGCGGATCCATCGCGTCTGTGTGCGCAGTCGTAGATGGGAGGACCGTCTCACTGGATATTTGTGATAATACTCACGCATCTCTTTTTTCCATGTGATGCAGGTAAAGGCAAATTGTGATCGTGGAATCATGGCAACGAAGAGGGAGATGATCTAGGGTCTCAGTTTCATGCTGTGTGGTTTTATTGCTTTCCATTTCTGTTTTAGAACTCCGCTAGGTTGCTGGTTTTATTGTATTGGAATTGTTATTGGAATTTGAGTTGAACTGGTTTAGTTTTTATGGAATGAATTATTTGGTTATTATTGATGTTATCCGCTGGTTGTCTGGTTGTTGTTGCTTGGTTGTTGAGGATAGCATTTATGGGAATGCTAGTCCGAGACCAAGGGTTTATTGTTTAAAAAAAACGGGTCGGGTCGTTTCAGTTTGGTATCAGAGCCCTTACGGTTTTAGGACGGGCTAGAACTGCTAGGATTGTAATTTGGTTAAACTGACAATTCTTTGAGTTTGGGGGTTCTAGATCGTCTTCCTTCGAGCCTTCAAAGAGATTCCACGGTAAGTGTTGATTGTTGTATTTGAGTCTCTCTAATGCTTAGTTGGTCCGCTTTTGAGTGCAGTGTGATGGCTAGAGCAACTAGAGGGCGTGGTCGTGGGGGCCGAGGAGGCCGAGGCCGGGGTCGCGGACTCGTTGAGGAGCCAGTCGTGAGTGAGGCTCAGAGTTCCGCGCATGGAGCGTCCGCCGGCTATTGCAGCGCCGAGAGAACCGAGCTCTAGACCGATCACAGGTAACTTTCTAATTCAGACTTTGTAAATTCGGTAGTGTAGAATGCTTAGTGCTTGTGTTAAATTGTTTGCCTGTGATAGAAAGTTAGGTTGCTTAGCACTTGGGAATTGTGTAGGGACCTTGTTTGTAGGTGGGTGTGAATCCCACGTGTTGTTCGATTCTGGAGCATCAAATTGCTTCATTACTCCGGACCATGCCGAGAGAAGTGGTATCCGGAGTGACGCGGGTGAGCAGACCGGACCGGTTATGGTTGTTGGAGGAGAATTTCTAGCTACGCACGGCCGGGCGAAGGAGGTGGATATCCTGGTAGCGGGAGAGTTGATGCCAGCTGACTTAGTGATTAGTCCGGTGGAACTGTACGATGTTATCCTTGGTATGGATTGGTTGAATCGGTACAGAGTCCATCTGGATTGTCACCGGGGTCGAGTGGTATTTGAACGCGAAGGTGGTAGGTTGGTTTACCAAGGAGTGAGACCGACTTCAGGTAGTCTTGTGATATCTCTTGTCCAGGCTGAGGCGATGATTGAGAGGGGTTGTGAGGCTTACTTGGCCACGATTGTAATGCCGGAAGCTGTTGGTGGGGTTGCTGTGAGAGATATTCGGGTCGCTCGGGATTTCGAAGATGTCTTTCAGTCATTGCAGGGATTACCGCCGTCTCGGTCGGATCCTTTCACGATTGAGTTAGAACCCGGAACGACGCCGTTGTCTAAGGCGCCTTATCGAATGGCTCCAGCAGAGTTAGCGGAACTGAAGAAGCAGTTGGAGGATTTGTTAGAGAAGGGGTTTATTCGACCCAGTACTTCACCGTGGGGAGCACCGGTGTTGTTCGTGAAGAAGAAAGATGGTAGTTTCCGGTTGTGCACCGATTATCGAGGGCTAAACCGAGTCACTGTGAAGAACAAGTATCCTCTTCCGCGAATTGATGAGTTGTTAGATCAGTTGAGAGGGGCTACTTGGTTTTCTAAAATTGACTTGGCATCCGGTTACCACCAGATTCCGATAGACGAAGCAGATGTTCGGAAGACGGCTTTCAGGACTCGGTATGAGCATTTTTAGTTTGTAGTAATGCCATTCGGGTTAACGAATTCACCTGCGGCATTTATGAGGTTGATGAACGGAGTTTTCCGGAAGTATCTGGATGAGTTCGTAATCATCTTCATTGATGATATTCTGGTTTATTCGAAGAGTCTGGAGGAACATGAGGTTCATTTGAGGAGAGTTCTGGAGAAGTTGCGGGAACAGAAGCTGTTTGCGAAGTTGAGTAAGTGCAGTTTCTGGCAGAGAGAGATGGGATTTTTGGGTCACATCGTTTCTGCAGAAGGAGTTTCTGTGGATCCGGCGAAGATTCAGTCTATTCGAGATTGGCCTAGACCGAGGAATGCAACTGAGATCAGGAGTTTTCTTGGGTTGGCAGGCTATTATCGGAGATTCGTCAAAGGTTTTGCGAGTATGGCTCAGTCTATGACGAAGCTGACAGGGAAGGATGTTCCTTTCGTGTGGTCTGCTGATTGTGAGCTGAGTTTCGCGAAGCTGAAAACGATGTTGACTAGTACACCAGTATTGGCGTTGCCTGAACCGGGTGAGCCTTATGTGGTGTACACAGATGCTTCGGGAGTTGGCTTGGGTTGTGTGCTGATACAGCAGAGTAAGGTGATTGCTTATGCTTCAAGGCAGTTGAGGAAGCATGAGGGCAATTATCCTGTTCATGATTTAGAGTTGGCGGCAGTGGTCTTCGCGTTGAAAATCTGGAGGTCTTACTTGTATGGTGGCAGAGTTCAGGTGTTCATTGATCATCATAATCTGAAGTACATTTTTACTCAGCAGAATTTAAATGTACGACAGAGGCGATAGTCGGAGTTGTTGGCTGATTACGACTTGGACATTGTTTACCATCCGGGTAAGGTAACACTGTAGCAGATGCTCTTAGTCGGAGGAGGTATGATTCATCTCAGGAGCGGGATGTGGAGAATCTGGTGAGTGTGCTTAGTACTTTGAGGTTATGTGTTACTTCAGAGGAACCGTTGGGGTTAGCGGCGGCAGATCAGGCGGATCTATTGAGCAGGATCCGAGTAGCTCAGGAGCAGGATCCGGTGTTGTTAGATCTCTCCAAGGCTACTGGTTCCGAATATCAGGTTTCTGCTAACGGGACTATCTTAGTGCATGGACGAGTCTGTGTTCCTAAGGATGAGGACTTGAGGCAGGAAATTCTGAGAGAAGCTCATGCGAGTAAGTTTTCGATTCATCCGGGAGCGACTAAGATGTATCGGGATCTGAAACGGTATTATCATTGGGTCGGGATGAAGAGAGATGTGGCAGATTGGGTTGCAGCTTGCAATGTGTGTCAGTTGGTGAAGGCTGAGCACCAAGTTCCTAGTGGCTTATTGCAGAGTCTACCTATTCCAGAGTGGAAGTGGGACATGATCACTATGGATTTTGTGGTAGGGTTGCCGGTTTCTCGGACCTATGACGCGATTTGGGTGATTGTGGATCGTCTGACTAAGTCAGCACATTTTCTGGCCATTAAGAAGACAGACGGAGCGGAGGTCTTGGCTAAGAAGTATGTGAAGGAAATTGTGAGGTTGCATGGAGTGCCAACGAGTATTGTGTCGGATCGAGATCCGAGGTTTGCGTCAGTGTTCTGGAGAGCTTTTCAGGCTGAGATGGGCACTAAGGTGCACATGAGTACAGCTAATCATCCGCAGACCGATGGGCAGTCCGAAAGGACGATTCAGACACTGGAAGATCTGTTGAGGATGTGCGTGCTAGATTGGGGTGGTCATTGGGCGGATCACTTGAGTTTGGTGGAGTTCGCATATAACAACAGTTTTCAGGCGAGTATCGGAATGGCTCCTTTTGAGGCGTTGTATGGGAGGCCATGTCGTACTCCGCTATGTTTTACCCAAGTGGGGGAAAGGAGCATCTTTGGGGCTGATTTTGTTCAGGAGACGACGGAGAAGATCCGTGTTGTGAAGCTGAACATGAAAGAAGCTCAGGATCGGCAGAAGAGTTATGCCGATAGGAGAAGGAAAGAGTTGGAGTTTGCAGTCGGAGATCGAGTGTATCTCAAGATGGCGATGATGCGGGGTCTGAACAGGTCCATATCCGAGGATAAGCTGAGTACGAGGTACATGGGTCCGTTCCGGGTTGTGGAGCGTGTGGGACCAGTTGCTTATCGGTTGGAGCTGCCTCCGATTATGGAGAAATTCCATGATGTGTTTCACGTTTCGAAACTCAGGAGATTCTTGCATGCTTCTGAGGAGGTAGCAGTGACGATTCCTGCAGATCTTCAGCCAAATCTGACTGTTGGGATGAGGCCGGTTAGGATTCTTGAGAGAAGTATCAAGGTTCTACGCCGGAAGAGAGTGCCGTTGTTGAGAGTCTTGTGGGACTGTGACGGTATTCAGGAGGAGACTTGGGAACCAGAGGCAAAGATGAAAACGAAGTTCAAGAAGTGGTTCGAGAAGCAAGCAGAAGAGTGAATTCGTTTTTCTTTGTGGTTTCCAGTTTCAGTTTTTGTGTTGTGATCACCGTGTGTGGTGAGGTTTTTGGTTGTGGATTTTTGTATTTTCATTAAGTTGTAATGATTATGACATTTTTCCAGTTAATAAGAAAGTGTTTTCTTATGTGTTTGACTTTGAGAGTCATATGTTTGCGGTTAGAGAACCTCGGAATGGAAGTTTTATTGCGGATAGGACTTGCCAGTTCCGGTGGGGACTCTAACGGTTTGTGTGTGTGTGTGAGAGAGTTTCGGAATAGAAGTTTTACGGTAGGTAGAACTGTCTAGTTCCGGAGGGACTCTGCAGGGACATCCGAGGTGAGGGATGGTCCGGGTGATCTGTGAGGATCACGTTTGTGATGGTATTCCGGGAGGGGAATATCATGTGAGACCTTAGGAGGTAGTTCCGGTCAGAGGTGCATTATAGACGTTAGGAATTGATTGCATAGCTCAGAGATAGACATCAGTCTTTCTTGGAGATTAGTCTCCGGCAGATCTTGAGAGATGCGTCTCTCCGGGGGGCAGTGGGTTCCCCGCATACCGATCGTTCGTCAGGACTGCGCGGACTGAGATCGTGAGGGTATGGGGATAGTTTGGGAGGTTGCGACCTCTGGCAGATCTCTGCATACCGAGAGCTTGATAGACTGTGTGTCTTGATGGATTGAGGTGTGTGGAGATGATTGAGTATCAAACACCGTCAGGACTGCGCGGACTGAGGTGGGTTGATACTAGACACCTAGAGCTGAGGGGTGACGATCCTGAAAGCTAGATGGTGGTTATGAGCTATGGGCAATCAATGTCTGAGACGGATCTATGTGCATAGGACGGATGTGAACCTCGAGAGGGTCTGGGAGATGTAGTCTCCGGTGTTGATGGCGGGTTAGGCCAGGGTAGATTGTTGAGTAGTGTTAGAGGATTCGAGGACGAATCCAGTTTTGGTGGGGGAGAATTGTGACGCCCGTAAACCATTTTTTTGAGGAAAATAGAGGGGCTGTCGATCGACACACGTGATGTCTGTCGATCGACAGGGCTCTTAAGGGCTGTCGATCGACAGGTGCCCGAATTGGTTGGTTTTCTGGTTCGATTTAAGTCGTTCAATTGGACCGGGCCGGTTTGGGTAAACCTTAGGGCTTCGTATTTAAGGGTTTTTAGCCGCATTTGAGTGAACCAAAGTCCCAAAAACGCAGTAGACAGAGTTTGAGAGGAGTTCTCTGTTTCCTGTGAGTTTTTGAGAATTAGGGTTTCGTTTCTTATGAGATTTGGAGTAGTTTCTTGTGGAGATTGTCGTGGATTCGTGTCTAGCCTCAATATCCAACAAATTCTATCCAAAAATCTAAGGTGAGTGCGTGACCATGGCTTATGGGCCGGTGGATTCGTTAGGGTTGATTGGTGGTAGGTTAAATTGATTGATTGGATTGTGTTGTGGATTGATTGTGTCTGTGAATTGTGTTTGGATTGTGTGGATTGTGATTTTCGTGCAGGTTTCGTGTTAACGCAGAGGAGGGATCGATTTCCCATGAATCTGCGACGACCTGTCGATCGACAGCACTTGGGTGTGTCGATCGACAGGGGTCACACGAGAGCTGTCGATCGACACCTAGAGGTTGTGTCGATCGACAGGTGATCGAGGAGCTGTCGATCGACACCTAGTGGTTGTGTCGATCGACAGGGTCCTGTGGAGCTGTCGATCGACAGAGTCCTGTGGAGCTGTCGATCGACAGGCACCGTGGGTGTGTCGATCGACAGGTGTGAACAGGGCTGTCGATCGACACCTAGTGGTAGTGTCGATCGACAGGCTGCCTGTTTGGGCTGTGGTTGAGCCGTTGTTGTGTTTTGTGTGATTGTTTGATGCGTGTTTGCCTGAGCGGATCCATCGCGTCTGTGTGCGCAATCGTAGATGGGAGGACCGTCTCACTGGGTATTTGTGATAATACTCACGCATCTCTTTTTTCCATGTGATGCAGGTAAAGGCAAATTGTGATCGTGGAATCATGGCAACGAAGAGGGAGATGATCTAGGGTCTCGGTTTCGTGCTGTGTGGTTTTATTGCTTTCCATTTCTGTTTTAGAACTCCGCTAGGTTGCTGGTTTTATTGTATTGGAATTGTTATTGGAATTTGAGTTGAACTGATTTAGTTTTTATGGAATGAATTATTTGGTTATTATTGATGTTATCCGCTGGTTGTCTGGTTGTTGTTGCTTGGTTGTTGAGGATAGCATTTATGGGAATGCTAGTCCGAGACCAAGGGTTTATTGTTTAAAAAAAACGGGTCGGGTCGTTTCAATGGAGGCATGATTTCACTAACAAAACTTAGTTCATATTTTTTTCACTAAAAAAATAGCTGAGTAAATTTTTGTACAATTTGAAGATAATTGAGGGGATTTTTCATTAAAATCCCTATATTTAACTCTCGTAAATATTACAAGTATAATTGACTACTTGTATATAAAATTCACTATAAAGGATAAGTATTTCAGTAATAGTTAATTACATATATAATTAATAGAAATAAAAGGCTAAACATTTATGATGGTGGTTGTATTATGATTTTGCTTCTAAATAATGCAAAAAATAAATAAAATAATGATAAAATTAATATGAAAAAGAGTGTAATAAATGAAATAATGATGAAAATAAAATATGAAACCACTTACCATAAATATATTAGGAAAGAATTGAAATCTCACATTATTAGAAATTTAGAATGTTAGTTTGTAAATTTCATTTTATGTGATGTCAGATAATTAAATATAGGGGAATTAGGTGGAATAATATATTTTAACATATAAATTAATAAAGTAACATGTGCAATTGAAAAATTGGGTAACTAACAAAGAGAAAAATTAAATTTGACTAATTTACCAAAAATAAATTCAATTAATGTTGTCAATTTTCACCACACATAATGATAATGTTGTCAAATTTCATCACATTTAATGTTAATTTATTTGTAATAAATAAAAAATAATAATTTCATCTACAAATGAATTTAAAATTGACATATAAAAAAAATATTTCACTGAAATAACATTTCTTTTTCTTTTTTCTACATTATACGTTTACTTAAAATAGCCATAATTTTTTTACCTTTCAAAATAATTAATTATTGTTTGTATAAATAAATTATACAGTGAACTATATCACAAATCGAAAACTATTGATATCAATAGTGAACTAACTACTTGCTTGATATAATGAATTTCGCACCAAAATTGCGTAAAAGTGAACTATTTATGACTATATTTAACTATATATAATAATGAACTATTGTTGAATATAGCATAGTTGATTGTTTGTGAATAAAGTTAACTATATAAATGATTAATATTTATTTGTAGCTAACTAGTACACATGGATATAGTTATATATATACAGTATATAATAGTGAACTATCTCATGCGTAAATATAGTTTATGAAAAAATTAATTATATACATAATACATATATTCATAGTTTCTAATTTGTGATATAGTTCACTATATAATTCATTTATTGAGTAAACGTATAATGTAGAAAAAAGAAAAAAAAATGTTTTCTTTAAGTCAATTTTAAATGTAAAAAAATAATTTATTTTTATATATGACAACTTCAAATTTATTTATAAAAAGGTAAATGTGATAATTATTACAAGGCAAATTTACATTAAATGTGATAATTTTGATTAAATGTATAGAAGGATATAATCATTTAATTTTATTTCTCTTTGTTACTTACTAAATTTTCATATTATACATGCTATTTTATTAATTAATATGCTCAAACCTATTATTTCACTAATTAACCCTTAAATATATTCATAGTTTCTAACCTGTGGATCTTGTCTCAATAAGCTATGGAATAAAGAGAACTGAAACCGGGATAATCGTCCAGGTTTGGTACTAATAAATATAAATTAAGTGGATAACCTTTTACTGTATTGCTGAATAACAACTTACCTGACTCGTTCTCAGGGTCTACTATTGGGCCTTCTACTTTTCCCGGTGGTGTTTAGATTCATTCTGCATATATATGAAAGTTCTTTGAGAAAGAGAAATGTTCAACAAAGAAACTGCACTGATGCTACAAAATCGGTCTTATTCTTTGTTTCACTTCTATTTTTTATGATTGTGGCTGTTCCTTCTTGGATGCAGTTCGTACATGATTTCCACCAGCATCCCTTCTTATGGTACTTAACCCCTACTATCAGTTACTTATCTTGCGCTATCGGTTGTGATTGTATCCACATACTAAGATTGCATCCAACTTTCATACTTCTCTTTTGCAGGGTGCTTTCATACTAAGATTATAGTTAATAAATATCGATTAAAATATTTATAGAAAAATATATATATATAAAATGATTAAAAGCATAAATAAATGTTTGAAACATAATTCAAAATGTAGTTTAAACCATAATTTTTTTTGATACATGCATGTAAAGTGAATAACGAAAAACATCTATAAATTGGTTCCACATAAACGATCTAATATCTATATTATTCTTTTCCAAGACCTCGATCTGAATATCTATTTCCTTAACTAATTCTTTCAGTCTACAAATATGGTAGTAAATCTTAGAGGCCGAATGGAAGAAGAGTAAATAGCCTCATCCTGGTCATATAGATGTTTTAGCCCGAAACAGCAGCTTTTCATGCGAGATGAGAAAACATACGTAATAAATATTTTAAAAGAAATTTATAACTGAAAATAAGACTTACTTAAAAGATATCTTGGTTGATCTCGGCTCAAGATAACTTGTTAGAAGACGTAGAGCCGTCATATGGTTTTGTCTCCTTCTTCACCACCACATCATGAACTACGCCATTTTTTGTTGTTGGTGGTGTCAATATCCTCCATGAGCCTTACATAATCTGTTAAATAAGAGAAAAATATTTTACTAGATCAACTACATGGGATTTGAAGATTATTGCATTTGATTTGTGTGTGGCTATCCCTTTACTGCTCCAATCATTTTTCCGGTTCCTCGAGGTTGTTTGATGTTATTCGTTTTTCAAGACTTTGAGGTATATTTTTCCTTGTTTTGATTTCATATTTTGCATTATATTCATCTTACTTTGTAAATTTTGAGTCTCATTTATTATAGATTGCACTTTAGAGTTTAGGATTTCGGATCTCATCTCATACAGTTGGATTAAACGCTTTTCTAAAATTGACATCAAAATTAATCACCTTTAAGACTCATATTGCTTTGTACTCTAGTTCTAATGGCAAATGACAAGATTTCTCGTAGAAAAATTTGAATGGTGTTATCCCTAAGGTGTCTCGAAAGCGGTGTGGTAGGTCTATAGTACGTCATCAAACTTCTTTGCAGAATCTTTCCTTTTTCTCTAGTATGGCTTTTATTTCACAGTTGGAAATTTCCAGTTGTCCAATTATTTGGGGATGGTAAGGTGTTGGTACACTATGTTAGAGTCCATACTTTTTCAAAAGACGTTCAAAGATCTTATTGATGAAATGAGTTCCTCCATCACTAATTACTACCCTTGGGACCAGTGGCGAAGCCAGACAAAAAATTAACCAAGGTCAATATATAATGAAAAGGTTCTTAAGGAGAATTGTACCATGGTCTTGAGGAGGTCAAGATGCTATAGTTGCCAATTATGCTGCTAGATTTTTAATGTTTTACATACATTTTTACTCTATAATATGATTTATGGTGGTTCATGTGACCCACCTTTTCTCTTAGTGGCTTCGCCACTGCTTGGGACACCAAACTTTGGAGAAATCATTGTCTTGAACATATTCACTACTATTTTGACATCATTTCTTCGGTTTGCTATTGCCTCAACCCACTAAGATACATAGTCCACCGCAACAAGGATATATTAGTTCTGGTAGGATACGTGATGGAAAAGACCCCATAAATTCTATTCCCGAAACATCAAACACCTTAACTTTGAAGATGCAGTTTTGAAGCATTTCGTTTATTTGTCTTGTTCCTCCTTTGCATCACACTTGGAAACATATTGCCTGTTTTTGAACATTGTTAGCCACCAAAATCCGTTTGTAGAGTCTTAGAGACTGTCTTTAAGGTAGCAAAGTACCCAGAGAGCTTTAGTTTTTGTGAACCTTTTCAACTGTTTAAGCACTGGCTCATTTTCAGAAGAGACTTGTTTTTTTTTTCTTATGAATACAATCATGTTTGTTGAAAGCTAAGGGATATGTAAAGAGGCATTGCTTTGGAAAAAAAATTGAGTGAGAAATTTTGTTGGTAATCTACTGGAAATTTTGATAAAATATCGATCGTTAAAAATTTGGCAATTCCATCAAAATATATAACAAACACGGTATGCTAGAAATCTCTTAGGATTTGGTTCAGTTCAAGTTCGGTTTTGCCTTAATACCCAAACATATCTTTTTTGCTTCAATTGAATGGCTATAACATCTTCCCATTATAGCCATTCAAGTAGTTCTGCCTACTAATAACCAACAAACAAATTATAACTTACTAACTAACAATTTTATTAAGATTGAATGACTATAACATCTTCCCATAATACATTTTTGGTTAGATGGTTAGTTTTGTTTGATTATTAATCAGTTTCACCCATTTTGTTTTGGATTACTTTGTTGATCGAGGAAAAAAGGGTTTTTGATTACCGTATCTGATCATTGACATGTGCATCAATAGCACTAAACTTGAAAATCTTTTGAGCATAGTTTTATAAATATTAAATATAATAACATATGCTTTAAACAAATAATTTAAAACTAATTATTGAATCATAAAAACTACATACTAACCTTTTTTACCAGTTGCTTTTGTCAATTCAGCAAAATAAGTATATTTCAGCAAAATAAGTACTATAATCAAACAACTTACATAATATATATACAGAAATGTGCTTTACCGACAAAATCTGAGTGGGGAAAAAATAGTGAAATCTAAAGATTAATTAAGTCGTGTCACATAAACAATTGCGAAGAACATTCTGTCCTCGATCGTATTTATTGAGAAGAAACAGTGTCACTTATAATTGCATGATCATGATTGTATTCACATTAGAAAACATGAATCTTTTCAATAAAACACACTACACCCACATGTGTGTAATTTTGACTGTAAGAGAATGTTAATGCAACTGGCTAGAACACATATTAACAAGTAGGTCTGCTTGTGACGAAAGATGAACAACACGTCTGCTAGGTATTATCAGCAAAATAGCATTGAGATGTGTCGGTAGATAAAGAAGACTTTTAATTTTAAAGGTTGAGCAGTCATAATCTCAGATACTTAATTAAAACACAGTTGCTTGTAAGAGTCAGATGATGAAATGTTTTGCATGGAAGTCAATATAGGATAAATTCGTTTCTAGGTGAACCCCATGTAATTTATTTGTATATAACATTTAAATTGTTTAAAAAGGGATCTCATTCTATAACTTTAACTTTGGTATCTATAATTCTCTGTATTAATAAATTAGTGAGTGAATGGTCTGTTTTTTATTCCAACATAAATTACATCTCAAAATGGCATAATTATATTATATTCAAATATCTTTACTATTTTTCATCAGGGTATAACAATACTTTTAATAAATAGATGAAAATTAAATTATTGAAATAATATAAAATAAATATCAATAAAATTAAAGTTAATAGTCATCCTATACATGTCCAAAATATTTTAGTCTGCATCAAACTACCATTAGAGAATTTCATATGATGTTTATTTAAAGAAAAGAGATCTGAAAAAGTTTGAGCTAAATTCATCAACTAATCCGTTACTGATTTCACAAAATCATTTTTTTCAAAGTTACTATTGAAGTAATCCATTTTTTTTTTAAATCGGGGGATTCTAAGGCTGATACCCTCAACTATTTATCGGATTATGTGGATTTTTTTTTTTTATCATTTGATACATTTAGAATGACTAATCATGATTCAAACTGTAGTTGGGATATTCAAACCCTCTTGTAGGATCAAATTTTCAAACACTAGACGATTATTAATTAGTTTATTAAAGCTTAATATATAGTTTATTCAAAAAAAAAATTGCCAATTTTTCCATGCAATCAATTTCTAATATCTTGAGAAAAGGTTTGTAATTTCGACCAAAAAAAAAAGGTTTGTAATTAAGTGGATTTCTTTTAAACCTCACAATCGTTCATGAAACACAATAATATAAACAGAAATTGCACACATATTTTACTCTTCATCTTACTGTGAGATCAATAGAATATCTCACTTTATTCAGCAATTCAAAACTACAACTTGTTTTAAGGCCAATCGAGAAAAACAACAACATTAAGGCTAATTAACTTCTTCAGCTATTTTTAACAGAATCATTTATTTTTCTTAGAAACATTAAGGCTAATTAACTTGTTTTACTTATATTACTTCACCTCCAACAAATAGTAATGTGAGGTCTAACAAACTCTTCCAACATGTTCACCATATATAGTAGAAAAAAGCTTTTTAACATTCTCTACAAAGTCGATATGGAAGAATAATAGTAATATTTTAAAAGATTCATTAAAAATGAAAATAACAATACATATGATGGTAATGTGCATAGTTATCTCGATCCTCCTTAAATAGTAAACACACTAACTTAGAGAAAGAGTCCATAGAAGTAAAATTGTTTAATCTTGTTTTAGTTTTGGTTGGACCTAATTTACCCAAAGTCTTTGTGTGGCTAGTATTCCATTTTCCAATAATTCCTTCAGCAAAAGAAACCAAACAACACTCGCCAATGATTGCTTTATAGTTGTTACATAATGATTTGTTTATCAAAGTTGATAATATTTAATAAATCAGTGATCACGTTATCAAAATAAAATAAAATAATCGACGATCCGATGGCTCATCTTTAAAACAAAACCCGAATCATTTAAGCTTTCTTATTGACAATGACTAATGATAGTAATAATAATAATAATAATAATATATGTTTCAAAAAAATGTAAACAATCTTGAAATTCAAGCTTTATATGATTTTAAAGAATATATGCTATATTTATACCAAAATTAACGAAGAAGCCATGTTTTCCCATTAACAAAAAGTTTAAAATTAAATCCTAAGTCCAAAAAAATTAACTCTAAATTTTAAACTTAATACTATAAAATTAAATTATAAACACGAAAGCTTAAATCATAACCCCAAAACATTAAATACTAAATCTTAAAACCTAACTATTATCCCTAAAATGGTATATTTTCTTAAATTTGAAAGAATTCACCTATTTTAAACCTTTTTTCTTGATTGTTCCATTTATAATCATCATATTATCTTTATTTGATATTTTATTTATTGGACCAAAAAGTCCCAACGTTAGGTTTTTTTTTATTTGTATTATTATTACAACTGATATACACAATGCCTTCTTAGCATATAAAAAATCACATGATTAAACTTTCTATTTTGCATCTTTTTATCAATTTAAATTTAAAGCTATATGCAAACGTGATTTCTCTTGATTTACTTTTAAAACTTACAAAAACAAAATTGTAGCCTAATTTTGAAAGATTGCAACCATACATTTGAGATCGAAATCTCATTTGAAATTCAGGAATGGGACAACAAAGAAAACAAAATTATGTATGTCTCTCTGTAGATGATTAAACATTATATGATTATAAAATAAAAATAAAAAAATACATTGCAAAGTTAGGTAGAAATAGACAAAAAATGCAAAGTCTTAGTTTTTGTAATTTGATATAGGTTTTATATTTTTCTTCGATATTATAATACATTATATAATTTTTTGCCACAAAACATTGAAATGGTTTTCCCCGTCCATGTCGAGAGTGTCACTCTTTCGTGTAGAACCGGAAATTTTGGGAATGAAATTGGACGGAGACGGAATAGAAAGCAACGGGTGATGACTTCTGTCCACTCTCATCATGACATTTTTATTTGTTAATCTCCTTTTCCCATTTATGTCGTCAAATATAGTTTGGTATCCGGTAAAATAAAAGGTATAATAGTTTGGTATCTAGAAGGAGAGAGCTGATTTAGCGATCTTGTCCGCGACTTCGTTCGCTTAACGTGATCTACGCGAAAGAACAAGATATGTTGACCTCCTTGGAATGTCTTGAATGTTGTATGGCCATTATTAAAATCATATAGGGTATGATTGGTTAAGGTTGTAAGTTTAGGCTTTTAATTGTAGAAGTAATGTTGTTGTTTTTTGCAGCTGTAAGATTTTAGTTATGGTTTCTTAAAATAAAAGTCTGGCTGGAATAATATTAATCATATGTTATAGATTTATATTTGTTGTAAATTCAGCCAAAAAGAATTAATGAAGAACACGATAAATATAAGAGATCTAGAGAGCAAATCATATTGAACCGAATACTCAGTTGTCTAGGATTTATCATTCATTGTGTGAATGAATAATAACAAACTTTTATGACACATAACTTGAAAAGATATTATGCAAAAATTTCTTAATTTTATCTCACAAGTCCATGATCAATGGAACTATGGAAGCAAAAAGGTGTGGTGGTGGAAACCTGCGCAGTTGAAATAGTCAATGGTCTAGGTCTGAAAGCTCTGAGATGAGAAACACCTAGCGAAGATCTCAAGAGAGTATGTTATTAATGTGTTTGCAAATATTACAAGTGGTTTTTGTGTAAGAATGCGGATCTCCTCTTTCGAGGTGTACAAGATCTATTTATACAAATCTAAGTCGGCTTAGGTCTACGCCTAAAGAGATAAGGTCGAATTCCTGAATCTTCGGGATTCTCCCCCAGCGTAGTCGGCGGCCGCCTCTAGGTTTTGACCTCGTCCTCGTCATGGGCCCAAATCTGAGAGCTCGTCTTCTGGGCCCAGTCTTGTAGTAGAGGTCGGCGTGACTTGTTACTCGTGGGCTCCCGACTCGTTCTCTCCAATGAGGGCCTTCTGAGCTCGGCCCATTCTCTGAAATGATCGCAACGGTCTTTTGGAGTGTAAATGACCACTACAGACGTCGTCCTGGAAAGGTGCCGGTCCTAGTCCCAGTTACTCTGGAGAGCCTGTCCCAGAGACAGAGCAAGTCCCTGAGACAGAGCTGGTCCAGATAACTGCGCGCCTACCTCTGGTACTTAGTCATTCTAGAGTGCTCGTCCCAGAAAGCAGGAGAGCTGGTCCCGGAAATAGGGCTGGTCCAGATAACTGCGCGCCCACCTCTGGTACTTAGTCATTTTCTTGATGATCTCTACCGGAGTGAGATCTGACCCCAACAGTTAGCCCCCCAGCTCGGTAGTATCAGTTGTGATGATGACGAGGTAAAAGAGTCGCAGTGAGGTTTCAAGAAAATGTACTGCTTGGCCTGCGTCCGACGAGACGAGATTGTGAAAACTTGTTCTGAGGACCTGCCGACGTTAGTGAGCTTTCGTGTTCATGTTTAACGCATAGCTCAGTAAGGATTTTCAACAGTCTTGTGTTTCTGATTTTGTGTTATAAAGTTTGGAGGAACTGGTCCTGTAAAGTCTGTAGAGCTTGTTCGCGTTAAAGCTCGTAAAACCTGTTTATCTTGCCCAGCTCTCCCATGTTCATGTTAATGTTGAGCTGTGCGTTATGTTTCTGTTTAGTTGCTTTCCGGACTTGGTAAAGATATTGTTTTTTCCGGAAGCTGAAAATTTAATTCCCGCGGAAATTTGGAAATTTAAATTTCTTTTAGAAATTAGAATTGTTAATTCCCGCTGGAAATTAAACACTTGATTCATTTCAGAAATCAAAATTGTTCCCGCTGACTACTGAAACGTGCAATTCCAGGGTTTTGACAGTGGTGCTATAAATACTCCTTTCTCCTTTTCTTTTCTCCACAACTTCACTCCTCCAAAAGAAAGGTAGCCTCTCTCCCTTTTTTTATTATTATATATATATATATTTTAAAATTCTCTAGGGTTTCTCCTTCTCCTTCCTCACGCCGCTGCCGTCAACGAACCCACCATGTTTTCCGGCGAGATCCCATCTCTACTTAGATCCGTGCCGACGTCCCTTCCTCTTCGTTACTAGCCGAAAGACCGAGATTGGCCTCGCTCGTCGTCGTTCCTAGTTCATCACCATTTTTTCCGGTGAGCTCATTATCTTCCCCTAGCGAGTTCTCCGCTCTTATCGTCGTTCTCCACTACAACTCGGCCTCGAAGAGACCTCATTGGAAGTGGAGCTCGTTGCTGACATCGTTACAAGTGATTTTGAGAAGAGGAAGTTTCGTCGAACCGTGGAGTCTGCCGAACGGAATTCATCGCCGACCAGAATATTCCCGGTTCCATCTGCTAATTTTACCGGATCTGCAGCGTCGAACCAGCTCCTGACGAGATCTGGTCGTGTCTCCGGTTGTGACTGCGTCGCCGGCTAACTCTGTTCATACTCTGCCGCCGATGACTGTCTGCGGTTGACCATCACTGTCTCCTCGGCGGTTCACGGTTTTGAGAGAAGCCAAGACTTGGGGTCGTCGTTTGAGGAAAAAAAAGAGGAAAAGCTTATCCCTAGTGATTCGTCAACATGGAGATGGATGACGGCTTCGAATGGTGAACTTGGTTTGAGCATAGTTGTCGGCAGATTGTCGTCGTAGCGGATAGAGTGAAGCTGAGATAAACGTCATTGCATCGAGACGAAACTTTAAGAAATTCGAAGTCATTACAATGTTGAGCGTTTTCGGTCTAGTCGCGCCAGAGTCTCCTTAAATGCGTCCACTCACATCTTGTTGTCGTGGCTGAGTTTTCGTTAGGTCTAGTTCTTGTATTGGAATGAGCTCGTCATCGTCCTAGGAAGCTTTGCCGGAGGAGTCGTCGGTGTTGAGCCCGTGAGCTCGTCTTTACGATTTGGGATTTTGACTCGGGGTCAAGAAAACGACCATTACTTGGTGATTCCGAACTCGTAGCAACGGTTAGCGCAATCCTATTCACGAGATAGATGCGTGGTCTGGGAAATTGACGTTTCGTTGACAATTTTGGTCTTACGCGTCGAGAGCTTGCTTTAGAGTAGTTATGTTAATGGTTTTAACTTGTTGAGGAAAAACAGAGCCGAACTCTTTTCATTGACCGGTCATTGTCCCAAATTCACCATTGAAACCGACTGCTAGCTTCGTGACGAGCTTGAGCCCATATCGTCGATTCTAGAGAATCTCCGAGATTAAGCGTACATCATCGCTTCCGGAGAACAAAAGACCGAGCTCACTTGTTGTTTTTGATCTGACTCAAAGTTGAACTTGTTGTGTGTGTTTTGACACCGCAACGACATTCGACGAGGAGCTCATTTTTATTTAGAGCGACGGGTCTAAGTTCTACCGTGGTCATGTTGGCTTGACCACTTGTTTCAATATTGCGTTGTAGTAGTGGCTTCCACATTTTAGAATATTCAGACATTGTTTCGATGTTAAGTCCGACGTCGTCTTTTGAAGAGTTTCTGGAATCCATTTCAAAGCTGAGGACTAGTAGTTTGGAGAGCCTAGGGCCGAGCTTCGAAAGAGACTATTCTGACATAGAGTCTAGCTGTTGGCTTCGCCGTTGTAAGGATTAAGGCAAGACTCGAGCCCTGGTCTCAAATGTGAATGATGCAGTGGAAGCGCAGAGTTTATCTCTTGTCGATGAACAGCTCGTCGATACTCGTATTTCTCAGAGAAAACGCTGATTGCTGCATATGCTTTAGTTGCGCCCACTACTGCACTTATTACTGCGCCGACCACTACTGCATCTGCTTTAGCTGTGCCCACTACTACGCTTGCTCTAGCTGCGCCCACTATTACGCCTGCTCTAGCTGCGCCCACTACTGTGCATGTTTTAGCTGCGCCCACTACTACGCATGCTCTAGCTGCGCCCACTACTGTGCATGTTTTAGCTGCGCCCACTACTGTGCATGTTTTAGCTGCGCCCACTACTACGTATGCTCTAGCTGCGCCCACTACTGTGCATATTTTAGCTGCGCCCACTCCTGCAACAGCTCTAGTTGCGCCCACTATTGCACTTGCTCAAGCTGCGCCCACTACTGCATATGCTGAAGTTGCGCCTACTACTGCACCTTCTACCGCGCCGACCACTACTCCACATGCGCCGACCATTATTTCTACTGCCAAGCAAAACCTGTTGCTGGTGAGCGAATTTGGGAAGTTGTACGTACTGGCGAAGATGGAGCCGAGGTGATCATGACTAGGATCGTGGACATCGTTAAGGAGACTAGGATCGACGAGTCTTTGAGAAGACCAAGACTGGCGAGGTCTTTGAGGAGACCAGGACCGACGAGGTGGTTGAGGAGACCAGGATCGACGAGTCTTTGGGAAGACCGGGACAAAGGAGGCAGCAAGGCCGACTACCATGACTGCTCATGCGGGAGTTGTTGATGAGGGGATTGTCCCTTAGTTGGTTTGCGCGCCTATTAGTGCTTACGTTTTAGACTTGACTTTGATTTCGCACGTAGATGGCTTGTGTTTATAAAAAGTGATAATGAATGAAACTTTTAATTTGTTTATGTTTTCTGTTAAGTCCAACTTTCTTGACTCAGACTTTAGAAAGACAGTTAATAGTGATGAATTGTATCCTTGTTGAATCTGTTTCTATGATGTATAGTTAATCTGGTTCAAATGACTTTGTTTAAAAATCCATATGAACAATCATCATGATTGAAGGCGTCGTTGCCGTATTTTGGTGATCGTCATTGTTATAGGAGTTAGGTCATCGTTGACCACCCAACTTCAGAAGTGAGCATGTTACGTTGTTGCAACCAGCGTTAAGGTTTGCTGGGTTATTCGAATGATTGTTTAGGTTTACGATCATGTCACTCTTTGAGCACGACCGCTCCTATAACGATCATTAGCTTTGACCAACGATGTTGTTGGGTTTTCTAAATGGTCATTTGGGTTTACAAGTGTGCTTCTCTCTAAACACACCTACTCCTATAATGAACCATTGGTTTCGACCAACGATGTTGTTGGGTTTTTTGAATGGTCACTTCGGTTACAAGTGTGCTTTTCTCTAAACACACCTGCTCCTATAATGAACCATTGGTTTTGACCAACGATGTTGTTGGGTTTTTTGAATGGTCACTTCGGTTACAAGTGTGCTTCTCTCTAAACACACCTGCTCTTATAATGAACCATTGTTATTTATATAGCGCGCTTATCCAATGGTGGATGTTATTGTAAAGATCTGCAGAAATTTTTGTGAACGGTCACCGCTGTGGCCAGCAGCGGCGGTGGAAGGTGAGATGGTCGTTTAAGTGAGACCATGAATTATCCGTAAAGGATGTGATAGAGATAGTCGTTTTGACAAGTTTTTGTAGCAGGTTTTTATTCTCATAAAGGTTTGCTACAAAGAGAGGTGGGAGTATACGAATATACGTACCCCACCCCCCCCCCTTTTTTGGGAGGGGGGCAACTGAACCCATCCGAAAATGAGCTGCCTACGTACCCTTTGCAGGGATCAAGTCACCCGTAGTTCATGGTAAGTGATTGAGTGGTGGACGAATGACGGTAAGGTTGCTCAATGGTAGTACTTCTTTCTTGGTCTACCTTTTGCCGAATCGTCGTTTTGTCTTCCGCGTTTAGGCGGTTCTTCATTGATCGGTGCTACTGCAACGTCTTTTTCCTCTAATTCAAAGTCTTTGAGGTTGAAGTTATCGCCGAGTTCACCGTCCAATAGTTTTTGGGCGAGCGCCGAGCCGAGAGACTGGCAGTTTACTGTTGAGTGCCCGTGAGTATGATGAATGTCGCAGTATAACGACTCGTCGTAAGTTGAATTACCGGTCCACGCGTTAGGAAAACATCCTCCTTTGCCGTGCCCATAGTTGGGAGAATCCACCTGATAGTTGTGGGCTCCTTCGTGTTGGACGAAATTACCACTATGGGTTTTTCGCGCCTGGCTTGGCTGGTGGTCGCTGTCACTTTTCTGTTTTGACTTCCCATACTTTTTTGCGAGTTTCTTCGCTTCTTCTTCGCTTTTGGCGAAGTTCGTCGCTCGATGCAGAGCATCCTGGATAGTCGAAGGCTCGTTGAGAGACATCTCCTTCCAGAAGTCAGATTCGTGCCATATGGCTCTTTTCAGTGCTCGGAGTGCATCCGAGTCCTCTATCCCCTTCACTTGTGATAGTACAAGCTTGAAACGTTCGATGAAAGTTTTGAGGGACTCGGTTGGTTCTTGGTTCATGGACCACAAATCAGCGCCTAACGTTTGAGTCTCAATGAAGATGGAGTAGTGTTTGATGAAGGCCTCTGTCAACTGTTTGAACGTATCGATGGAATTACTTTCGAGTCCTTTGAACCATTTGAGAGCTGGTCCTTTGAGGTTTTCTACGAAAAGCAAGCACTTTCCGACGTCCATCTCTTCCTCTTTGAAATTCGATCTTGTCATAGCCACATTGAATTCGTTGAGGTGGTCAGCTGGGTCTTCGGTCCCATCGTAGGTTGGCACCCTAATCTTGCCTGGGTCCGATACTCGAGCTTTGGTGATCCGTGCCGAGAAAGGGGTGTGCTGGGCTTGCTCCAATATCAGATCGAGTTCTGGTGCTTTGCTAGTGGCACGATGCATCTGCGAACGAATAGTCTTCAACTCGGCAGTAGTCTTGCTTAACGAAGCTCGAAATTCGGCCATCTGCTCATGCTGGGCTTGAAACGCAGCTTGTTTCGCTTCAGCATCCTCTGCCTATTTTACCCACTCAACGTTTTCTTCTTCTTCCGAAACGTGTCTGGCATATCCACGACCGATCTCATCGTTGAAAGCGGAGGAACGTCGTTGGGTCATCCTTGGTGGGTCGGCATGCTTTTGCCTCGTAGCGGTTCGCCGCGCCACTTCTTCCTCTGGGAGTTCGGTGTTGCGTGTGACTCTCCTCATGGGGCCATCGTCTCTGACGGTGGAGAATTGCTGTGAAGCTATGTTTTGAGGATCATCATTCCTTGCTTTCGCCATTCCCTACCGATCTCTCGCTGTCTCAGTGAAGATTGTTTCAGGGACGACTCTTCTAGCCAGGTCATCGTCGTCGTTGTCGAGGTCTATCGGCTCGTTGTCGAGGTCTATCGGCTCGTCGCCGACTTTCGCTTTCTCTCGTCGTGCCTGGGCTAAAAGAGCGGACCGTTCATCGCTTGCAGCGGTCGATGGATTCTGTTGCCGAGGTTGGCTCGACGATCCTATCGGTGTGGTGAAGTTGAGCGCCACTGGATCGATTCGTGCTGCCGGTTTTCTGAACAGACTTGGCTCGAGGGGTCGTGCGCGGACGTCTGCTCCTATGGATCTGAGCTCGTCGGTAATTGTGTCGTTGGCTCTGTTTTGCCGGTCGGCGCTCTCCAGCAATGCGTCCAGTGTCGCGCTCATCTTCTGCAGCAACTCAGGGAGAAGCGAGCTCGCTCTCGGAGTTTCCTTTGACTTTTCGCCAGGGAGATCGGCGCGAGCTGTTCCTGCTGGTGGCGGATCGTCACGAGCGGCCTGGTCCTCGTTGGTACCTCCTTCAGCCTGGATCTCGCCCTCTTCCAGATCTCTCGGCGTGGCGTCTTTCGGATCAGCGATACGTCGTTCGTCAGTCATCGTGTTCTGGATCTCTTCGCGGTGGTTCTTCGGAGTAAGAAGCTTTCAATCCCCTCCTTCTAGCGCCAAACTGTGGTGGTGGAAACCTGCACAGTTGAAATAGTCAATGGTCTAGGTCTGAAAGCTCTGAGATGAGAAACACCTAGCGAAGATCTCAAGAGAGTATGTTATTAATGTGTTTGCAAATATTACAAGTGGTTTCTGTGTAAGAATGCGGATCTCCTCTTTCGAGGTGTACAAGATCTATTTATACAAATCTAAGTCGGCTTAGGTCTACGCCTAAAGAGATAAGGTCGAATTCCTGAATCTTCGGGATTCTCCCCCAGCGTAGTCGGCGGCCGCCTCTAGGTTTTGACCTCGTCCTCGTCATGGGCCCAAATCTGAGAGCTCGTCTTCTGGGCCCAGTCTTGTAGTAGAGGTCGGCGTGACTTGTTACTCGTGGGCTCCCGACTCGTTCTCTCCAATGAGGGCCTTCTGAGCTCGGCCCATTCTCTGAAATGATCGCAACGGTCTTTTGGAGTGTAAATGACCACTACAGACGTCGTCCTGGAAAGGTGCCGGTCCTAGTCCCAGTTACTCTGGAGAGCCTGTCCCAGAGACAGAGCAAGTCCCTGAGACAGAGCTGGTCCAGATAACTGCGCGCCTACCTCTGGTACTTAGTCATTCTAGAGTGCTCGTCCCAGAAAGCAGGAGAGCTGGTCCCGGAAATAGGGCTGGTCCAGATAACTGCGCGCCCACCTCTGGTACTTAGTCATTTTCTTGATGATCTCTACCGGAGTGAGATCTGACCCCAACAAAAGGAAGAGATTCCTTCACTTTGATCAACACAATGGATCAAAAGACCAAGACCAATATAAATAGATAATCAGAAGAGACAAATACTATACAACTAGAAATTTCTCTAAAAATCGATAATAAAATATGCTATGAGGTTAAGAGCCGGTGTATAACGTCCTGATCCTTGCTAAGGTTGCGGGGACGGACCATGTTTGGGAATGTAGAGTTATCGTTGGAAAAATCTAAGGAAAACTCGTTCATATTCTTAAAAAAGGGTAAGTTTGGTTTTAGGAAGAACTTAGTCGAAATAATGGATTTAAAAAGAAGAAATGAGTTGGAACAAGTTGGACGGTTAGGCAGTTATCGCCAAACGGTTGCAACTCTTAAGCTCGCGCATGTTCGCATTTAACCTTATAAAAGGGAGGCTTTAGGAGAATTTCGTACATCATACTCACTAGGAAAATTCCAAGAAAATGTCTAAGTAAAGTTAAACGTGAAAGAGAGTTCATGAGAAATCCATTAAAGGCCAACGACGCACTTGCGTAGTTCGCGGTGACTAGGCAAACGGTAGGTTGATCAGGAAGATCGCTCCAAGGGAACTTGACAGTGTAGAAAAGGAGTCAAGGTGAGAAGTATCTTCTTAATACTGTGATACACATTATTTTACCTTCACTATTGAGTGAAGATCTATTAGGCGATCGAAGCTTTACATTTATAAAGGCTCAAATAAAACCACAAGTGCATGGTTACACCGAGGTAGTATTTAAGGGTCGATCCCACGAGGAATAAAGATTGCAAGACCCTAAAGATGCGGGAAACAAACTAATCTATAGCATGCATTTTTATGGGGTTTTCATTTAGTATAAGGATGCTATGAAATGCAAGAAATTAAGATGCAAAGAAAATGCAAAACATGGTAAAAACATTGGACCGTAAGCTAATCTATCATAAGAACAAGTTAACAATCAAACAATGATATCAAAAATTGAAGTAAACATCGTCCTAGAACATGAAACTCGACAATTCGACTACTCCACTTCTATGGCCCTAATCACTTCACGTAATCACCTAATCATTGCAACTTCCGTTGGTAACTAGATATCAAATGAGCTTTAAGAACAAGTTTAATAAGTTCACTAAACACCATAATCGCCAATTGTTAGATGGCTAGGATAAGTCAAGCTCACAAAGGTTTGATTCAAACAATCTCACAAACACCTTCCGGGTGGAAATCGTTTAGGATATAGATTCTGAGTGATCAATTCAAAACTAGCAAAAAGAGCAACCTAAGTGAATGATCCAACAAGGTTCAATCATAACAATCATCATCTAACTATCAAAGCATCCTAATCAATCATAACTTGAAGTCCAACAAAAGAGAAAACATGAATTAAAGATCAAGGTTATTGAGTAAGGATGGTTAACAAGTAACTAGAGATATCAATCAAGCTCAATTCCAAAGCATGAATCCGTTTAATCTAGACTAACCCACTTCCATGGTGCTAATCCATTTCTTAATCAACAATTAACACAAACTTCCATTTTGCTAATCACTAATCAAAAATCATTAATGCAAATGTTCATATCAACTTACAAATCACCTTAGACATCAACTTCCATTGGCTAAGATTAGAAATGCATGATTGAAGTTCTCCTAGACATTTTCACAAACACCTTCCGGGCGTGAAAAGACCAAAATCTAGATTTTGGTAAGCTACTCCTAAATCTAGCATTAAACACACTTTAATTAATAGAAATCACAAGATGATAAACCTAACATCATTAATCAACTATCAATGTTCCTTAATCATAATCCATAAGAAGAATAGAAGAACTACTAACACATATGAATGTTAAACATCAAAACTACAATAACTAAAGATATAAGCATGATTATAGATATGAAATGATTAAGAAACTTCAATAAACTATATAAAGATTCAAGCTTTAAAGATTCAAGTTTTAAACAAGAGAGAAAAGCAAATCAAGATAAGAGAAAGAACAAATTCTAGATAAAACTAAATGCATAAACATAAATATAATGATAAATGTTGAAGAATCCCTCTCTAGGATGGAATGAACATGAAGATCATATCCAAATCATCAAGAAAAGAGTTTGGATATAAGTCATCTCTAGAGAAAAGGAAACTTAGGTTTTTACAAGTCCATAAAACTATTTATATAAGCTAAAACTCGGACCGGGTCAACCCGGTTTAAACTGGGCGGGTCATGAAAGTTTGATTTTCGGAACATCCATACCGAGGGTCTACCCTCGATACCAAGCCACCATATGCCTTCTGGATTTTTTTGCTTCTAAAGCTTCATTTTCCTCCTTCGAGCCATATTGAGGGTCGACCCTCTGTTTCAGGTCACCACATATGCACTGCCATTTTCTCATTTCTTCACTTCTTGGCTACTAATTGAACTTCTTTTACCAACTTGTGACACCTTCACATCCTTTGAATTTCCATCATTTTGCATCTTAATACGCTCCATGTCATCTCATTGAGGAATCACCATCTCCAAACCTATAAACACATAAAAGAGATGCCAAAACCCCTAGGAATGCCTAACTAATATGCAAATATGGGATAAAAGCACCATGAAATGGGATTAAAATACGGTAAAATATGAATATATCAACTCCCCCGGACTTACCTTTTGCTTGTCCTCAAGCAAACAAAGCAAAAGAAGCCAAGAGAAGAGGTTTGAAAGCGGGAGCTCAAATCCAAAAGAATCACTAAAAGTATTCACAAGTATGTCCTACGGAAAACTAAATCGATGCACAACAAATTCTACTTAAGAAAACGTTTCCATACTCATCGCAAGTCAATCTTTTACTCTAAATCCCGAGACTCAAAAGAACTCTCATCATCAACTAGAAACTCAACTCTTTAACGTTCATTAAGGTGTGTGGTGCGGTCTCATAATTGGAAGTTGAATCAATACCATTTGGCTAGGTAGAAAAGGCTTGAAAATGATGTAAAGAGAAGGTTCAAAATCTTTTTGGTTAACTCTCAAATAAAAATGTCACATTATGCAAAAGCAAGAAAAAAAAGAAGCAATTGATGCATACAAGCGTAAGAATCCAATTTTCTACCAATTAACCCCTTGTTGCACTCTCAATTTTCTCTCTTCCTCACTTCCCGAGTATAACCACTAGCCTTCTTTGGCCAAGTCTTTATATCAAACCATACTCTTCTTTTCTTTTTGATTCAAGACCTAAGGAATTCTCTTTTGATTTAACTAGCTCTTTCTTTTCCTTTTTTTTCTAACTTAGCATCTATAACACATACTTTTCTTTGTTTCTGATTTACTATATGAGAATGCTAAGCTAACCTTTACTTTTAACACTTAGAGCTACTTTGACTGGCTCGCTTTCCCTTTTCAATCCTTTCTTTTACACTTAACCTAATCCCAAAGAAATATCATCAAAGCACTAACCATTTTGGTTTCATTCCCCACCTAAGGCTAGTCTTAAACACAAGAAACTAACATATTAGAAGCTTTGCCTTGTCGCTTCTAATGCTTGCAAGATTTTACCAATGCAACACTAAGAAAAAGGCCTCACTCAAAGAACATATGCAAGGTTTGAATGAAATGGTTCGGGTTTAAAGGTGTGGTACCATTCTCATCCAAAAGATGAACTTGGATCGGAATGGCCATTCAAATCAAGAAAAAAGTGGTAAAAATGAGGTAAACATGATTTGAATGTTAAGTGTTTATCCATAGTTATGATTCAAAATTCAAAAGTGAGAGTAATTAATTCTATTATGTTCAAGTAAATAGAGTTGAGACTAGATCAAACAAGTTTCAATTGAGTAGGGACTTTCAAAGTGAGAGATCCAAGTATGGTTAGTTCTCTACTTCTAACATGTTAATGCATCGAATTTTTTTTAATGAGGGCACAAGTATGAATCCTAAAATGACACTTTACAAGGAAGAATCATCCCCTAATGCAAATGAAATGTAACTTAGAATGCTTCTAGACTCAATCCTATATGTAAAGATAAAGAAAAGAATGCAAAGGATATGTGAAACTACATGTATTCTTGAAAAATTTGAAATTTTTTGATTTTTTATAAATGCATATGAATGGATGCAAGACTCAAAGAAACATAATCAAAACAAAGAAGAATATGCATTAGCAACATGTGTGTCCTCTCCCCCGGACTTACTTTTCACCGTCTCGGTGAGTAAAAGAGCAAGGAAAAGAACACACAAAGAAAACGATAAAGAAAAACTAAAATGAAAGGTAAATACAATAGAAAAGGTGGTAGTACCTTCGAGCTATTAGAGTATTGGAGAGTGGTTCGTGGAGAGTGGCTCGGAAGGCTTATATATTTCCTTTATTCATGCTTGTTTAATGTCACTATCTTGACAAGGGATAGGCTTGGGATGTCCCAAGAGGCGCGTTTAACGTCACTAGCTTGACGGTTGCATCATCTTACTCACACTTTCCTTGATTGCTTCTTCTACTTATAGTTGCGCACCTTCGAGTTAGTAGAGTATTGGAGAGTGGCTCGTGGAGAGTGGCTTGGAAGGCTTATAAATCTCCTTTATTCATGCTTGTTTAATGTCACTAGCTTGACAAGAGATAGGCTTGGGAGGTCCCAAGAGGCGCGTTTAACGTCACTAGCTTGACGGTTGCATCATCTTACTCACACTTTCCTTGATTGCTTCTTTTACTTATAGTTGCGCACCTAAAAGATCAAGATCACAAGAAAAGGGAAAAGATTAGCAACAAAGTAAATTAAAAAGGCTATAGTCTTAATTTGAATCCCAACTCTAATGGCAATCGTTTAATTCCCCGGCAACGGCGCCAAAAACTTGATACGCATTATTTTACTTTCACTATTGAGTGAAGATCCATTAGGCGATCGAAGCTATACATTTATAAAGCCTCAAATAAAACCACAAGTGCATGGTTACACCGAGGTGGTATTTAAGGGTCGATCCCACGAGGAATAAAGATTGCAAGACACTAAAGATGCGGGAAACAAAATAATCTATAGCATGCATTTTTATGGGGTTTTCATTTAGTATAAGGATGCTATGAAATGCAAGAAACTAAGATGCAAAGAAAATGCAAAACAAGGTAAAAACATTGGACCGTAAGCTAATCTATCATAAGAACAAGTTAACAATCAAACAATGATCTCAAAGATTGAAGTACGTCCTAGAACATGAAACTCGATAATTCGACTACTCCACTTCCGTGGCCCTAATCACTTCACGTAATCACCTAATCATTGCAACTTCCGTTGGTAACTAGATAAATCAAATGAGCTTTAAGAACAAGTTTAATAAGTTCACTAAACACCATAATCGCCAATTGTTAGATGGCTAGGATAAGTCAAGCTCACAAATGTTTGATTCAAACAATCTCACAAACACCTTCCGGGTGGAAATTGTTTAGGACATAGATTTTGAGTGATCAATTCAAAACTAGCAAAAAGAGCAACCTAAGTGAAGGATCCAACAAGGTTCAATCATAACAATCATCTTCTAACTATCAAAGCATCCTAATCAATCATAACTTGAAGTCCAACAAAAGAGAAAACATGAATTAAAGATCAAGGTTATTGAGTAAGGATGATTAACAAGTAACTAGAGATATCAATCAAGCTCAATTCCAAAGCATGAATCCGTTTAATCTAGACTAACCCACTTCCATGGTGCTAATCCATTTCTTAATCAACAATTAACACAAACTTCCATTTTGCTAATCACTAATCAAAAATCATTAATGCAAATGTTCATATCAACTTACAAATCCTCTTAGACATCAACTTCCATTGGCTAAGATGAGAAATGCATGATTGAAGTTTTCCTAGACATTTTCATAAACACCTTTCCGGCGTGAAAAGACCATGATCTAGATTTTGGTTAGCTACTCCTAAATCTAGCATTAAACACACTTTAATCAATAGATGATAAACCCAACATCATTAATCAACTATCAATGTACCTTAATCATAATCCATAAGAAGAATAGAAGAACTACTAACACATATGAATGTTAAACATCAAAACTATAATAACTAAAGAGATAAGCATGATTATAGATATGAAATGATTAAGAAACTTCAATAAACTATATAAAGATTCAAGCTTTAAATAAGAGAGAAAAGCAAATCAAGATAAGAGAAAGAACAAATTCTAGATAAAACTAAATGCATAAACATAAATATAAAGATAAATGTTGAAGAATCCCTCTCTAGGATGGAATGAACATGAAGATCATATCCAAATCATCAAGAAAAGAGTTTGGATATAAGTCATCTCTAGAGAAAAGGAAACTTAAGTTTTTACAAGTCCATAAAACTATTTATATAAGCTAAAATTCGGACCGGGTCAACCCGGTTTAAACTGGGCGGGTCATGAAAGTTTGATTTTCGGAACATCCATACCGAGGGTCTACCCTCGATATCAAGCCACCATATGCCTTCTGGATTTTTTTGCTTTTGAAGCTTCATTTTCCTCCTTCCAGCCATATTGAGGGTCGACCCTCTGTTTCAGGTCACCATATATGCACTGCCATTTTCTCATTTCTTCACTTCTTGGCTACTAATTGAACTCCTTCTTTTACCAACTTGTGACACCTTCACATACTTTGAATTTCCATCATTTTGCATCTTAATATGCTCCATGTCATCTCATTGAGGAATCACCATTTCCAAACCTATAAACACATAAAAGAGATGCCAAAACCACTAGAAATGCCTAATTAATATGCAAATATGGGATAAAAGCACCATGAAATGGGATTAAAATATGGTAAAATATGAATATATCATACTGCATGGTTAAGGTGAGTGTGCAACCTGTTGGCTTTGTGCTCGAATTCTTGACTTGTGGTTTTTCAGGTAAGTCTAAGGATCATGTTAAGTTGTTCTTGGTGATTGACTTGATTGATCGCTTTATGCATAATTGTTTGTTGATTGCATAAAAATTCATAAATTTGCATGACTTCAATGGATCCAAGGCTTGGGTTCGGAGGAAATTGTAGTCGGCGAGTGTCTTAGGGAGCATGGTGAATCAGCTAAGATGAGATCAAACCAGAGGCAGTGAACCTTAGGTCTGAATCTCAGATTCGCCTAAGAGTTTTGACTTGCATGAAGTAGGCATCATGGACACGTGCATCTCAGCGTAGTGTGACATGATGATTGCGCCACTAAGTAAACATTGCGTTACTTATGCCTCTTTGGCTTTCATGAAACGAAAGGGATTGTAGGAAAGATTTGACTTAGGCGCGTGAAGACTCGTGACCGGGAAGATGGGTGGTATATCTGTCCGGATAGTTAAAATCGAATAATTATAATAACCTAAGTTGTAAACTGATAAGTATGTCGAATCCGATTATTATCTTTAAAAAATATGGATTATTTGCTTGACTTTAAGTGTATATTAACTCTATTATATAAATCTTATAATTAATGAACCTAAAAATGGAATTGTCTAATGAATGAGCTCAAAAGTGGATAGAATGGCTCTGAGTCACTTAATGATCCAAGTAAGAACGATCACTGCGGACTTAGAGTTCGAGATTGGGGTTTCACGGTGGTGGACAGTAAAATGACCAAAACAAAACCACTTCAACGAGTATATTGAGAAAACAATATAGCTTTAATATGATACAAGAAATAGTATGGTTAATTATGGGATAAGTCCGCAGAATTTGAAATACGCAGAGCCGTGCGGTAGTGCAAAAATTTAAAACATTTGCTTAGGGCATCAGATTTGATAAATAGAATTTAGGCATCAATTTGAAAAATAATATTTAATAACATATATTATTAATTGCTAATTTAGTACTAGAACATGTTTATACATGGACTTATGCTTAAAATATTAGTTTGTCAAATATGGGTTTTCTACCATGAAAGGTTAAGTTTATTAGTCCATAACTAATTGTTAAGTAGTTAGATTAAAAATATTCTTAAGAAAATTTTAAATTTTTTTGTTAATTTAAAAACTTATAGTTCTAGGAAAAGCTTTACCAAAAGAAGTTAAGGAACTATTAGACATTTTAAAAAGTGTTTATGATTTCGACTGTCACAAGAAAAATTAAACAATTTGGCTATTTTATCGATCGAAAGAGAACTCCTACGAAATTGATTTTGAAAGTATGGTGAATGGTTTTATAGAAAAAAAGGATAGAAATTAGGCTTTAGAACCATTATTCATTTTGGTTCTTTTCTTTTTGCTATGTACCAATAACATTTATTATTGTAATTTTTTAATGAATAAGGGCATATTTTTGTTAATCGCTTATGTATGTTATTAGTGTTGGCACGGCTTTGGAAATACGGTTATTAAAAGTTTATTACTATAATACAAAAAAATGTATCAAATAGAAATTTAACATATATTTCTTATATTTTCGTAAAATTTATTTTATTAAATTAGTCGGTGTTCGACCATATATATTTTTTGATCATATAAGAACATTTTCAATGCAAACACTAAAACTTCATTTAAAAAAAAAAAAATTCCAATGGGATACACTAAAGCTTCAAATTTGTAGTTTTGAATAGTGAGATTCCTTTAGACAAAAAAAAAAAAAAATAGTGAGATTCCATATTTCTCTTTAAACTTTCACTATTCAAATATTCAAATTTGAAATTTCATATTTTTATTTGTATTTGAGTCTTTATATTTATATATCATATAAATAATCTTATTTGTTATGTTGTTTATCGTTTTAATCCATAAATTTTATTATCTTATAAATATTTTACATATATCCATATAAATTTAGACTTTTACATATAATATAACACCTTAAACTTAAATTGAAAATCTATTAATAGAACACAAATATTCCATAATATTACATTAAGAAAATTTAATACAAAATAAAGAAATACAAGACAATAAAATTACATGATTAATCATATATGAGAGCATTGAAGATATCTAATTTAATAATGTAATGTATTGTTTTTTCAATTGATATAAGTTGTAATATTTCTTTAATGTATGCTTTATAGTTATTTTGTAAAAGTTGTACAATTTTTTATTAATTATAGACAATGTTGAGAACTATAATGTAAAATACAAATGATTTTGAAATTTCATTTGGAGTTTTATCATTGGAAAAGAATACACACAAACTTTATTCGGAAATGCTTTAAGAATTAAATCTTTAAAAAATAAGTCTGCATCTTGTATCTAGAATACAAAAGAAAGTAAAGAAAAGAAAAGAAAAAGAATAGTCGTTAAGAAAATTAATCTGGGCCTGCCACGAATTCAGTTGAGTTTCTCCATATTTCATGGTTCCACAATTAATAAATGCCCAAAGTATGTTAAAGAAAAGAAAAACGAAGGAGCCCAAAACATATTTCACTCTTGTTCTTTTTTTCTTTTCTTTTTTTTGAAAATAGGGCCAATTTATACTCTGTGGAGAAGATTTCGTGTTCGAAACTGCTATTTGTCATTTGGCGTCTTACTTTTATTATTCTTCTTACTCTCCGGCTACAAATAGAATTTGAAATGACTTCAGGATCAAAGAGGGGACGGCTTATTCATATACTAACTATTGACCACGATTACATTATGTATATGAACTGCATATCTATGCAAATTCATACATCAATTCATATAATTTTGCTGAAACTTATATTAACAAGTCAACTAAGTGTTGAGCCAACTGCCACATTACCTTGTCATCAATAGTCACTTGATGTGGCAGCTTATTCATCAATAGTTAGAACATGTACATTGGTGATTTGGGTTGGGTATCAATCAGAAAATGTGATTATTATACATTATTTGGATATCAAAAAAGTTCATTTCGTATCAGATATTTGATCTGAAATGAAAGTGAAACGGGGTACGTGTCAACATGTTATTAGGCCGTTTTTTTTTTCGGGGTAATTTTCTTTTTTGGTCATTTCGTGTTTTGCACAAAACAAAAACTTTCCTTCTTTCTTGACGGCGACAGAGAAAGCGAAAAAAATCGCGATCCGTCTCTGCTCTTGGATCGTCTTCGATCCTGTTCTCTCCTCTTCGATTCTCTTCATTTTTAATCGATCTCTCGAAGTATAAGGGCTTTACAAGCGAATCGAAGCTTGCATGTCGATTCATCTTTCTTGAGAGGAATCGATCCGGTTAGATCTACGAAGCTTCGATCTGTCTCCTCCATCTCAGAGTAATCGATGTGTCTCGACCAAACCCTAAGATAAGTTTCTTAGCCGATTCATCTTTTTCAGTATAATCGACGTTTTCGATAATCCACTTTCCTCGCGATTGATGTTTGTATTGTTCTATAGAGGCCATGTGTTTCTGCTCTAATGATTCATCTTTCAAATTCACATCGATTCGATTTAAAATTCTAGATTCTTTGTGTTTTGATTCTGTGAATATACATCTTGTAATTCGTTTTCTTTGTGTTTCAGTGTAGGTCCGGCGACGGTTTCATCCCCTGAAGCACGAGAATCCGGTGATGAAAAGCCAGAAGCAGGACAATCCGGTTAGTCTTCTCGTTCGCTAATTACTTTTGTTATATGATTGTACATGATTCAGGTTCTTGATAGATAAATGAGTGTCTGTTCTGCGTAGGACTTAGAAAAATGATTGTTTGTTCAAATTCAGATTGTGACTCAGTTACTAGTTAAATGAGTGTGCTTGTTCATAGTTAAATGTGGATTTGTTCTGCGTAGGAGTTAGAAAACAAACTTGTTTGTTCAAATTCAGATTGTGACTCAATTACTAGTTAAATGATTGTGTGTTGTTCATAGTTTAAATGTGGCTTTATTCTGCGTAGTTGTTATGTCTGTGATCTCTGATGTGTGAATGTGTATGTTGTGCGTAGTTGTTACTAAAACTGAATTGCTTAAAAATTAACTAAAATACTTAAGAAAACAAAATTACAAAACTTATTTCTAGTTTAACTACAACATTCAACTACACAACTGAAGTAAAGTTAATGCTAATTGATGGTGATAGAGACATTAGGCAGTTAAGACAGTGAGTTCAAGCTGGAAACCTAACTCGAAATGAATATTCAACTTGTTCATTTACTCAGATTTTGGCTTTTAAACCCATCATAGCTTATTGAGTTGCTTCTGTATTCCCATAGTTAAACCCATCAATAGCTTCATTCTTCTTTTTTATTTCCATCTTTCAATTGAAATAAAATGAATATGGATTTTACGAAATCATTCAGCTCCTCTCAAACACAACAACTTCCAAACACCTTTACCTTCACTAGTCTCTTTAACACCCCACCAAAGATGACGTCTCCACAAACCTATTACCAAACACAGTCCCCTTCTAACCAAACACATTCTCCTTGTACCCAAACACTTTCTATTTCTAACCAAAAACATTTAGCTAATAAAACCCAGAGTAATGTCAGATGGAAAGTGCCAGAACATATAGCACTTGTAGGTGCTTGGTTAAACACATGTAAAGATCCAATAGTGGGTAATGAGCAGAAAGGAGGAACTTTTTGGCAAAGGGTTAAAGCATGTTATGCTGCAAATCCTGCTGTGGCCAAATTTCCCAAGAGGTCTGCCAATGTCTGTAAGCGGAAGTGGACAAAAATGAGTGAGATTGTTAGCAAGTTTAATGGTTATCATGAGTATGTTAGTCGCACCTACCATAGTGGATGGAATGATGAAAAATATATGCAGGCAGCTCACGAGATGTACTACTCCGATCACAGTCTGAAGTTCAACTTGGAACACATTTGGAATATCCTCAAAAGTGAGCAAAAATGGTGTAGTGTGATCACTGATAAAACTCAAGAAACCTCCAAAAGAAGTAAGCTAGATGATTCCTCTAGCTCCAACATGGTCTTTAATGTGGAGGACGAAACAGAGGAGAGACCCATGGGTGTTAAGGCGGCGAAGATGCAAGAGAAGAAGAGAGGTAAGGGGAAGATTGAAGAGGCAAAGGGGAGTTCTCAAACCCTAAAGGTGATTGAAGGCATGTGGAAGGTAAAGAAGGAGGAGTTGGAAGCTAAAGAAAGACTATCCAAGCATAGAATAGTTGAGTGTCTCATTGCCAAAGTCGAACCACTTTCGGAGATGGAACTCAATCTCAAAAACAAGCTTATGGTTGAGATGTACTACCAAGAAGGTAAGATTACTGTTTTTGAATAAGTGGTTTAATGTATAGTTGTGTTCTTACTCTTTGTCTTCTGTTTTTGATTAAGTGGTTTAATGTATTTGTTCTTTGGTCTTTGGTACAGGGGAAAAGGAATCAAGTGATGCGGGGGGTCTGGTCTAGGCAGAAGGAAATGAGTGATGCTTGTGGTGGGTATGATATGGTGCTTGTCGATTTGCTTCACTTGTCTTTATGTGTATTTGTTGCGGTGTGTTTTTGTCTCTATGCTTCACAAGAAGCATAGTAGCTTGCAAAATGTTTGTGGTTGTAAAATGTACTCGGAAAATCATATGGTTGTAATGTGTTTGTTATTTTGCTTGTTTTGTAATATAAATGTTTGCTCTAATCAACATCTTCTTTTTTTCATTACAAACCATTTTGTTTAACTCAAAAACCTTCTTCTTTCTCAAAACCCTTTATCTTCTTATTCAATCTTCTTCTTCGCTTTATCTTCTTATTCAAATTTAACCTATACTGTTTGGTAATTTACTCGGAAACTTTCTTCTTTCTTATTCAATTTTTTTGCCTAAATTACCAAACAAAACTAAACCATGGCTTTTTATCCAAACAATGATCCTAATTTTTATGAAAATTACGAGAATTACGAACAAATTTGGGAAGAATCTTGCAATCATCTTTTTGATCAAGGCTACGAACAATGTTTAGAAGAGATCATGCAACAAGAAATGGCAGAAAAAGAAAGAAAAAGACGAATCACTATCGAAAGAAGACGCGAGGATGGCCATATTCAATTATGGAACGACTATTTTAGTGACCATCCAGTTTATTCCGATGATAAATTTCGACGACGTTTTAGAATGCACAAGCCATTGTTCTTACGTATTGTTGATCGACTCGCCAATAAGGTGCCATACTTTGAGCAGAGAGTAAATGCTACCGGTAGACCTGGTCTGTCTCCTCTACAAAAATGTACAGCGGCGATTCGAAGAGTAGCATATGGTCTTTCAGCTGATGTGATGGATGAATACCTCCGGATCGGCGCAACAACTGCCGCCCAATGCTTAGACTATTTTTTGGATGGAGTTATAACTTTATTCGAAGATGTGTACCTGAGAAGGCCAACAGTAGAGGATCTCGGACGATTGCTGGAAATTGGAGAGACTCAGGGATTTCCGGGGATGGTAGGAAGCATTGATTGTATGCATTGGCAATGGAAGAATTGTCAGACGCCTTGGAAAGGACAATATTCACGAGCACATGGAAAACTCACAATCGTGCTAGAAGCAGTGGCTTCAAAAGATCTCTGGATTTGGCACGCATTTTTTGGACTTCCACGTACTCTTAATGATATCAATGTTCTTGACCGCTCACCAGTATTTGATGATATAATAGAAGGTCGAACTCCAGAGGTCAACTACACTGTTAATGGTCGCGAATACAATATGGCTTACTATCTCACAGATGGTATCTATCCAAAATAGGCAACTTTCATCTAACCGATTTCTCAACCCCAAGGTCCAAAAGCTTCATTGTTCGCTATTCATCAATAAGGTGTCAGAAAAGATGTTAAGTGTGCTTTTGGGGTATTGCAAGCTCGATTTGCAATTATCAAAAACCCAGCTCTTAGTTGGGATAAGGTCAAAATAGGAAAGATAATGAAAGCATGTATCATATTACACAATATGATAGTAGAATACGAACGGGACGAAGAGAATGAAACAAACCCACTAGATTTCACACGAGAAGAAGGAACCTCGACTTCACAACGAGTCAACTACGCATTTGCTAGAACAACATCCACAATTGCGAATAATATGTTGGCGAATCGAGCTCGGATTTGTGAGAAAAAAATGCACCTACAATTGAAAGATGATTTGGTCGAGCATATTTGGGACAAATTTAGCATAGCTGGACAATAGACTCGAGTTAAGAAGTGTATGCATCATATTTTTATATGTTTTATTTTTATCTTTTCCGTATTTTACTATATGCGATTTTATGTTTTACTTTGTTTTTACCATTTGTAATTCACGTTTGCGAGATTATGAACCATAATAAATTTGTGTTTTTATAAAAAAAAAATTATGTTTATATATGGTAATTTGATTATTTTTCATAAAATAATTTTGTTCTTGAAAATTTTATTTTTTAAAAACATTTATTATTTTCATTATTTTTAATGAATTTATTGAGAATCACCAATAAACACTAAATATCAATTTAAGTATCAATTAATACATTTAATATTAAATTAAGTCTAATGATTCCCACTTTAGATCCCCAATGTACATGCTCATATTTAAATTGTTTTCCATATTTAAAAGAGAGGCTATTTCGTCAATTCAAATTGAGTAGTGTCGTATCAAATTGAAAGATGTTTTGGAATATGGTATAACTGGAAAGGATTTGAGAACTTATGGTAGATTTTGTAACTTTTTTCTTTAGTTCTTAGGGTTTAGAATTTAAGCTGTAGTTTTAAATACTTAAATATTCCAGCGTAAATTTGAGAGATTTGGTATTTGTTGATTTTAAAGAATATTGAACATGGAGATAACCTGTTAACCGTTGATTCCTAAGAATGGTTGTTGAACCAAGGGTTCTTGAATAACCTTGATTCGCAAAGAATATCGATAATAAAGAAGAGATCAACATAAATGTTCTAGGTTTATTCAATAATCAAAATTAACGATATTAAACCCAGCGGCTTACATTAATAAAAATCATAAAACGAAAGCCCTAATATAACTAAAGGTCTCCCTAATTTAAACGCAGTGAATGGGTTGTAGGAGTTTGTGAAAAATGGCGGTAGCGATTTCAAGCGTTGTTTAACGATTATATGTGATTGACGCAATGTTCGAGGGATATTTGTGATTGGTTGAAGTAACGGTTAAATAATAAAGTAACAACATAAATACATTATATACTTATAAGAAAACATGAAAAATCATAAATATAAAAATCAATAAATCAATATAATTAGTAGTGGAAAACCAAGTGTATAACACTTACGTTTATTTTTTATTTTGAAAACAAAATGATTTTAGTGTATAAATGTTTCTTTTAGAGGGATTAATGTTAGATTTAGAAAACATTAATTTGAAATTTATATATAATAGTAATCAAAATTTATAGAGAGAAATTTGATTTGAAGATTTTATAAATATATCATTATGATAGGTTATGAATTAGAAATGTCAAATTATTCATATATTTTGTAATTATAATATCCAAATCTTTATTTTTTTCTATAAAAAAACTTATTATATATTTTTTTCATTTTTACATGAATTTAATCTTTTCTTTTTTAGTTATTCATCTACAATAGCAAACGTTCAAGGGAACAAGATTTTGATTTTTATAGAGTTTTGTAACAGTACAAATGGGTAGAAAATATTTTCCATAATTGATGTTAAATGCCAACAAGCGATACCATCTTCAAATATAAAGTTTTATGTGTGATATAGGGGCCGATTGGTTTTTTGACTTTAAAAGCTGTAGAGGTTTTTCTTTTATTTAAAGTAATTAAAGTCTAATTTTTCCCAATCAGATTTTAAAGATTTACGGTCTGACTGGTTTAGCCGCAGTGAGTGCAGTTGCGGGAGTTTGCGGAATTGGGCGGATGCGGTTTCAAGCGTTACTAATCAATTTATAGACTGGCGTAACTGTTGGAAATGGGTGAATTTACGGGATGTTTATGACTGGTTAACTAGCAGAACGGTAGCGATAAACAATAATTTACAATATAAAAACATTATATAGTAATAATAACATCAAAACCCATATTATTATAAAAAGGTATAAAAATCACTAATTCAATATAATTAGTAACATAAAACTATTTCTATAATATTTACTTTTATTTTTTTTAAGAATTTTTGTTTGGATGAAAGTTAAGATTTTAATGAAAAAATTGTTTATCATTGGAGAGGCTAATTTTAGATTTAATTTGTTAAATTTATATATATTTACAATCAAAATTTATCTAAAGTATTTTTGTTTGAAGATTGTATAAATATAAAATTGTGATGGATTTATTAAATATTAATTGAAAATATCAAATTATTTATATATTTTGAAATTATAATATCTAAACTTTGAATTCTAAATATATATTTTCATTTTAAAATCATTTTTTAGAAGAAAAAAATTTGAACATCCAACCGCAAACGCTCGCAGGAATGAGTTTTTGGATTTTAGAGGGTTGGAATGGTTTAGAGCGGTACGGAACGGTAGGAAGCGTTTTCCATGATTGTTGTCAAACATTACCAACCGCAACTGCCCATGATTGTTGTCAAACATTACCAACCGCAGCGGTTGCGGTTGTGGTTGCGAAAGTTTGAGGAAGCGGGCGGTTGCGGTTTGAAGCATTACTCAGCGATTTATACGACTGGCGCATCGATTAAAAATGGGTGCGTTTGCGGGATGTTTATGACTGGTTGATTAGCAGAAACGGTAGTGTTTGATCAGTAAATTAACAATAAAAACCCATTATATAGTTATAAAAAAATATGAAAAACCATATTATTATTGTAAATATAAAAATCATGTATTTAATATAATTAGTAATGAAAACCATTTATATAATATTTATGTTTATGTTTTTTTTCAAAAAAATGATTGAATGAAAGTTGTGATTTTAAAGAAAAAAATATTTATTTTTGGAGAGATTAGTGTTAAATTTTAAATTGATAGATTTAAGTATTTTATTTATCAACATTTATAAAGAGAATTTTGGTCTGTTGATTCTATTAATATAATGTAATGATAGGTTATTAAATATTAATTAGAAATATTAAATTATCTATATATTTTATAATTATAATATCTAAATTTTGCATTTTCAAATTTCTTATATATTTTTAAATGAATTTTATTTTATTTTTCAGTTTTTTATTTTTTTAACTGTCAACCGCAACCGCCCGCAACCGCAAACGCTCGAGGGAAGTAGCTTTTGAATTTGAGCGGTACGGAGCGGTATGGAACGGTACAAAGCGTTTTCTATGATTGGTGTCAAACGCTACCAACCGCAACCACCCGCAAATGCTGCATTTGCGGGTGATAGCGGGTGAACCAATCATGTTCTTAGTAGCTTTTATAGTCCCTAAAAGTTAGGGGTGTCAAAATGGATGATCCAACCCAACCCAACCCAACTCATAACTCATATGGGTTGAATGTTAATGGTTGGATCAACCCATGAACCCATTAAACATAAATGAGTTGGATTGACTTTGACCAATGTTTTTAAAACCGGTTCGGGTCAATATTAAAACCCAAGTGTAGTTGAACCGGCATCGAACCGGGTCGGACCGGCAAAAAACCGGGAACCGGCGAACCGGTTGACCCGGATCAAACCGGGTTCAACTGTTTTCTAATTAAAAAAAAAAATTATTTCATTTTTCTTTAATTAATATGTTTATCAAATTAAAATTAGAAAAATAATGTTTATAGATAATGAGATAGTAATAAAGGTTTAACATTTTCTCTAATATAATCATATTCAGTGGAAAAAAAAACATTTTTCAAATAATTATAATCTTTTTAAAATTTTAAGACAAAAAAGATTAGTTATCTATTTAAGTATCATCATTTTATTATTTAGTTTTGTTATAGCTATTGAAATTTTTTTGTTTTTCTAAATATTTGTACTAAACTTAATATTTTGTTTGATATTTGGATAGTTATGCACATACATATAAAGAACAAATTCTATATACTAATATTTTTAAAATATTATTGAACCCGATTGAACCCCGGTTAGATCCGGTCGGACCATATTAACCCACGACTAAAAAAAAATCCGGTTCGGTCGCCGGTCCGGTTTTAAAAACATTGACTTTGACCCAATCCATTTTATTTTAATACATAAAATAATTATATAAATATTTATTAAAAAATTGTATCAAAATTGTGTTTTGGGCACAATATTTTCGCAAAATTTAAGTAGACTTTATTTATCTAATTTTGTTGGAAAAAATGATTTTAGTTTTTATATAATTTTATATAGTAAAGTGTGTCTAAAATAATCAGTAAGATTTAACTAAATTCAGATTTAAATTATTCCGTCATATTTTGTCTTAAAAAAAAAAAAATTACAAATAAAAAAAATACTAATTTGTATATGTCGGCCCATATTGATCAATGTGCACATAAATGCGTAGTTGCGTAGAGTACTAGAGTGTATGTATTTACGTTATTGTTATCTTAAACTTGTAGAGGACGGAACTTCATCAACCAAATGTCATGTTTTTGTTGTGATCTAATTTTTTTTTTTTAAACTGTAGCGAGGCAAAAATTGCGCATAAAGCAAAAGCGTTATGACGATGTTAAAGGAATCAAAAGAAGCAAATGCGTTACAACGAATATAAAATTATTTAAAAATATTAGATTACCGAAAATTCGTTCGAAATTGTTAACTTCATATTCCTTCTTTTATACAAAAAAAAACTTCACATATATTCATTCTCAAATTCAGAAACTAGTTCTCAAAATCAGATACTAGTTATTCACTATATATATCTTCGTTTTCATATTGAGGTCATCAAATTACTTTCTAGTGTTCCAATAATTGGAAAATGCATTTAACTATATATCTAAACAGAATTTGGTGATGAACTACTTTCATGCGTTTCAGTAATTGAAAAATGAATTTAAATCTACACACTCGTTGTTTATAAATAAATATGATTAATAAGCTTTTTTATATGAAAAAAACATAAGAACTTATTTTTATAAAACGGTTTTAAGTGATATTTTAGAAACCATGTGTGGAGTAACGAAATAACTCATATATATTTGAATTGTTTTTTTTTTTTTGATAACTCATACAGTATATATTTGAATTGTTCTATTATGATATTATTTGAATGGAATAAAAAACCACGAGTGAAGCAAGAGTTGGGTCGGTCAATAAGGAACATTTAGTACTCGGGGATAAATGTTTACATCATCTTATTCAGTTTCAGTTTTGTGTCAACTAAAAAAGAATATAGAGCAGAAATAAAGACGGGTTAAATGTCAAGGACTTTCGCAACTAGGCATCCGGGTACTCAATCGGATTTCGGGTCGGATACTTTGGGTATCGGGTTTTCGGATACTCTAGCCGAATATAAAACCCATACGGGTTATATAGAAATACGGGTTGGATACGGGTTGGGTATTTTCGGGTTCGGGCGGGTTTCGGGTTTTTATCAAAAACCGAAATAAACCCGATCAAACCTGTAAATGTAAAAGTAATGTGGCAATTTACTCTAAATTACAAATGAACAAACACGATGATGTGTAAAACAACGTTTAAATCAAAGCAAGAGTTCAAATCCATACATAATGCCTAACAACCATTGAAACAAAAGCAACGTAATGTTTCAAACCAAATCAAAACTTCAAATACATAATGAAACAAAAATGCAAGCTAAAAGTTTAAAAGATAGCTTCCTCTTGTGATTCTCCATCTTCCTTTTGTCCATTCTTGATTCCGCCTCTGATAAGTATAAATCAAATAACAAATAGAGATTAGAGAATGATTATACAAGTTCATGCGAGAAACAATAGTTATATTAGCAAGTTGTAATAATCAACCAATTTAGATAACATGCTTGTTCTTTCTTTAAAGTATTTATCTTTTTGCTAAAATTACTAAACAAATATTTGTGAGAAGTTTACGGTTTATCATCACCATTACTATCCTATATATGATAAAATAAATGATTATCTAAGTAAACAAATTGTTGTTCTAAACATCAAAATAGGACCTCTGTAATTCCTCTCGTTATAAAATAATTCACCATAACTGGAAAAATTGACCAAATCGATTTATATAGAATCTAGGGTTTATATATAATCAAATCAAGTAAATCAAACAATCACCAAAGACAAATCGATCTTATAAAAATCAACTTCAGAAACTACATTGAATCAAAAACAACAATGTATCAGTCACCTACCTTCGAATGATTTATAGATTCCTCTGATGGAGGAGACGAATTCCTTAAAAGATTTGGATTTTCCAGCTTGAAAATTGAAAAAGAATTATGTGGATTTATAGCGTATATTGGTAAATGGGGATTTAAGTTTTTGAAACTGGAAACTGAACAGACTAATACCGGTAAGTGTATATTTGTATACATATGTGTTCTTTAGGTAGTTTGGGTAACCGTTTTATTGTCGGGTAACCCTAACCCGAACCCGAAATTTTAAATTATAAAACTCATTCGGGTTATTATAACTACCCGTACCCGTTCCAAACCCGATTTTTCGAGTTGGGTTCGGGTTCGGTTTTCGGGTTCGGGATATATGCCCAGGCCTATTCGCAACGCATTAACTACTATTCTTATACTAAGTTTTAAAGAGAAGTATTTTGTTGGGAAAATTAAAAAGTTCAATACTTTGCACGCAACAAATTATGAGATTGAGATACTCACTTTAGGTTTTCTTAATCTGTAATTTTATTAAAAAGGAAAAACAAATTAAAAATCCTTAATTTTTCCCACTGTATGTTTTTTCTTTTATGTTAGGTGTCGTACACATTTTATACTTTTAAGATTAATTTCTGACTAAGGAGAACAAAGAGGGCTCACTTGTCTTCATCTTCGGTTCAAAAGAAAGCTGCTACGTTTTGTAATGAAACTCTCTCAAGCTTGATGTCACATTCATTACGAAAACGTTTTTTGATGAATAATAATTTACATTTATTAACATAATAATAGTGATAATCATGAACAAAAGATCGGGTTATTTCAGGAGATATTAGTATGGTCGAATCCAATATTTATTTTGGTGTCCAAGTCAAGGAACTGTCACAAAGTCAAGCTGGAAGAAATTCATAGCTGCATTGCAAGTTTTGTTGCTCATCTATTTTCTTATTTTTCTCTTTGTCACGTACGAGTAAGGTAGAGAATACCTCGAATGTGAGAAATATTCCAAGAAAGATAACTTTTGAAGTTGTGGCAAGTCCTGGTCAAGTGTCTCGATTTTTCCGATACCAAAAGTCCGTACATAATCATCAAAAAAATTGAATATTTTTCCCATGGTATGATTCGTGAAGTTTTCACTTGTAGAAAAGAGGACGAACAAGACTTCAAGAAGAGCTTAACATTCATACCCAACAAAAAAAAAGAGCTAGCACAAGTTGTATTTGATATTAGCGGAAAATCTAATGTTTATGATTGTGCCACATAGGCCAATTTTAGAGTAATTGATTAGTTGCTTAATTTTATTTTATTTTTGGTTATTGAGCAAACAATCTTTTTTATCAAAAACAACCAAAAATAAAAATCAGTAACAACAAAAAATTAGATGAGATGGTTGGGAAAAACATTTTTTATGACAAAACCATCATCTGTATAATGTACTGTATATATTATTAAAATGTTTAATTGTTTTTGTTGAATCATGTTTTGAATAAAGCTACATTTCCATTATGGTTTTAAAAGTAAGCTCATGATCCCCCGTCTGATGTCATTGTGTGGCCGATCTATTTCATTCATGGGATGTAGAGTTTTATTTACCGAGTTCTCCATAGTTGAACCATGTATAATTATGCGGTGCATTAATTGAAATAAAGCGTACAAAAAATACCAAAAATATATAGTTGAATGATGTTATTGACGTACGCCAAACTCCTATATTACGACGATATCACAGTCATTGATTTGTCCATGTCTAAATGATTCTTTTATCCGAACACAATTTATACGCAAGATTTAAATTAAAGCAAGGATTTGAACAAGACAGTAAGCAAAAGCAAACGAAATAGCTAGCGTTCACACAATTCCACACTGTCTTTGTCTCTGTCTTTTTCTAAACGAATTAATTGCGAATTGCGAATTGCGAATTGCGAATTGCGAAATGCGAAAATTTATGTATAAAAAAAATATTTTGGTAGGTACGTGTATCCATCTTAATTTAATTTTGGTGTCTGGGTTTTAAAACAAACCGCAATCATATCCTAGTAGTATGTAGTTTTCCTCGAAAGAACAAAGTGGGGTTAATGACAGCATAAACTAAAAACAAAACAGGAAAATCATGAAAGTGGCTGTAAGTTAAATTAATCTCCACAAAATTGTTCAATGCTCTAAGTTTTAAGCAAGGATACTCAACTCGGATAACCCGAACTAACCTAAATCGAAGAAAATTTCTACAATCCAAAAATTGTATCATATCTTAATATATAAACCTATGGTTTAAACGATTTCGTATTTTTCTATGTCCGAAATTGATCGCAAGTACAACCATTTGTCATAATTAGACGCATCAAGAATTAAGGCGTGGATCTATAAGAATCCCGACAATGAAAAAAAATAGAAATTATTATTTAAAAGAATTAAAAATACATTTATTTAAAACTCGAATATAGTTTTCTTTATCAATCTTAGGTTATGTTTTGTTTTATTTATGAACCGAAAATTAAACAACTGGAAAGTTAGAATCGAAACCAACCCGAAACAAAATTAAACACATAGATTCAAAACAAAAACAGAAAGGTGTTTTTATTGATTCTAACAATCGGTTTACCTTTTTCGAGGTGGCAAACAAAAAAGTAAAAATTGACAATTATCGTAAGCAAACGTAATAATATAAAATACTTTTACGAAATTAATATCCTTAGTTTCTTTCGTTGATCAAGGATGTATCTTAGTAGACGAACAAACCAACTGTATAAATACATTACACGTCTCTTCGATCCCATAACCCCATTTCGCTCAAAGAAAACAAAATAAAAAATGGACTCCCTAACATCTTTTCTCTCATTACTCCTCTGTATTTTCCTTTTCTCTAATTTCTCTCCCTCGAGTTCCAAATCCATCACTAATGAACCCTTATCGTTCTCACCATCGGCGAGTTTGCCGACCCTCACGGCTGAGAGATTAATCAAAGGTTTCAATCTGATGCCTACACTTGACGTCAATGTCATCGCTGAAGACGGTTCCGAGGCTCCAAGACTTGTCGAAAGAGAATTCGATTTGCCGGCGGAGATCGACGGTCGTGACTCCGCCGGTTCTCCTTCCCTTAAGGATTTTGGCCACCATGCTGGTTACTACAAACTCCCTAACTCTAAAGCAGCCAGGTAACTTCCTATTTCTTGTACCGGTAGGCCTTAAATTGAACCGGTCCGGTTTACTTTTGGTTTTCTATCAACCGTTCGACCACTTTGTTACTGCGGTTCACGTTGGGATTCTAACTTAACCGGCTTCATAATGTTCATTTTCTTTACCGAAATGTAAAACAAATCCGGTTTGATTTTGTATGCATTTAACCGTTTTAAGTTATAAAGCGGTTCATTAGTTCGCACCGTCTCGGGTTAACTTTGTTGGTATTACGATTAAACCGGGTTTGTATTTGTTTCACAGGATGTTCTATTTCTTCTTCGAGTCAAGAAGCAACAAAGCCACCGATCCAGTGGTGATTTGGCTAACCGGTGGGCCCGGTTGCAGTAGTGAACTGGCTCTGTTCTACGAGAACGGACCGTTCACCGTCTCTAACAACTCATCTCTTTCTTGGAATGATTTTGGTTGGGACAAGGTTGGTTAGGAAAATGGTCAACCAAAACACGTTTTCTCATCTAATAAAACAAAACAAGAAACAAATAATCTCAACCACTTTTTTTAATTTAATGTTATTATTGTAGGTCTCGAATCTAATCTACGTGGACCAACCGGTCGGGACTGGTTTCAGTTACACATCGGACCAAAGTGATCTCCGACACGACGAAGAAGGTGTCAGTAATGACCTTTACGACTTCTTACAGGTTCAGTTTCATTTGTACTTTATTTTGTTTCATCACATTGAAATCTCAAGAAGAATTTTAGTCTGAATCTTTACATGACACTTTTCTTCTCAGGCGTTTTTCAAAGAGCATCCACAATTTGTGAAGAATGACTTTTACATTACCGGTGAATCCTACGCCGGACATTACATTCCCGCTTTGGCTTCGAGGGTTCACCATGGAAACAAGAACAAAGAAGGAACTCACATTAACCTCAAGGTAAAACTCCACATTCTTTCAAACTAATATTGCATTCTCACCATGGAGATTACGGGCTTCCGCCTAAAACCTTCTAGTAATTAAAACAAAAAACAAAAACAACTCCACATTGATCCTTATTTCACACCTTTTCGAGTTTGTGGTTATACCACATTGCCTTAAACCAACTTGGTTAATTTACATCAGGGGTTTGCAATTGGTAACGGTTTGACTAACCCGGAGATCCAATATGGTGCATACGCGGATTACGCGCTAGACATGAAGTTGATCACAGAGTCTGATCACGATAACCTCAACCGCAATTACGATACGTGCCAACAATCCATCAAAGAATGCAGTAAAAATCTCTCAACCTCCTTCGTTCAAAAAACGTTACATAAACCTTTAAAAGTTTTTGATATTTATGAATTTTTTTACTCGGTTTTCTAGGTGCTGATGGTGGTGAAGCTTGTGCTTCTTCTTACGTTGTCTGCAACAACATTTTCCAAAAGATTATGGATATTGCAGGAAACGTAAACGTAAGCATCAAAACCAAAATTGCATCCATTTCTCACTTCTTTGTTGTTCAAAAAGCTTACAAGATTTTTCCTCTGTTTTTGAAGTATTACGACGTGAGGAAACAATGCGAAGGAAGCTTGTGCTATGACTTCTCGAACATGGAAAAGTTCTTGAATCAGAAATCCGTTCGCAGGGTATTAGGTGTGGGAGATATTCAGTTCGTGTCTTGCAGTACTGCGGTCTACGATGCAATGCAGTTGGACTGGATGCGAAATCTTGAGGTCGGGATTCCAGCTCTTCTTGAAGATGGAATTAAGCTCCTTGTTTACGCCGGAGAATACGACCTCATCTGCAATTGGCTCGGTACGTTTTCATTGCCATGTCTATGTGTTTGCTCACATTCTTTGCGTCTCGCTTTATTGAAAATGGTTCAAGAACTGAATATTTTTCTTGATGTATATATTTTATAGGTAACTCTAAGTGGGTTCACGAGATGGAATGGTCAGGCCGAAAAGAGTTTGTATCAGCATCGACAGTTCCATTCCATGTAGACAATAAAGAAGCCGGTCAAATGAAAAACCACGGTTCACTCACTTTCCTCAAGGTAAACCAAACAAAACCGAATATATATTCTATCGATTACATACCTATTGTAACTGAAATTGGGGAAACGTTTATAGGTCCATGATGCTGGACACATGGTTCCGATGGATCAGCCAAAGGCCGCATTGCAAATGCTTCAGAATTGGATGCAAGGAAAGCTCAGTACACCCACTGGTCAGACGGCTCGTCAGTGATTTTTTTTAGCGTCAATGATTCTATATAGCGAACCGGTTGTATGATTATGTATTTTAGGAGATCAAATATTTTACTTTCAGAAAACTAAATAACATCTACACTTGTGAATTATTTCTATATATACACTCAAGAAACTTCATTGTTAAATTTCATGGATCAATACTTGGCTCTTCCAACTATTAGCTAATGAAAATCTAACCAAGTTACTATGTATGTAAGATTCGAACCCATCTAAAACATGATAAATACTTCATTCATTGAACACTCTTTCTCCCCTTTTAACTGTTACATAGCTCCAAGTTATACCGATCTAAATCTAAGATTCTACAACAGCTAGGGAAGATGACACAGAAAGTAAAACTTGCAAATTTACCGATGTCCATCGTAAAAGCGATCACGATAATCACTGTCATTTTCATCCTCATCAAGAATGAGTGTGACACCATTGTTTCTTAAGGAGTTAATAACAGCCCATACCTTGGTTCGACTCTTGAACCCTTTCTTTTCGATTTCTTTCTTGACATCGGCGTGGATACCTCTTCCTTGCCCATCTTGAAGCCCTTCTACTTTCAGCCTCATTGCTAAAACCTCTCCAACAATAGCCGCAGCCTTGGCATTGGAAGTACGACCACACTCTAGTGAGTTCTTGATTGCGTGTTCTACGGATGAAGCTGTTGTTACTATACTCCCATTGTTTCTGTCCACTACGTTTGCTGTTATGTACTTGATCGACATGAACAGCCTTAAGACATACCTTTTGAGAACTGTCATTGCTTCTACCAAATCTGTTTGATCAGCAAATGCACAAGAAACCCCAACAATTGTAAGGACTAAAAAGGAACATGAGAATTGAATAGCACGAAAAAGGTCACTAAACAAGTGGAAAACAAACCCAATAAGAGAAATAGAAACACCCAAATACGAAGAATTTCATGAAGATTAACACGAAGCATAACTAAAGAGGTATAACAACAAAAAACTAGGTAGAAACTCTCTCAGGCAAATGAACGAACACCTTGCGTGCATACAAAAAAATACAAAGAAAGACTAATAAAGGGCAACTTTTTATAACCTTGGAAGCTACGAAAGTATGACTGTCGAAGAATATCCCGTTGTCTCAGACAATCATGGCAGATAAGTCAGAACTGAGAAGCAGAAAAGAACCTGGACAAGGAGGAAGATCAAAACCACACCTTGTTTTTTTGTTTACTTGTTTTTTCGTTTCGATACAAAAAAAACATATTTGGGCTTTCTACTTTTGAAAATGTCCATTATATATTTAAGCCCAAACTAAAACGATCTCTATTTTTGGTGTACATATAAGTAGAATGAGTAGTCTTTTTGACTCTTAAAATACTCTAAAAATATCAAAGTTTGAAGCTTTTTTCTAAATATACTATCTTAATGGATATTTATCTCGCCATTAAAATACCACTTTGAAGTTTTGGAAAAAAAACTTCAAAGTGGTATTTTTAGAAATTGCCTCTTTTTTTTTTACCATCAGAACATTTATCTCGTCATTATCTTAAAATTTAAACACAGTCACTCTAAACTATGATAAGAAATACAATATTTAGATAAAAGAAATTTATGGAATATGTTGCTCCTAAATTCTTCAAGCCAACAAAAACAAGTTTTTATTTATGACATGTAGTGACTTTGATAAGCTTTACTTCCACGAAATTGTCTTGAACTGAAAATCACAACTTCACTTCAACAAAATGATCCAAAAAATAATATTTACTCTTTTATATATTTTGAATCCTCCTCTCATATAATATTAAAAACTTTGGATATTTTCGAAAATTGCAAAAAGAACTGCAAACAAAACAAAATAACAAAAGAAAAGAAAGAAACAGTTTAGAAGAATACTAAACCGATTTGTTACAATTTTCAATTTGTGATCATCATAAGTTTGAACGTATTTTCCTAACACTTCTAATAACTGATTTTAGATTGTAGATGTTTCGTTTTCATTTACCTCATGGAAAATATGAATGCGTTGTTAATCGAAATATTTTAGTAATTTTAAGAATTGTACAAGTTTAACAGAGTGTCATCCAATACTCAAACTAATTTCTAAAAGACTTTGAGTTCTTCATTTTTAAACTTTACATAAATCCCATATTGAATTGAAGGAGATGTTATTTTGGCCTTATTATTAAATGAGTACGTCGTCGTTTGTTGCTTATCTGAAAGTTATGTTATTTTGCGCATATGTTATTAAATGTCTCAAGCTCACCATATGGTTCTATTTGAGAGAGTTGGCTCGTGTGCTTTTTTTTACCCAGTAGATGTAATTCACATTCTCTACCATTCTCGATCGTCGATGGCAACGCCGCCTTATTTTCCCAATCCTTCATCACTTTGATCACAGTCATCAATTTATAGAGATTTTTGTGCTCAGACATCTTCTCACTAACCCAAATAAAGAGCAAGCTCTGATACCACTTTAATACGATTTAGTATCCAAAATATTTGTAAAATAATGATTTGATGAATAACAATACCCCTTTTATTACTCAAGAAATTAAAGGTACAAAAGTTCACAAGAAATTTAGGTCTCTCTCCTTTAAAACTTCACAAAATGATCAAATCTCTTGATCCCTTCTCCTAAAAGAACGTGATTCTATATATAAGAGATTTCTTCATATTGTGTGTCACCATCCCATGTGCATTCATATGCTCTTTTCTCTATGATGTGGCTTCTTCATTCTTCTAGAAACTAGTGATCCAAGAGAGCCAACAAAGTAACCTCACTAGACCTTTCTCTTGTTTTGCTAGAGACTAGATAGATGTAATGAACCCTACGTAATAGTATCATAGACTTTCATGAACATTGCTCCCTTAGCTAAACAGAATGCTAACAGAGCCAAAATCACTGCTATCAAAAGTATAGAAAGCTAAGTACTACTCCAGAACAACTTTAATGGAGGGAGCTATGCTATTATGGGAGAGACAATTGGTTGCATACTGCTCCCCTTGCACTTGCTATAGGTGTAGTGGAACCTCTTCTCCAAATTTAAAAGTTTTTCTAAGAACACAACTATGGAATAAAGAAGGAAAACATTAGAAGGATCCTAACAATCAAACCTAGTCTGTATAAAAAGCATGATACCATTTACTGGATCTACATCCGAAGCGAAGTATATTCAGTTAAATCAGGATATCAAATCAGCATATACACTCCCATGATGGGCCTCCTCAAAACTCCTAAGCAGAAAACTATAAAAGAGGAATTATCCAAGCCGCATCAAGTAATCGGGAGCATAAATAGCTAAATACTACCTATATTTAATCACATTTGGTGGAGACTACTTCACAATGTATGTACAAAGGTGTCTCTCAGTCGCAAGCAGATATGAAGCAACCAAGCAAGAAAAACAACTTAACCGCAAACCTACCCATTAAACATTTAAGGAAGCTCTAGCAAAAAGTGCTAAGCTTTGTTGGGCTTTACACGAGGATAAAGCTGGTATTGGAGTCATTCGTGAACAAAAAAATGGGGATCTAATCATAATAGCGGCAGCAGCAATTGATCCAATTCAAAATTCTCTAGAAGCTGAAGCATCGAGTATGAGAATGGCAGTTCAACAACTCATACAATAAGTAGGGCTGTCAAATGGGATGACCATCGTCCATATGGTCATGTCCAGCTGGACAATTTTTATATGGACAAATCATGACCATGACCAACAACGACCATGACCAACAACGACCATGACCAACAACGACCGTGACCAATAATGACCGCGATCAAATGGTTTGTCCATGAGTCCCAAAAATGACCAACATAATTCACTAGTTGTATTATGTTTTACTCTTATTTTAAATAATAATTTAAATTGGTTATTGTCTCTTTAGATTACATCAAAATTGTGAAATTTTATTTTTCCGCTAAACCCGTAAAATTATGTTTTCCCATTAAACCCTAAAATTGTGTTTTCCGCCAAAACCGTAAAATTGCGCTTCTCATTCAAAACCGGAAAATTGTGTTTTCCCTCAAAACCGTAAAACAACGTTTTTTCGCCAAATTCGTAAAATTGCATTTTTCTCGCCAAAACTGCAAAATTTTATTTTTCTCGCCACACCCGTAAATAGTGTTTTCCCGCTAAATTCGTAAATCCATGTTTCCCGCCAAAACCGAGAACCTGTAGTTTTCCCGCCAAAACTATATTTTCCCGCTAAAACTGAATTTTCCCGCCAAAATTAAAAAAATTGTATTTTTTTCGCAAAATTCGTAAAACTGTATGAGAATGGCAGTTCAACAACTCATACAATAATACAATTACTAATTGTCAATTAGGCTACACATGTAAACTTCTTTCGAGATTTACAAATCATACATCAAGGGCTTCGACAAAGAGACAAACAAGAGTGGCAACATCATTGCCTATCCACATATGTTGAAGCTGTACTTCACATGGCAGCATCTTCACAACACTTTGACTTTATCTATATACGTAAGTAGAAGTGCCAATCTTGTAGCGGATCCTTTAGTAACACATGCTCGACACTATGTTGTAACCTAAACGTGTTTGTAATTACGCAATGAAGTTAGAAAAGACTATGGAAGTTGTTTGGACTATGGAAGATGTTATGGTCTGTCTGGATTTTGAATGGCAGTAAGAATTCCTGAACATGTATATAGATATGTATCGCTCATTCGGCCAAAAGGCACGGGACAACAAGTTATTATGGGGAAGAACAAGAGGATGTGTGGTTAGTAGTAAGATACTTTGTTATGTACACTAAGTTAAGACGTAAGAATAACTAAAGGCTCAACTTACTACAAGCAGAGAAGAGAGTAGAAGACAAGAGGTATAAAGGCGTTGTCTAACTGCGCTGTGTAAGCTTCCAACATCCCGGTGGCTGTAACCGCCACCAGAAGCGACCACCAGCCTTGGCTTAGTATATAACCCATTGATGCTAATACTGGGACCAACACAAAGCAAACTGCCATCATTGATGTTATTCCCGCTGCAGTACCTTCAACCGTTTTCTCTGTTCCGCAAAAACCATTAAATACGCACTTGACAATATTAGTTTCCGATGAGAACAATAGTTTGAGATGAAAAACAAACAAAGAAGAAATTGCTCACTTCCTGTCTTGCTCCATCTCAAAACCCCATATTTGTGACCAACCATTGATGCCTATAAATCAAATCGTTATAACATTAGGTTAGAAGAGACTGAGGTTTGCAAACTTAAAATCTCCTGAGCATGTAAGTAAGAGCTGAGCAAAAGCTTACCATTGTATCTCCAATCCCGAGGCTGAGGATTCCAGCAAATGGGGATAAAGCTCGGTCATTGAACCCAGAAGACATCCAAATTGGAAGCGCACACCCAAGTAAGAGTGAGAAGTGGCTACAAATAAGACATATATAATCAGTGGTTATACAAACCAAAGACGGTGTGCTAATTCTACACTCTAGTTTTTCCATCATTGGCCAAAGCAGTTTTGGTATACCTGACAATCAGAAGCTCTGAGTCACGATGGTCCGTGAACGCATTCATGAATTGATGTAAAGGCTCTCCGAGCGGCTTAATTCTCCAGATCTGTTTTTGCAAAACGAGTACCTTGCATAAGCCCATTGAAAGTGATGAAACCGAGAAGGTAAGTTATGTAACATAAAAGGGGGCTTACTCGAACTATCTCCAATGCAACAAACACTGCCAATGCTGCACCAAATGCTAGATCGAGAAATTTAGGCTGAATGAAAGGACATGAAAAATATTAAGAAGCTACTAGAGGAGCAGACTAACACATACAGATTTATGAATAGCAGATGAGAAATTATTGATCACCAGTCACCTGTAAGACAAGAGCAGGCAAGAACATTAAAACAGCCATCAGATGGTAGTACTTCCGAAGCAAGATTCTCTCAACCTTGCTACTCCTCGAGATGTTATAAAATCGTGAGACAGATACAACGATCAACATAACCCAGTAGATGCATAATGAAAGTCTTTTCAGAGGTTCAGAAAAGACAAATGTAAGCACCCTGCAAAAGAGAAGTATGAAAGTTGGATACAATCTTAGTATGTGGATACAATCACAACCGATAGCGCAAGATAAGTAACTGATAGTAGGGGTTAAGTACCATAAGAAGGGATGCTGGTGGAAATCATGTACGAACTGCATCCAAGAAGGAACAGCCACAATCATAAAAAATAGAAGTGAAACAAAGAATAAGACCGGTTTTGTAGCATCAGTGCAGTTTCTTTGTTGAACATTTCTCTTTCTCAAAGAACTTTCATATATATGCAGAATGAATCTAAACACCACCGGGAAAAGTAGAAGGCCCAATAGTAGACCCTGAGAACGAGTCAGGTAAGTTGTTATTCAGCAATACAGTAAAACGTTATCCACTTAATTTATATTTATTAGTACCAAACCTGGACGATTATCCCGGTTTCAGTTCTCTTTATTCCATAGCTTATTGAGACAAGATCCACAGGTATCAATTTCTCGAAAATCTGTAACAGTCGTCATACTAAAGTTACTGAGTCATTCTTGCCAGCATGCAGTACTCAATGAAAGACAAAAATGCATGACCTGTTCAAAGAGGAAAACTTAACGAATCCTAACCTTTGCAATTGTGCATGCCAAAAAGTCGCCAAAATAGAGAACTAGACCGCTGGTCACGAGAAGTGCTTCCCCTATAAAAAGAAAACCATTTCATGACTGCTAAAGTGGCTCTAAGAACACTAGTGCAAGATATGGACATGCTAAAATCATACAACTAAAACTACTACTTAAACCAAGTCGTGAAATAGAAGTAGCTGTTGCAATTACCAATTGAGGCACAAGAAGTGAAGGTACAAAGCAAATGCCGAATCAACTTCACAGCTGCAAGACCGTGAAATAACATCCACAACATTTTCAACGACGTATTCAAGCCTGTCGCGATAAAAAAAACAGACGTCACCAATCGAAAAGAACTAAAACCAAAAAAACAACAACTAGAAAAACCCACACTAGAACCTTACTCACCAGTATGTGATATCATAGAAAGTGAAACAAAACATGCAGCTCCATACAAAACAGTGCCAGTTAAGCTAACCCTCGTAAGCCAAACAGACGAGGAGGACAACGAAGATTCAGTTTTCTCCGCTTTCGACATAATTACAGAGAGATATATAAGTATTGCACAGCAGCTTGCTGATGCTGCATAGTACTGCATTGTCACATGTGCAAGCTCTACACAAACATAAATTAGTTATAAGCCAAAGTCAAATCCAAAAGCGTTTGTAATGAGTAGAGTTTAGTGAAATACCATCTTGTTCAGCTTCGTGAAGTGAGATCGCTCTTGATAGCTGTATCAACTTAGATATCATAACAGCAGGTAATGTTACTGCTCCAAGTAATATCCCTGAAGATGCACCTTTCCTGTAACAAGATCTTCAATCTCAGAATCATCTCTATTGATTTTGGAAATCGAAATTACAAAATCATTGTAGACTGTAGAGAGAACAAATCAAAATCACCTGGAGCTGAATCGAGAGAGGAGAGAAGGAGAAGTTTCGGCACGGATCTCGACGAGGAAAGCAGATAAGGAGAGGAGGAAGAGGGAGAAGCCATGGGAGATAAGAGAAAGAGGTAAAGAGAAAAGAACACGAGAAACAACCACCGATACTACCACACTTTCCCCGGTCACGTACGGTGGTTTCATCTCCGTCGATGATGATTCTCCGGTCATAGAGAAGTTTCCTTGTTCGAGATTTTTCTTCGTTTAAACCAAACCAAACGAGACTTGTACGCATTTGAGGACCCCACAAAAACACGGTTTGGCAAGGTAGAAAAGTCAATTCGTTCGGTTTTGGTTCCGGTTCGGTTCCGTTATTTTGGTTTTGAAGCCGTTGAGAAACGGAAAAGATAAGGTTTTGGAGATAACAGGAATCGAAGTTAGGAGATGAAAGAAATGAAAATTTCTTTGTTGTTACGATGGAACTCAGTGTCCTCAAGATGCAATCTTTTTCACTACCTTCCTCTGTTTCAAGTAAGTTTAACAAAACCCTAATACTCTGTTTCCTTTTGCTTTCTCTCTCTCGCACGCAATTCTGAAGAAATTGCAAGATTTTAATGGTGGAATTATACTGCTTGGATCAATTGTAATACTAGTTAGTTTAAGTTTGATGATTTTAATCTGAGGATTCATTTCTAAACACTAGAGTGTGTGTGTGTATCATATTTAGCTTTTAGGACAATCATTTTCTTGACTGGTTCACTTTTTGAGGTTTTGTTTGCAGCTTCTGAGTATAGATTCATGTTCATAGAGTTGATTGAGTTTACATTGTTGGTTTTTGTGATAGGTGTTAAGGATGTGAGGTTCTTGAAGTCAGTTTCTTTGTTTGATGTGAAATCATCACATCAGAAAGCTAAGAGGTTATCAACAGCGATTCCTGCTTTAGCTGAAACAGCTATTTCTATAGCGGTTGCAGCGACTGTTGTTGGTACTGCAGCCACTCTTCTTGTTCGAACAAGAACTAAAGCTTCCGAAGAAGCCAAGGTAGTTACTTTGTTTTTAGTATATAACCCATGAACACAATCTACACTGGTTTTAGTATCCGAATTGTTTGTTTTCTTTGAAACGAAATTGCAGGCTTCTATGAAAGAATGTGAAGTTTGTGGTGGTTCAGGAATCTGTTCTGAGTGCAAAGGTGAAGGATTTGTTCTAAAGAAACAGTCCAATGAAATTTCTGAGAAAGCACGACTCACAGCAAAAAATATGGCTACAAGATATACAGCCGGGTATTAAAAAACTCCCTTCAATCTCATTGATCCCACTTTGTTCTCTTATTGATTCTAGACTAAACACATTCTTAGGCTTCCCAAGAAATGGAGCTACTGCACCAAATGTTCTTCAACGCGATCTTGTACAACGTGTGGTGGGAGTGGGAAAATAAGCTTCTAGTGCCGTTCATAGAGTACACAAATATGTCCAATTCAATGTTTTTGCATAGGTTTCTTGTTTTGTGTTGATTTACTAAGACTCTAAAATGTTTGAAAAACTCCAGTCATACTAGTTTAATATCTTGTTACTCTTTCCAAGATGATTTTATGCGATCTGTTTCCGAGACGTAAAGAATACTTAAGTCAATTGCTTCTTCTTTGGTCTTCTTTATGACGTCTTTACAAAGAAGAAAGGTTTCTTCATCTAGACTCTAGAGGTATGACTAGTTGCGTCCCAAAACACTTGTCTCTTTTTCACTACTTTGATCGATTCGTTGAATTAATAAATTTGATTTTGAAAGATTTTTAAAGTAAAAGACACGGCTCATCGTTAAAATAGAGAGATAACTGATGCAGAAGCCTTTCATCAAAACAACAATGTACATCACGAGAACCGAACTCATTGAACCTCACTTATCAAGTCAGGATCTTACTCGGAACTTCTCATAAGAGGAAACATAAAAACAAGCAAAATATAAAGCTAACTTTAAGGGTTATTTATGTATGGAAAAGGATTTATTGTGATTATCCGTCACTAGACATGAGTCGGACTTCCGGTCTCTGGTGTAGGAATATCAGCCAACATCGCCCTTCGGCCTCTCTCTGACCGGCTGTTTTCAGCAAATTTAAGGCTTCCTACGTGTAGGCCTAAGCTCTTCTCTTCCTCTGTCCATTCTGCTCCATAATAATGCTCCTCCTTTGATCTCTCTTCGTGTTGGGATGGCTTCAAAAACATACTTCCCCACTGCGGAAAATGTATAAATGCAACCGGTAGGGTACACACAACGGCCATAACGCCCATTAACGATAGTCCTTCAGCTGTACTAAACCTTGACGAGGAGAAGAAAAGAAGTTGAGTAATCCCTGACCCGAAATTTCCTCCTGCGCCAGTTAATCCCGAGATAAGCCCAAGAGAACGACGGGATACAAAAGGTGCAACACCGTAGAGGGCTCCACACGCAGCTTGTGTGCCGATGGAAAAGAGCATCATGGCTAAGATAGCTATAGGAAGCGAACTAGCACGACCAAGCCAGATGCATAACAGAGCTCCAACGGTTTGTAAGATCCACAATGTCCATAACCGGCCCCTCATGCCGAAGAGCCGTGCAGCTACATCTGAGGCATAGCCACCTAAGGGACGGGCGAAGAAGTTTGCCATACCAAAGCTGGCTGCTACAATACCAGCTGTATGAAGCGTAAGGTTAAACCTGTCGTAGAAGTATCCGGATATAACGTTGTTGATGGTTAATTCAACTCCCATAGAAAATCCATAGAGAACGAATAAGATCCATGTTCTATAGTTCTTCACAGCGAACCAGAAGACCTATTAAAAAATATAACAAGAAGAAGAAGAAGAAGAAAAATGTAATTAGAACACAATTCAGACATTGCTATTTGAAAAATGTAATTAGAATACAATTCAGACATAGCTATCTTAATTATAAATGTTTAATATTCTGTTATAATATTACCTTGGAGAATTTGTCTTTGGAAACTTGACCACTCTTTTGGAGGGTACTAAGGTTACCATCGGGAAGATCTTGGCCTAGAGTGAGCACAAGAATGCCCATAATTATCTGAAGAAAGCCCGGGATGAAGAAGGCGAACCTCCAAGCCGTGAAGGGAGTGGCTCCAGCGAGTTTGATGACGTGGAAGACCATTGGCATGAGTAGTTGAGTCACTCCTCCTCCCATGTCTCCCCATCCTCCGGCACATCCGTTAACGAGTCCGATAATCTTCCCACTGAACATAACGCTTGTCCAGTACTGGCATGACACGAACGTCGCTAAGCAAAAACCGATCATGAACCGTACGGCTAAGTAGCTTCCAGCATCAGCTACGAACGACATGGAGAAAACAGCTGGAGCTGAGAGCATAAGAGAGAAGGCAGTACCATAACGTGCCCCTAGTAGGTCACATACGGCACCCATGGCAAGTCTTGAGAAAATGGCGCCCGAGACAGATGCGACTCCAGCGTTTCCTATATCGGTTTTGGTCAGATCAAGGTTGTCGCGGATGACAGGGACTAAAGGTGCGGCCGCGAAGGTGGAGATGAAGCAAGTGAAGAAAGAGATCCATCCTAAGTGGAAGGCTCTCATGTGTGGTTTAGCGAATGATAATGGTTTGAACACTTTTGCTCTATGTTCCGAGTCAACTGGCAAGGCAAACTTAGACGTTGGATCGTCTGATCGGACGGCTTGTGAAGAAGGGACATCTTCGTCATGGACGGAGAAGGAAAAGACTTGCTCCCTTGCCGTGACTCCATGCAAGGAGCTCCCAATAGAGCCATCTTCATTAGAAGAGTTGTGAGCCATCAATCTTTTGTTCAAAGAAAATGGGAGAAATGAAGAGTAGGTTTCTTCTTTTACTACTTTTGTGGACTTTTTTGGGTTTATGTTTTTGGTGTAAGTTGTAGAAGAGGAGTTGCATTGTATTTATAGACAAGTTAAAGATCTCAAATGGACATGGTGGGTAGACTTAGGTTAGTCCACAATGTTAAGTTTTGAATAATAATACTCTATGAAATGCTAATTTTCTGATGAGTTTTTATTATAAATAATAATTGATTGACTTTCTATTTAGTGTTTATGATTTCTCTACGCGGAGATGAGAATATTTTCTTATAAGTAAGCATAAGTAGTTTTTTTTTCCTATTATTATAAGTAAGCATATGTAGTTTATATATGCATAATGCAATTTACGTGCCCATTTTATTATATAAAGTAGAGTTTGTCAAAATTGTAACTCACGGGATTGTGACATGTGTTTATTATCGATCGAGATGATGACACGTGTTAAAATGCTTTATTTAAAATCAAACAATTAGAAAAATAAAAATATAATTATGTTACACCAATAAAATAAAGACAGATTAACATTTTTCTTATTGTTTCATTAACATATTTTTAAAAGCCAAATCAAATCTTATATAAGTCGTTAAAAAAAAAGCAAAATATAAATATCATTATGTTAAACAAAATAAATGTTACATCACAAAAATGAAACTTTATATATAAAAGCAAAATAAATGTTAAACCATAAATTATTTTTAAAAGAAAAGTAAACATAAGTTCAAATTTCCAAAAATATTATTACTTCAGAAAAGGCAAATCCAAAAACTATATAATAACACACACCTCCCACAATTTAACGTACATCACAAATCCTTAGTTTTCTTTGAAACTCATGAATACCATCGTCCCACAAATCAGTCAAAACTATTTAATTTTTGAAATTGTGATTAATGTCGAACTAATTTATGAATTCTTTGAAAGTGGGAAGTTATAAATTATTTTCACAATATTTTGTTAATATATGTAATTGTATTTTCTGAAATTCATGTTATAATGTAAAGATTAGAGTTTAAATATTTCCTACCTGGATCTTTATTTAAAAATTATCAAATTTGTAAGGAAATTCATTTATAGAATTACTTTTTAAAAAATAATTGATGTTTATTTATAAAATAGATTTAGTTTCAAAGTATATAAGATTTCGAATATTATTTAAAACCTTATCATTCATTTAGCTGAATTATTTCTATAATTTTGTGAAGATTTAAACTCATTATTGATTATCTTACTCACGGTTAACAAAACGTAATTTATTATTATATTAACAGAGTTTTAATTTAGAATATAATTATACATGTATAACTACACAAATTATCAATTTTAATATTTAATACCCGCATATTACGCGGGTCTTAATCTAATTCATTATAAAAATGATATATAACTTTTGGTAATTATGTCAGTACGTTTTATTGATGACTTGTACCCGCATATCTCTATCAAAGTCGGAAACATTATATAACTACCGTTTTATATTTATATATTGCTTAGTTGGAGAACATGAAATTGGACAACGTGTGCGTGTCATTTTCACCGCCGGCTTAGCGTCCATTTCGAGTATGTGTAGCTACCATGGTGGGTATGTCTTATCTATGTTGCATGGAATCGGAAACGGGTACGCGGAAGCGAAACGTTAGGAAACGCGGAAACGAATTTTTCAGAAAAAACAGGAAACGGGTACGTTTTGGAAACGTCTATATATATATATAATATTATCTTGACAAAAATATTAAAAATTAAAACCATATTAAAAAGTATTTGAAATAACAAAAATCCAAAACATAGATATTAAATAGCTTAATTAAAAATTAAACAAATAACATTCAAATTCAAATATTTAGAGTATCATATTTATTTTAGGTTATCATAATGAACGATTATAGAAGAAAAATAATATGAGTGTTTCATAATATGTTTTTAAACTTATTAAATAATAAATAGATCCATATATTTTTAAAATATTTAATTTATTTTCAAAAAATCAAAAATCGCGTTTCCAAAAAAAAAGAACCGCGTTTCCAATGCGTTTCCAAATCAATAATTTTAGGAAACGTGTTTCCACCGCGTTTCCACCGCATTTCCTCGCGTTTCCATCGCGTTTCCGATTCCGAAACGTTTCCGAAACGGGAAACGCTCATTCAATAGAGTTTCCGTGTAACCTAGTGTCTTATGCATGGAGATTTATATTTTTATAACACATGTTTGACACTTGACGTTACCTAAGTAAAATAATTTCTTCACACATGTTTGACACTTGACGTTACCTAAGTAAAATAATTTCTTCACACATGTTTGACATTTGACGTTACCTAAAAGCCAGTTAGTCCGTACGGTTCGTTGTAAAACTTTTTAAAATTAATTTCTGTTGGGCTTTTGTGCATTGTCCCATGTGGTCGAGTCACCAAATTAATTTGTTTTGGAAATTACATAAATAATGTTTTTCGCAAGTTGTATATAAATTACCAAAATCATGAACTACTCCCTCCGATCTTTAAGGTTGTTCATTTAATTTTTAAGTTTTTCAATAATAAACATATTTTATCATAAATTCTAAAATTATTCAACCAATGAAAAAAAATCTACATAATTCAAACAGTCAAAAATAATAAAAACACAATAAATTTTGTCTAAAAACTTAAAAACATCAACTAATTTGATAAAAAAAATCACTCTAAAAGATCATCTAAAATGAAACGGAGAGAGTATTATGTTTCGTATTTTTGCAACTTTATCATTTCCCAAATGGAACGTATGAATTATCTATCCACAATATATTTTTATACATTTAAATCTAATAATACTAGGTGACTCTCCCACGTTATACACCGTAAAATATTTATATTATATTTATGAATTTTACATTCTACAAATATAAAAATATGTATTAGTTTTGATTTTTGTTATAGACATTATTGTTGATATTTTTTATTGATGATTATATGAATTTTTAGAAATTTAGTTTTACTATTTTTTTATTCATATACATAGACGTATAGTTCAATTAAAAAATGTAATTTTATATATTAAAATCTATAATATAGTTGACAAAAAAATGTATACTGTAAAAAAATAAATGGTAAACAAAAAATACAGTAAAATTAACTAACTTAATTAATGAACAATTATCAAAATTTGACAAATAAATATGATATAATTTGAAATATAATCAATTGAATAAAAACAATCAAAATATATAAAACTATATTAAAAAAATTTGTTTTATATACTCACCGGAACGACTCTTTTATATATTCAATTTTCCAAATGGATGAGTTATTAGCGTTATAAACCATGTTGAAAAAGAAAAACACAATGACAATTCTTGTGGATACTTGGTGAAATGTATTTTGATTGGCAATGACAATTTTTTATAATCGAATGTATCCTAATGAATGAAATTAGGTTTAAAAATTACAAATGGTAAGTGTTGGGCCACATTTTTTTATTTAAGTTAATAGGGTAAGTATAGTCAATGAATTAGTCAATGATTAAATTAGTCATGTCACATGACTTTTTTTGTCTAACTTTAAATGAGAAGAAGATACATAAGCACTTTTTACAAAATCATCTCTCTAATAATATTTAGTGAATACAGTCTAACACTAAGAAAAAAGAAACAACATTTTAAGAAGAATTATCAAATAATTGGAGTGTATCGAACAACATATGGTCAAGTTCCTTGTGAACGGTTTTCTTTTGCATTTAATTTGTGTTCGGTCGTATTGGACGGGTTTCTTGCATATTACATCTTGTGATTTCGAGTTTCAAATATCAAGTTGGGATAAATTCAAATGTGTTCGTTTTTCGTTTTGTTGCTTTCAAAATGCAATTTAAAGAGATGAAACGTACCGATCCACTCTAAAAAGGTAAAAAACCAGTAGAAAAGAGTTGAACGAGTTTGATGGTCTTACATTTAAAGAATCTATGAAATGAACCCTACACATGCATTAAAAGAACAGATTAGTTTTTAGCAAAAAAAGAAGAAGAACAGATTAGTTCTTACTACTACTACTCCAGTTCTTTTCGGATGTTAAATGACTTACTGATTTTGGGTAATCCTACACATGCATTAAAAGAAAAAATTAGTTCTTAATTAAAAGAACAAAAAGTAACAAGTTTATTCAATGATATAAAGAATTATCTAAGTCCAAATGAATTATTGGCACATTATATCCCGCATATGCTCACGATGATACCTACTGATAAGTTGACTTTCTTACATCTTCCTTAATCTCTGTACCATTTTAATTAACAAATCACAATCCCTATATATGTTTTTTTTTTAATATAACAAACTGTTTATTATTAAAAAAAATCTTTATGAACTACTAATAATTATTAAACCATTTAACAAAAGTTACATAAATCATTTTCTCTAATGATTTTATCACTGTTTTGTTTTCATCCATATTCAAGTTCTAACAAAATACGTGTCTGAATTTATTGGCAAAACAAACACATCTTCCTTGCAATAATGATTTTTATAATCATTCAATTTTGCATAATCTTTTTTTGATAAAAAGTACTCTTGCCTCGTTGGTCCGACCATCGTGTGTGATCACTCGTGACCTAATTTTGCATATAATCTTATCATAGAATCACTTTCAGATTAAATTTATATGGCTAATTTTAAGTCGTATCTGATCACACATCAATTATGATCATATTGATTTTCGTTTCAATAACGTAGACATATGCCTCATTTTGTGTTCTCATGTTAAATCTCATATTCGTTATCATCCCAGGTCCTATTTGATTGCAGGTTGATTCTTTTGTTTGTTTTTAACTGAATATCGATTCTTAATTGTTAAGACTTGATCAGAGTTTAGTTTCTGTACTCGATTATTTTTATTTTATTTCATTTCACACGTTAGCAAGGAAAAAAAGTCCAATCTTAGGTAAAGAAAAGTCCAATCATGTGGGGGAGGTCAAACAACAAAAACTTTTTAACGATCGATATTTCATTACGGCTGGTCGTTGACTTGTATAAAGTGTAAGATTTTTTACTTATAAAAGTAGTTGCAACTAGCTAGATTTATAGTAGTGTATACATATGAAAAAGTTATGCACAAAAAAGGTCTAACATTTTAGCATCTATGACGTTGCTTTCAAATATAATTAAATAGAAAACAATGGTAGCTCGAGTATTTCAAAGAAAATGTTGATCTCTCCTCTCCACGAGATCTCTAGTTGTCCTTATAAGTTATAACAAGTTTTTTTAGACATTCTTATATGTTAACTAGTTCACGTTCAATGTGAAAACTAGGTTCATATCCGCTAACCCGTACTGTTAAGATATTTTTTATGTATGTATACATATACGCATTTTGCAAATAATAGATCTAACAGAACCAAATATGGGGTACAAAGATAGTGAATCAAAAATTGAGGGCAGAAATAGAAGTTATAAACGAGGATATTTTGCAAATATTAAAAGAAAAAAAGTGAAGTAGTAATTTTTTTTATAATCGTGGCTTGAATTACGGCAAGTTTTACGTAACTATCAACGTGGGGTTGGTCAGCAGAAAAGTAATTGATGCTTATCGTGGGCCTTGATAGGCGTACTTTACATTAATGATAGTTAATTTGACTTATACATAAAAATATCAAAGTCGTCCTTGTTACGAGCACTATTTAATACCGTACAGATCACAGTCTTTTTTCTTCCTTATGACGTGGAAGATGTACGGGGCTCTGACTCTGATCCTCATCATTCAACACGTCGCTCCTTCTTGCCAGCTATACCTCTGTGCTTATCTCCACGGAAAGTTCTTTTAGATTCAAAGCTTATCAAACTGATTTTATGTGTTAACATACGATTTATTATTTTTTGTTTGCGTAAGATCTTTGTCATTAGTTACTTAGAAACTTTACAAAATCTTTTACCTTTATTCGTAAAAAAATCTACCAAAAAAAGTGGAACTATTAAGCTTACTTTATGTCAAAGTATAGCATAAGTCTTTATTTTCTTACGAAACCAATTAGTTATTTATAATTTTTTTTTTTAAACCAATTAATTATTTTGAATTTTTTTAAAAATAAAATTAGCTCCAATAATTAACAAACACACACTTGCTTCCGTAGTCGCTTTATGTGATGTACTATTGAAAACATCAGTATTCGTTTGCTGTTGCTATGTCGTATATATAGCTATCTTTTACAATACTAGAGATCAATAAAGAAATAAAATTGGTTAGTTATGACTTAATTGGAATATGCATCTTGTAATATCAGATATCTTTTATTATAACATATACGGACTCCTTTGATCGATACATTTTACCAAAGATATTTGTCCGATTTTCAAAATATCTCTATAAATCTTGTCCTTCAGTGGCCTCCATTGCATCAGCGTATATTAGTGGAATTTATGTGAATTACATTAACAATTTTCTGTATAAAATAATATACTTTATTTTAACACAAATATTTAGTTTATTAATTTGCATCGGTACATTGTATAACCATCCACTTTCAAAAGATAAAATAATTTATCCTTTCAAGTTTTAACTTTTGTGTTTTTCTAGTGTATGTGATAACCTCATTATATTTTTGGTAAGCAATAAGTATTTTAATATTTCATGATCAAAATTTCATATATATGTTATTTTCGAAGTTTTTTTTCTCTTGCAACTACTAGGGAGAGAAGTTTCAGTGCAATCAACAAATATTTAAAGGCCAAGAAAACATGATTAAAAATGTTTTTTACTACCTCCGTTTTATATTAGTTGTCATTTTACACTTTTTTGTTTCAAAATTTGTTGTCGTTTTATATTTTCAATGCAGATTTGTGATTACTTTTTCATTTTTATTATACTCTTTTATCTTATTAATTATATATATATATATATATCATGTAACACCCGAGATTTTAGAAATTCTTAGTGCATTTATGACAATATGTGGTGCATGCGGAGAGGCTTAAGAGAATTGAATTGGCTACCTATGTCACCAAAGTGCACTTATCTTTTCGGTCACTTGTCTTGAGAGAACTCCAGAGTTAACCGTGCTTGAGCTGGAGAAATCGAATGATGGGTAACCTACTAGGAAGTCATTTCTAGTACCACGCGAGTGAGGCCAAAAACTCGGGGAAAGATCGCGTGGTGATTGCAGGGTCAGTAAACATGTATTTCATGCCTTCCGAACTAACGCAACGACCGTCATAAGAGTTTCGGCTTGCGAGCAAAGAGTGGGTGTGGGATCCACGGCAAAGCGGTCGAGGCGTTATATATCAAATGAAAAACATATTAATTAAGGGTAAAACAATTTTTAAATATTTTTTAATTGATGTGAAATTATCTAAAATGACAATTAAAATGAAACAGATGGAGTAATAGTATCTCACACTCAAATAGAAAAAAACGACCATGTGAATATGAAAGGCTTGAAGAAAAAAATCAAAAAAATGAAGAAAAAGACAAAAGAATAATGAGGATTGCCGACAAAAAAATAATATTCTGTTCTCCCCGTATTCTTGTTTAATTGATGTTTTAAAAAAAATGTTTCTTAAAAATTGATTTTCTACTTTTTTTTCTATGTATTTTTAATGTAATAATAATGATAAATTGTAAATTTCAAGACATATTATTTTACTATTGGTTAAAACTTATGGAAAATTATTTAATGCAAAACAAAGGATATTTATAATTAAGTATTAATGTATTGTCTTAATATGTAAAAAGTTTAAAACATCAACCAAATAAAAACGGAGGAGTAGCCCACAACGTATAAGAACGTTTGAGAGAAAATATATTTAAGGTTAAATTATTAGGTTTCGCGTCCATAGTTAGCTCGCATTTTGATATTCTATTTTTTCGGTAAGATGGACTCGAGTACTTTTCACCTTTTTTTCTTCTTCTCATGCCGGTTGTCCGATAATATGGTTATGCGTGGTTGAGCTCTGCCTATATCGTACAAGTCGCGTGTGACGTCGGCACGTCGGATTACTCCTCGCAATCAGTTTTGTCTGCTTTAAACATTCTGCGGAGCAGGGACCACTTGCTTTTACTGTATAAAATGAAAATCTATCAGTCTTCGACCGAAGACTCAATTCAAAGGTATTTGAATTAGTTTGTCGTTCAAGTCTTTTTCCTAAGAAAGAAAATTCATATCTAGCTAGAAATTCTGACACATGAACTTGGATGCCTTGTATTGTTTTATGTTGATTGTGGCTATATTTGACCACTTGGTTGATCTAGTTTATTTTCGGTATCATCTACTAAGTTACTTGGACCATCGTAAATTCATACCCAAATTTTTTTAAAAGAGTCCAATAGACTAACTACACAAATATAATTATAAGAATTTTTTAAAGAATATATATTATTGTTGACAAAAAAAAAGAATATACATTATCACCAAATCATCGACAATTTTGTTTTTATTTTACTAAATTTTATATGTATATAAAGTTTTAATCATATGTAATGGTTTTAGTGAGGATTTTGTATTTTTTGGATGGTTGGATTTGTTTGGTATGAAAAAATGTAGTCTGCCCGAAAATCAATAGATAGCACTAGTAGGGGATTCCACCTTCAAGAGTGAGCCTTTGCTATTCTTTTTGTTGATCAGTGAAAGATCCAATTTTCATTCGTCTTTTAAGGATCTCCATCTTACGCCATTAACATAGTTAAAATAATCTTTCTTTTTTGTCACAAGTTACAATAATCTCTTCAATCATGTAAATGTATCTATTAAGCAACTATCCAACGCTCTAATCGGAATGTGTCAGAGTCGCTCCACTCCTTGGTTCCAAAAGTTTTTCCATTAGACTGACTTGCAAGTTGCAAAGAATGACCGAGTATTTTTTTTTGAATATATCCTCTTTTTTTTACTTTTTCCAAAGAGATATTATTTGAAAATACAACAAAGGTACAACCTAAGAAAGTAAAATATAGAATGTTACTAGAAACACACGTGAAACATTATGAGGGAATCATGAGGGAAGGATTAAACCAACTGACCGCGTATTAGGTTTTCTAGGAGGAGCGAGGTTTGTTATCTTGCTTTGATCGAAATGATTCCAACATGGTGAGTTAATGTGAACCTTTCTGATTTTTAGGCGTAACATTATGCCAACAATAATTTGTTATGTTATGTTACTAGTTTATACATAATAGCATCTTGAAAAAACAATCAAAAAATTGTTTCTTTCGTAATGTTCAGTATATATTTATAATATTTTAAAAGATATCTTTCAAACGTCTCGAAAAATCGTGTCTTTTCGTAAAAAATATTTTTTTCTCCGAAAAATTGTGTCTTTTGATAAAAAAAAAATTATTTTAAAAATATATTTAATATTATCGAAGAGCTGTGTCATTTCATAAAAATTAGTTTTTCCGAAGAGTTGTGATTTTTCGTAAAAAGTGTATTTTGTAAAATAATCGTTTTATGATTATTTTGAAGGGTTTGTTTTTCAAATTTGTAAGATCGCGTCTTTTCGAAAATAACCGCTTTATGGTTATTTTGAAAGGTTGTATCTTTTTGAATTTGTAAGGTCGCGTCTTTTAAAAATAATTCCGTAAGAGTAGTGTCTTTTCGAAAATAACCGCTTATGGTTATTTTGAAGGGTTGCGTCTTTTGGAACTTGTAAGGTCGCGTCTTTTCCAAAATATTTTGTAGAGTCGAGTCTTTTCCAAAATATCCGCTTTATCGTTATTTTGAAGGGTTGCATATATTCAAATTTATAAAGACGCGCCTTTTCAAAGTATTTCATAGAGTCGTCGTAGCTTGACGGCTATTTCGAAAGGTTGTGTCTTTTCGAATTTGTAAGGTCGCGTCTTTTCAAAAATATTTCATAAAGTCGTGTCTTTCCAAAAATAACCGCTTTGTGGTTATTTTGGAATATTATGTTCTTTTTGAATTCATAGGGTCGCATCTTTTTGTAAATATTTCGTAGAATCGCGTCTTTTTGAAGAAAATGCTTTATGGTTATCTTGAAGGGTTGTGTTCTTTAATTATTATTACTATATACTTTAGAATGGCGTCTTTAAAAAAATATTTGGTAGAAAATTACGTCTTTTTGAAAATAATCGATTTATGATTATTTTGAAGGTGTCTTTTCGAATTAGTAGGATTTCGTCTTTTCAAAAATAACCGCTTTATGATTATTTTAAAATCTATTATGGATGATTATGAGTTTATGTTTGCATGTGTGTCGAAAGGAAATTATATATTTGATAATTGTTTTCTAAAAATGTAGTCGGAAAGTTTTTATCCCTGCAATTTGGCGGGGGTCTAAAAATTGTTTTTTAAATATGTAATCGAAATGTAGTCTAAAAATGTAGTCGAGTCCTAGTAATGAAAATTGAAAACTCATCAAAAGAAATTAAATCAGTTTATGATTATTATTGTTTTTATTGATAATTTAGTCATTTTATTATTGCCACTTTGAAGATGAAACTAGCATCAATGGATCAAAAGATAAAGTTCCTCAACCATGGTCATTATAGTGAAAATCTAAGGATTGCTTTTAGAATCTAACATAATAGATTCAACTATTATCTTTGGAATCAAACATTTAGCAACACCAAATACAGAGCCTACTTTCTGTTGTAGTGCATCTCATCAAGATCCGTGTTATAGAGACTTCAATATCACATTCTTCCTACCAAAATCACGTTACATATGACACAATTCGACTTAATAAGCTCATTTTAATTTGTCTTGGATTGTGTTCTGGGATCATTTTCTTTTTTTTCTTTTTTTTTTCTCTCTCCCATCTAGATATCTTTGGAAAGCGAACATATTTACCCTAATTGTCTTACCTAATGACATATTGAACCACAATTTTTTATAATTACATTGTTATTGTTGAATATTATACGTCAACAATTTAGTGTCGTCTATAGAAACCAATAAGTCTAACATCAGCAATAATTTGGTGTCTGGAAGATTGATCGGTGAGGCTAAAACCGATTTAACCTGTCAGACACCCCAAACAGGTAGCTATACCACGTACTATCTGGAAGCATGCCTAGCCTTCCTATGGTAAAAAAACTCTTACCATACGCTGACGTGCAATCCCCCACAATATTTTATAAAAACTTACCAATTTAGATGTTTCAAACACATTTTATTTGTTAATTGCAAAAGTAACAGCCCAAATGCATATAGAAAAAAACTCATATCGTTTCTTGGTGTTTAAATCATTATTTAAAATATTAAAGAATAATGGTGTGAGTCTTTCAACTTTAATTTCAACCATGGTTACTAAAAAGAAAATGAAAAGCTACTATATCTTTAAAGTTAAATAGAGAAACTGATTTTGAAACCATCGAAACTTATTACTTTTATCATTTCATTTTAATTGTCGTTCTACGTGATTTCACATCAATTAATAAAACATTTAAAAATTATGTTTCATTCCTAATTAATATGTTTTTCATTTGATATATATATAATTATTAAGGTAAAAAAGTATGAATAAAAATAAAAAATTAATTATAAATCCATTGAAAATGTAAACCGACAATTAATCTGGAAAAAGGTGTAGAATAATAACTAATACTCCTTCCGTTTCATATTAACAAATAAAATTAATTAGTTGTCGTTTTACGTTTTTTCTTTTGTATCAAATTAGTTATCGTTTTACATTTTCAATGCATATTTTGGTTTTAAATATCAGATATAATATCAAGTCTTATGATGAATAGCAAAAGTCAAATTCATTTTTAAGGGTAAAATAGAAATTCTAATATGTTTTCTTAATACACGTGAAATCACTTAAAATGATAACTATTTTGCAACGGAGAGAACATGAAATAAGAGGGAATACAACAAAATCAAAATTCCAAATTATATAATCGAAAGAAGCCATAGTTTTCAATTCTTGAAAGTTGAAACGTTGACATTTGACGCAGCCTGTATTACTATTAATCACCAAACTTTGGTTCTAACATGGAGTTTGTGGGGACAACGCGATAAGTGGGGTAATCAACCCACGTTGGTTGACTTGTAAACGCGTAAGATACGCGGGACAAAAGGTATCGTCACAACAAAAAGATAACCACTTGCTCTTATTATATATATAATCATATCTACCGATCTACTATACTTTAATTATTTTATTGACCGTACAGATCATCGTTATCATTTACTTTTTCAAAGCCCAATTGTACAATTCCGTACTCAAGCTGGCGCTGTATTTTTTCTCTTCTATTTCTTTTAATATACTCTTCGATATTAGTAAGAATGAATTACGCAAAAAAGCATTAAAAAGAATTTATTAAGTCAATAACGTCAATTGCAAAAGTTGCTATAAAAAGAACATTATATTAGAAAAAATTGTATAAAATTTAACACACTAAATAACAATATACTCCATTCCCCTTATGGACGTTGTTTCTTTTGGCTCCTCTTTGCTCTTTAGAGATTTGAAGTTGTGGTTAGTGGTTCTTTGGGTTTAGGATATGCTCCAGCAAAGGCTTTTTTCTACCTTTTTGTTCAGATGCCTTCTGGTCATCTGGTGTATTGTTTCCTAGGCCATTGCTTCTTTGATTGGGTTCTGTTCCGACAAGTGCTCGCGGGTTTATGTTTAGTTCTGTGGTTGCAAGTCTGAAAGGGGTGTAGATGCCATTGTGAGTTATTGGACTCAGACAAAGCATAAAGTCTTTGGGCCAAGTAAGCCCATACGCAAGTTGAGCCAGAAACAAGTATGGGCTAGACAACAAAAGAGAAGAAGGCCCATCAAGGATATGTCTTGGTTGTTATAATAACCTAAAACAAGAAGAAGAAGGAGATCGTGAAAACCATAGAAGAAACAGAGACTATCAAGAAGATAAAGGAGATTAGTCTAGGGTTCTTACTTTGTATCATCTTCTTCCTATTTCCCTCTTGTTCTGAGTTAAAACCTTAGCATCACCATAGATAAGGTGATTGTAATTCTTGGTTCGTGATCTAGTGGAGTTCCCGGTGACAAGTTCACCGGCCAGTTAGGGGCCGGAACTAAGCCCCGAAGCTCGATTGCTTGTGTCGTTTACATTCTTGCTTAGCTACTGAATCTGCGAACAAGTACAAACAAGATCACATTAGATTTCTTATTCCGCAAGCTTAGAAATCCTAACAAGTGGTATTAGAGCGTGGTGCGTGCGCAGAGGCTAGGGTTTTATGGTCTAGGAGGAGATCAGAGAAAGAGAACTTACCAGAAAAGGAGTTTTCTGGTCATCGGAAGATCTTGAATCACATCGGAGTTGAGATCGTAGCAGGCTTGCTACTGTGGTTTGTTATCAAAGGAGATCGGATCAGATTCTGTACTGAGAGAGAGATCTGATTAGGGTCATATAGCAAATCAGGTTCACAAGTCAAAGAAGACAAAGAATCAAATTGGAAGATAGAGTTAAGAAAAATTAAGATTCTTAACTCTCAGGTTACTTCTAATCAATTTCTATAATCTTTACCTAAGTTTGATTTAGTGTGTACCACTGTGTTTGCTTCGAGGTTGTTCTTGTTTGTTTTGGACCTGCAGGTTATAATAGAAGAACATATCAGACAAACATGGATCCAACTCCAGGAAGATTTGAAATGGAAAAATTCGATGGTTCTGGTGATTTCGGTTTATGGAAATTCAAGTTACTGGGACAGCTTGAAATTCAAGGTCTATTAGCCGTACTACAAGAAGATTGGTCTATCACTACTACCAAAGAGGTACTCAAGACTGGTGAAGCATCTTTAGCAGTAAGGGAAACTGTGGTTGATCCTAAGAAACAGGCTCAAGATCTAAGATGCAGAAACTTGATTGCTACCTGCTTAAGTGATCGCATCCTCAGAAAAGTAATGAAAGAAACCACTGCGTTGGGCATGTGGAAGGCTCTTGAAACTGAGCATCAGACTAAGTCCCTGCCAAACAAAATATATCTTAAGCAACGTTTTGCTAGTTTCAAAATGGAAGAAAGTAAGAGTATTGAAGATAATGTGGATACCTTTCTCAAGTTGATCGCAGACTTAGCCAATTTGAAGGTGGAGGTCTCTGAAGAAGATCAAGCCATTCAACTTCTCTCAAGTCTGCCACATGCGTTTGAGCCTCTGGTCCATACCCTGAAATTTGGAACATGGAAGGAAACTATTACTGTAAGTGAAGTGACAAGTGCAGCTTATGATAAGGAAATGGAGCTAAAGCAAAAGGAAAAACTGCATAGAGGGTCATCTGGAGCTGACAGTTTGTTTGTGGATACAAGGGGCATATCAAATAAAAAAAATGGTCAGGGTAAAGGAAACTCTTACAGAGGCAGGTCAAACAGTCGAGGCAGATCAAAGTCCAAGCCGAGGTTCAATAAGGGAACAAAGGGAGCTTGCTTCGTCTGTGGGAAAGAAGGACATTGGAAACGTGAGTGTCCAAATAAAGGAAAGAATGGTTCAAAAGACTCAGCAAATGTGGTATTTGAATTACCTGAGCCAATGGTACTCACGGTGAGCACTAAAGGAACAGCTGGAGCTTGGATACTAGACTCTGGGTGTACTTTCCATATGACACATGACAAGGAGATCTTGTATGACATAAAAGAATTTGATGGAGCTAAGGTCAGGATGGCTAATAAGACCATCAGTCAAGTAAAGGGACTTGGAAAATTAAGAATCATAAATCCAGACAACACAGAGGTGATTCTAAGTGAAGTACGATACGTTCCAGATTTTGATAAAAGTCTTATCTTAATGGGAATGTTAGACCAAAGTGGGGTCAAGTATGAAGGTGGAGATGGAATGCAAACATACTTCAAAGACAAGAAGAAAGTGTTCACTGCTAAATGGTACAATGGTCTATACTATCTACAAGCAAAGGTAATTAAAGCAGAAGCAAATGCAGTGAGCATGGATGAAAGTGATGCAAATCTGTGGCATTCCAGACTGGGTCATATGAGCTCTAAGCAAATGGCAATATTCAAAAAAACAAGGACACTTAACCAAGGTAAAACTTGAAGGACTTAGCTTTTGTGAGAGTTGTGTTTTTGGCAAGTCACACAAGCTGAGCTTCCCTGCAGCCAAACATACCACCAAGGGTACTCTTGAGTATGTTCACTCAGATCTCTGGGGTTCACCGTCAAATCCAGAGAGTCTAAGTGGAAGCCACTACTTCATCAGTTTCATAGATGACTTCTTCAAAAAGTCTTGGGGTTTATTTCCTGAAAACAAAAGATGAAGCATTTGAGAAATTTAGAGACTGGAAGAATTCTGTTGAAACTTTAACAGGGAAGAAGATAAAGTGTTTACGTACTGATAATGGTTTGGAGTTCTGTAACAAACAGTTTGATGAATTGTGTACTGAGTATGGAATTATGAGACACAGGACGTGCTCCTATACTCCTTAGCAGAATGGAGTTGCAGAAAGGTTAAACAGAACTATAATGGACAAAGTCAGAAGTATGTTGGCTGAGACTGGTTTGGGAAAGGAGTTTTGGGTGGAAGCTACTTTTACAGCTGTCTACTTGATTAATAGATCCCCTAATCCATCCATAGATTTCAAGGTACATGAAGAGGTTTGGACTGGCACTAAATGTGATTTATCTCATATCAGACGGTTTGGATGTTCAGGTTATGTTCACACAGTTCAAGACAAAATCAGTCCTAGGTCAGTTAAAGGAGTGTTCATTGGTTATCCACGAGGAACTAAAGGATACAAGGTAAGGTTTCTAGATGAGGGCAAGACTGTGGTTAGCAGAAGTGTTGTGTTCCATGAACATGAACTTTATAAGGATACTCTAATTACTACTACTACAAAGGCTACTCCAGATGTTGCAAACTCCGGAAAAGTTTCTAAAGCTAGTCCTAAGAAGAAGGTATCCTTCAGTGACAAGCTAATCAGAGGACCATCACCGTCAACTTCAGAAACAGATGCTTCTGATTCAGGTGGAGACAGTGAGGAACCTACAAGTCCACAGAGTGAGGATAATCCTTCAGGGTCAGATTGGGAACCAAGTTCTACTATGACAGATCAGGATGGTTCAGACTCAGAAGATGACTATGAACCTACTATGGGTGAATATGTTCTAGCTAGAGATAGAGTTGCAAGAAAGGACAGAAAGAAGCCATCCAGGTATGAGGATAGTAACTATGTGGCTTATGCTCTATCAGCAGCAGATGATATTGAGATAAATGAGCCTAAGTCATATACAGAAGCTATTACAGGAGCTCAGAAGAAGTTCTGGATAAATGCATCTCGAGAAGAGATGGAATCTTTATGGAAAAATGGAACCTGGGAATTGATTGAATGTCCTCCTAATGCTAAGCTGGTTGGTTGTAAATGGATATTCAAGCTAAAATCAGGAATTCCTGGGGTTGAAGATAAGAGGTACAAAGTAAGGTTGGTTGCTCAAGGGTTCACACAGAAAGAAGGTATTGACTACAATGAGATTTTCTCTCCTGTAGTCAAACACGTTTCAATCCGGATCATGCTATCACTGGTGGTAAACCTAGATTATGAACTAGAGCAGATGGATGTTAAGACTGCTTTTCTACATGGAACACTAGAAGAGAGGATTCTGATGAGCCAACCTGAGGGTTTTGTTAAAAAGGGAGATGAGAACAAGGTTTGTTTACTAAAGAAATCTCTGTATGGACTGAAACAGTCACCTAGACAGTGGAATTTAAGGTTTGACACTTTTATGAAGACTCAAAAGTTTCATAGGAGTGACTATGACTCTTGCGTGTACATGAAGGATGTACAGACAAACAAGGCTATTTACCTATTGTTGTATGTTGATGACATGCTTATAGCATCAGGTAATTTGGTTGTGATCATGAATCTAAAGGCTAGTCTAAGCAGTGAGTTTGAGATGAAAGATATGGGTAAGGCTTCTCGTATTTTGGGTATGGATATTATTAGGGACAGAAACAAAGGTACCCTAATTCTATCTCAAAGGAACTATCTAGAAAAAGTGTTACACGTTTGGTATGTCAGAAGCTAAGCCAGTTTCAACACCTGTAGCAGCTCATTTTAAGCTACACAGTGTTCCTAAGGATCAGCGAGAAGAATAAGCTATGCACATGAGGGATAAGCCCTATGCCAGTGCAGTTAGAAGCCTAATGTATGGTATGATTGGTTCCAGACCTGATCTAGGTTTTGCTATTGGACTAATTAGCAGGTTTATGTCTTCTCCTAGTAGAGAACACTGGGATGCAACTAAGTGGGTTCTAAGGTACTTAAAAGGTTCTATTGACAAAAATTTGGTGTTAAAAAGGAATGGAGATTTCTCTATTGAAGGGTTTACCGATTCTGACTATGCTATGGATTTAGACAAGTGCATATCAGTTACACGGTATGTTTTTCAAGTGTGGGGTAACACAGTTTCATGGAGGTCTAATCTACAGTCTATAGTAGCCCTATCTACAACTGAAGCTGAGTACATGGCCCTATCTACTGCAACTAAGGAAGCTTTATGGCTGAAATGGTTCTGCGAAGAACTAGGTTTCTCTGTGAACAGTGTAAGAATACACTGTGATTCACAGAGTGCCCTTGCACTAGCTAAAAATGCTGTTCATCATGAAAGAACAAAGCATATTGCTACAAAATATCATCATATTAGGGACGTTGTATCAGCAGGTGATGTTGTGTTATCAAAGATTCACACTAGCAGAAATCGAGCAGATTTTCTTACCAAAGCCTTACCTCGGCCTAAGTTTGACCTCTGCTGCGATTTATTAAACATCGCCTAAAGGCCAGGGAAGCTCCAGGTAACTCCAGTCTCAGTGTACCTCGCAACATCAGAACAGACTCAGTCAGTTCTCTGGTCACACTGAATAAAAACAATTAACAGGAGGAAGCAACGTAAAAGGGTTAGTTGTTTGAGTTACCTGTGAAGCTATGGACGAAGACGAAAGGTCTTCTGTTCCAGGTGGAGTTTTCTTTGAAACAAAACAAGAGAAGACAAAGCGTCATCAGTAGTGTTCATCAGAACAGAGTTGTTTTTTTTGTTGTTTCAGAAACTAGTATTGGTTTTATCAAAAGAAAAGTTGAGGAAATCCTAGGGTTGCGCTTGGTTACCTCATTCAGATCTGTTAAGGAAGTGGGTTCGTGGTTGCTTGCAGATATGTATGGGGATATGTTCTTCTGGTGTCAGACACCGAAGATCGAAGATAGTTCTGAACCGACGCTGTGAAATCTGAAGGATCGCAGAAGAATACCTTGAGGTCTCCATCAAATTACATGCAGCAAAAGAACACAAAACACAGAATCAGAATCAGATAAATTAACATCTCAAGCTCAGGTTCTCATTCTCAAAGGTTCGAACAGTCGCATCGATTGTTTCTATCAGAAGAAGAAATGATGAGAGCTAAAGGCTTACCTGAGCAGTGTTGGAGATGTATGACGTACTACGGTCTCAGGAAAGAGGAGGTCCGTCGGAGTCGAAGTCGAATCGTCAAGGGTTTTCGATTCGTCTCCGCCACTAGATCGAGAGAGAACAAGAACATAAGTGGCTAGAGTTCACAAAGGGTTATGTTTCGTTGTCTGACTCCAAAGGTGGAGTTTGTGAGTTATTGGACTCAGACAAAGCATAAAGTCTTTGGGCCAAGTAAGCCCATACGCAAGTTGAGCCAGAAACAAGTATGGGCTAGACAACAAAAGAGAAGAAGGCCCATCAAGGATATGTCTTGGTTGTTATAACAACCTAAAACAAGAAGAAGAAGAAGGAGATCGTGAAAACCAGAGAAGAAACAGAGACTATCAAGAAGATAAAGGAGATTAGTCTAGGGTTCTTACTTTGTATCATCTTCTTCCTATTTCCCTCTTGTTCTGAGTTAAAACCTTAGCATCACCATAGATAAGGTGATTGTAATTCTTGGTTCGTGATCTAGTGGAGTTCCCGGTGACGAGTTCACCGGCGAGTTAGGGGCCGGAACTAAGCCCCGAAGCTCGATTGCTTGTGTCGTTTACATTCTTGCTTAGCTACTGAATCTGCGAACAAGTACAAACAAGATCACATTAGATTTCTTATTCCGCAAGCTTAGAAATCCTAACAGCCTTGTTCTCGTTCTTGGTTGGTTTTCGGAAGTCTTGGTTTTGTGGTGTGGCATGGCAATCTAAGCTGCAATCGGAGGATGAGGTAAGTCTCTGCCGTTGCCCCTCTTTAGTCTTGTTGGCCACTCTCGACATGTAGCGGGTCTAGTGGAGAGTATTGTTCGGGTCTAGTTTTTTTTGTTTTATTGATGATGAAAATCCACCATCTTCTTTTTGACAACAACAAAAACTATATACTAAAACAAGAAAGTAGCTAGCCCCACATTAAATTTGAATTATGAAGCCCATAGTTTATAATGTACTCAAACAAATTAATTTTTTAACGTTAGATATATAACACCGTGAAACACCAATGGATAGCCCATAAGCTAATCATCTGGCACTAATCATGATCCTGATTTGACTCCTGCAATCACGAGACAATCACACTTGAATGAAAGGAAACCCTATTTTGATCCTAATAGGTTATATTCAGACACACAAGGATCTATAGTCTCACATCCTTCTGGATTACCCATTCTAAAAACTCAGATAATCGTTTCTCTTTACCTTACCGCAAAGCTTGCAATGGCGTTATTTGGAAAGTTGATCTCCTCAGACAAGGAAACCAAGAAAGAAACACCACTCAAACTCCCACCGATTAACAAGGACCAAATGCTAAAACGATTTGAACGTACCTTAGTGGGTCGTGTTTTGCTCCCTGAAATTCAAGAGTAAAAGCTCGGGGCTTTGATCCGCTTCCTCCTTACGGTGTGGAGATGTGACGGCCATGTTCAAGGAATAGAAATGGGAGATGGACGAGTCTACTTCCGCTTTCAGAATGAGAAAGATCTACAAGATGTGCTGGACAATCGTCCATACCATTACGATGGATCGATGATTGCGTTGGAACGCTGAGTTTCTACTGTGCGCAGAGATTTCCTGAATACCATTCCGTTTTGGGTGATCATTACATGATTACCTGATTACCAGAGAGAGGAAGAGTCGGTGCAGAGTGTTGGTGAGGATCTGGGAGAGTTCGAGATGGTGGATGTGTCTGACCCTACTCCACGGGTCCGAGTGACTCTGGACTGTAACTCCCCACTGGTTCAAAGAAGGGAAACGAATGATGCATAACAGTTGTATGTTTTGGAGTTCCACTACGAGAAAGTCCAAAAGCACTGTACCCGCTGTTTCCAGATGACTCACGAAGCGCTCCAGTGTCCAGATCGCATTCTGGAGAATCACCCACCGCGGGAGCATCGTCGTGAAAATCACCGGAGACGCGATGAGGATGATGTGAGGGAAAGACAGAGGAGGGTTCATGAGGAAACCGGATAATTCGTTCCTTGACTTTAATCTAATGCGTCTAAATTATGGGATGATAGACTTCTCATACGTGGGAAATTGTCTGTCCTGGGTCGGTAGAAGAGGTACCAATGTTATTCGTTGCCGTTTGGATAGATCTATGGGTAATGAAGGGTGGCATGAGATTTTTTCCCATACCCAGATGGAGTACCTTATTTTTCTGGGTTCTGATCACCACCCAGTCTTAACACATAGATAAACGGCGGATGATTGGGACAAAACAGTTCAGGTTTGATAGATGATGGCTCTCTAAACCAAACTTTGAAGAGGGAGTCAGAACGGGTTGGGCGACAGGGAGGATCGGTACAGCACCGACAGTGGGAGACCGAATCGCCAATTGTCGTAAAATTATCTCTCGATGGCGTAAACAAGACCACATTAGCTCCGAGGAAGCAATAGAGGATTTGAAAACACGTCTCGAAGAGGCCCAGAGTAGTGATACGTCCTTGTCGGGAGAAATTGCAGAGATACAGAAACAACTATTTATTTCCTTACGCGAGGAAGAAATTTACTGGCAACAGAAAAGTAGGGTCACCTGGCATCAAGAAGGCGACAAAAATACAAAATTCTTCCAAGCTACTACGAAGCAAAGGCGGGCCCGGAATAAAATCGTAGGGATTGTCAATGAGGTTGCGATATGGACGGAACAAGAGGAGGAAATACAACAGACCGCCACACAGTATTTTACTGGAATGTTTTCCTACACAGTCGTCTCAGACCTGGAGGGGTCGTTATCGAGAATACAACACTTACTCGAGAGGTTTCTCGTGCGGAGGTCAAAGCAGCGGTTTTTGCAATACATCCGGAAAAAGCCCCGGGACCAGATGGAATGACAGCCTTGTTCTACCAGAAATTCTGGCATATTATAGGCCCCCAGGTCGTGGAGATGGTCCAACGGTTTATGAGGACGAGGATTTTGGACGACAAAAGCAATGAGGTAAACATTTGTTTGATACCCAAATCGGATCGACCACGGATGATGAAGGAGTTTCGGCCCATTAGTCTATGTAATGTGAGCTATAATATTATATCTAAGATCCTCTGCCAGCGTATTCAAAGATTTCTCCCAACTCTGATGTCTGAAACTCAATCAGCTTTTGTGGCAGGAAGACAAATTACAGATAATATCTTGATGGCGCAGGAAGTTTTTCATGCCCTGTCCACGAATAAGGTCGTAAAACGAGACTGCATGACTATTAAAACTGATATGAGTAAGACATATGATCGGGTAGAATGGACTTTTCTTGAGGCTCTGATGCAAAAAATGGGTTTCGCGGATAGGTGGATCTCTTGGATCATGACCGGTGTAAACTCAGTCTCGTCCAATATACTGTTGAATGGTGTTCCGAAAGGTGCCATAACGCCTACGAGAGGGCTAAGACAGGGGGACCCCCTATCTCCTTACTTGTTTATCCTTTGTACTTAGGTACTCATTGCCAATCTGCAGGCTACTGAGAAGTCCGGAGGTTTATGTGGCATTAGGATTGCACCAACATCTCCCCCACTATCACATCTGCTTTTTGCTGATGATAGCCTCTTTTTCTGTAAAACGAGTATGGAGCAGTGCGATTGTATTCTCAAAGTCCTAGAAATTTATGGTAATGCATCGGGACAACGCATTAATTTTGAAAAATCAGCTATTACCTTTGGTAAAGATGTCCCGACAACTCGGCGTACAGAGATCAAGACACGTCTGAATATCCCCGAGGAGGGAGGATCCGGGAAATGCTTGGGTATTCCGGAACAGTTAAATGGCTCAAAAGCGGAGGTGTTTGCGTATGTCCAAGATAGGTTAAATCAACGAATTAATGGCTGGTATGCAAAATTTCTATCTAAAGGAGGTTATGATTAAATCGGTGGCACAAGCCCTACCTACATATGTGATGTCAACGTTTTTTCTCCCAAAAGGTGTAACACCCCAGATTCTAGAAATGCTTGGTGCATTGTTTGAGAATATGTGGGGCATGCGGAGAGGCTTAAAAGAATTGATTTGGCTACCTATGTCACCAAAGTGCACTTATCTTTTCGGTCACTTGTCTTGAGAGAACTCCAGAGTTAAGCGTGCTTGAGCTGGAGCAATCGAGGGATGGGTGACCTACTGGGAAGTCATTTCCAGTACCGGGCGAGTGAGGCCAAAAGTCGGGGAAAGATCGCGTGGTGATTGCAGGGTCAGTAAACATGCATTTCTAGCCTCCCGGACTAACGCACTGACCGCCAGAGAAGTCTCGGGCCTGTGGGCCGAGAAGTTTCGGCTTGCGAGCCGAAAGTGGGCGTAGGGCCCACGGCAGGGCGGTCGGGGCGTTATAAAAGGAATCCTCCGCAAGCTTGCGAGTACGGTGGCTAATTTCTGGTGGCAAACAAACAATAATTCCAAAGGAATGCATTGGATTTCATGGAAGAAAATGTGTCTCCCAAAGAATGCAAGAGGTATTGGTTTTAAGTCTTACGTAGAGTTCAACCAAGCTTTATTGGCTAAGCAACTCTGGCCACTACACCAATACCCAAATTCACTCGCTGCTAGGGTGCTGAAAGGGAAGTACTTTCGCTATTCCTACCCTTTCGACGCATGGAAACACTATCGACCCTTGTATGGCTGGCGTAGTCTGTATAGTGCCAGGAACCTGGCGGATAAAGGAATGAGGCGTATCATTGGATCGGGTGCCCAATCCTGGTTCTGGACGGACAAATGGATCCCCGACGATCAGCCCAGAGTAGTTCGGAGCCTTTAGCCCACTCAAGATAGAAATGAACGCGTCTCTGATTTTATTGATCTAGTGTCTTTAAATTGGAACATGGCAAAATTGCGGGATTGCGTTGAGCCAGAGGATATCAAACTAATTTTCACTCTTCGACCATCCAAGGTTGGAGCTAATGATAGTTTCTGTTGGCATTATACAAAGTCTGGAATGTATACTGTTCGATCAGGTTATGAGGTGGCTCGCTAGAACATGGAGGCTGAATTGGTATTCGCAACCCAACAACCATCGTTGAATCCCTTAAAGGAAAGAGTCTGGAAACTGAAGACAACAAATAAGTTTCGACATTTCATGTGGCAATCCCTCTCTGGAGCTGTTGCAGTTAATGAGCGTTTGGCTCATCGGCACTTACAAACCGAGCGAAATTGCCCACGGTGTGGAGGTAATGAGGAGACAATTAACCATGTCCTTTTCACTTGTCCCCCGACAAAGGAGTGTTGGGCACTTTCACATATTCCGAATCACCCTGAAGTTTTCCCAAGTGAGAATCTATGGGGAAATATGGACTATTTTATGTCTCGAATTCCGAATAGGACGGAGTTATGGGAGTTTGTACGAAGTTTCCTTGGATCTGTTGGTACATCTGGAAGGCTCGAAACGACAAAGTTTTCAGTAATTTAGATAGATCACCCCAAGCTACTGTGGAATTAGCTAAAAAAGAGGCTGACGACTGGTTTTTAGCAAATGAAACCCCATCTGAGGATGCCCATTCCCAACGTCATCCCTCTACTGATGCAAATCCGACAGCGATCTTTCGATGTTTTATCGATGGATCGTGGAAGGAAAACCACACTACGAGTGGTGTGGGATGAATTCTACAGCTTCAAGATGGGTTGACGGACCTTATAGAATCACGGGGTTTATTACCAACGCTTACACCACTTCATGCCGAACTGCAAAGTCTACTTTGGGCGATGGAGAGTCTCCACAAGAAACGACGATATTGTGAGAATTTCATGACGGACTCTCAGGAGCTGATTAAAATGATTGCAGAACCCGACGGATGGCCTCGGTTCCACACCGAGCTGCAGGATTTTAAGGAGTTACGTATTTCTTTTCCGGACTTTACCCTTTCGTACTATCCTCGGGAAAAAAAATGAAAAAACAGACTTTTTAGCGAGGAATGCTCATCTCCGGCAAAAAGTTTTCTCTTACGTTAGCACTGCCTTTCCATATTGGTTCCCTGATACCGTGGTATTTTTGTAATTGATAGGAGTTGTGCGTTTGTGACAAAAAAAAACAAAAAAAAATGATAGCCCATAAGCTCTATGTAACGTAACATATATGATTTATAGACACCATTTGTGTTTTGTGTGTGCTGTGTGTGTGTGCGTGTGTACATGTGGAGATGAAAATATGCTATTCCACGCCTGACTAAACATGATCAGCTGGGTCTCCAATTTCCAGCGTGGAGGCGCCGGTTAAAGTTGACTTCCGGCCTCTTTCTGACCGGCTGTTCTCAGCAAATTTAAGGCTACCTTCATGCAATCCTAGCCGCTTCTCTTCCTCAGTCCACTCACACGTATAATAATGCTCTTCCTTTGATTTCTTCTCGTCACTGGTTGGTCCAAAAAGCATACTTCCCCATTGCGGAAAATGTATAAACGCAACCAAAAGCGTAAAAATCATAGCCATGATTCCCATCAGTGATAAACCATCGGCAGTGTGGAATCTAGATGAAGAAAAAAACACCAATTGAGTTAGTCCCGACCCAAAATTTCCTCCTGCGCCGGTCAGTCCTGATATTAGCCCAAGAGAGCGGCGGGAGACGAAAGGAACGATGCCAAAGATGGCCCCACAAGCAGCTTGCACGCCGACTGAGAAGAGCATCATGGCTAAAATAGCTATAGGAAGTGAAGTAGCACGGCCAAGCCAAACACAGAAAAGACCACCAGAAGTTTGTAAGATCCAAAGGGTCCATAACCGCCCTCTCATACCGAAAAATCGAGCTGACATGTCAGATGCGTAGCCACCAAGAGGACGAGCAAAAAAGTTAGCCATACCAAAACTAGCTGCTATCATACCAGCTGTGTGGAGTTGAAGTTGAAACCTGATACGTAACACGCACGAAACAGATTAGGTTACGTGTGGTAGAGACATTTAAACATGAAACGTAAATTATTGTTTGCTAAATAATGGAATTCAATACGGACCTGTCGAAGAAATACTCTGAGATAACATTGTTGATGGTCATTTCGATTCCCATGGAAAATCCATAAAGAAGGAACAAGACATATGTTCTGTAATTCATCACAGCATACCAAAAAACCTAGAAAAAAAAATGTATTAAGGAAACCGGAGTTCTAATAATACTTCAAATTATGAAATAAATCTAATGTAACTTTTTTTTTTTTTTGGTCAGAAAATCTAATGTAACTTATGAGATGAAATATTTCTACATATATACGAATCTCATGTATTAGCCATTATTGAGAATTTAACGGCCCCATATGATAATTTGAGACAGATTTTTTACGAAACAAATATATACTCGTCTATCTTGTCAATTCCATCTATTTCGAAAAATAAAAGGTCTAATCTGTCTCGCACTCATCATCAAATCCATAATAATTAATTTTGCACATATGTACGTATCTATTAATGTGACTTATCACTAATGTTTCGAAGTACCTTGGAAAACTTGTCTTTGGAAACATCTCCTTTCTTCTGAAGAGTACTTAGGTTTCCATCAGGAAGATCTTGTCCAAGAGTGAGCACAAGAATGCCCATAATGACCTGTAGAAATCCGGGCACGAAGAAGGCGATCCTCCACGCCATGAAGGGAGATGCTCCGGCAAGTTTGATGACGTGGAAAACCATTGGCATGAGTAGCTGAGTCACGCCTCCTCCCATGTCTCCCCATCCTCCGGCACATCCGTTGACGAGTCCGATGATTTTGCCGTTGAACATAACGCTCGTCCAATACTGACACGAGACGAACGTGGCTAGACAAAAACCGATCATGAACCGGACGGCTAAGTAGCCACCAGCGTCAGACACAAAGGACATGCTGAACACTGTTGGAGCCGATAACATCAGCAGAAACGCTGTTCCGTACCTGTTTCATTTTTATTGGACGTAAACCCATTAATTTTCAATCGGATATGATATGTTATATGTATACTTAGTTTATGCATAACAATGTAAAGTTCGTGCATAAGATGATTCAGTGGATCGTAAACGCTGTTCGTGCATATCGAACAATATCTAATAACTTATTTTACATGATCTATACTCATTCACGATCCATCGATAGATTCAAACAAATGTTACATGGAATTGTTTTCTTTATTAAAAAATATAAGGTGTAGAGAAAAAAAGAAAAAAAGAAAAAAAGAAAAAAAGGTAACCCTTGTCATTATAATGACCAAGAGAAAATTATAACCTTTTGTATCTTCCCATGATATGATATGATATGTTAAGATATAAAATGATTGGTGAATTCCTAGCGAGATATTTAATGTATATCTTCTAATAATACGTTAAAATGCATACTCAAGATGGTGCACCGTTAAATCCAATCATAAATCATTAAAAATACCTAGCGCCGAGCAAGTCACAAACAGCTCCCATAGCGAGTCTAGAGAAAATGGCGCCAGAAACCGAGGCGACTCCGGCATTTCCAATATCATTTTTGGTCAAATCGAGATTATCTCTGATTATTGGAACGAGAGGTGCGGCGGCAAACGTGGAGATAAAGCAAGTGAAGAAAGAGATCCATCCTAAGTGGAAAGCTCTCATGTGTGGTTTTGCAAATGAGAATGGTTTGAACACTTTTGCTCTATGTTCTGAGTCAACTGGCAAGGCAAACTTAGCCGTTGAATCATCCAATTGGACGGTCTGGGATGAAGGGCCATCTTCGCCGTGGACAGAGAAGGAGAAAACTTGGTCCCTCGCCGTGACTCCATGCATTGAGGTCCCAATAGAGCCTTCTTCTTCATTATGGTAAGCCATTATTGTTCCCAAGAAATGGGAGAAGAAGACACTTTCTTCTTGGGACACAACGTGCTTCTTGTTCTTCTCACTCTTTTGTTTTTGCCTTTTTGTTAAGTTTGTCGGTTTTACTTTCTTCATACCATATATATATATAAGTACCATAGAAATGTCGCATATTCGTTTGGACATTAAAAAATTATTTGATGGAAGATTTGGCAATATAGGATTATTTAACTATTTATTAGATTAGTATATAAATAAGCTTCCTTTTATATATGGACTTATATTTTTGACTATAAAGTAACACCAATGTTCTAGAAGTGTCATGTAAAACGATTGATTGACCTAATATTTGCTAATTGTATAATATTATATTGTTTTATCTAATTCATAATCATTGAAAAACAAAAGTTCATAAATCATCCAGTTAGTTGCTAACTTATATGATTGGTCGATAAATTAGTTAGATTAACAAGTTAATGAATCGTTAAAGCCAATTTAGCTACAATCATGTCGACTAAGTTTTTTGGCGGATGATCCCCCATTTTCATAGCATTGTTTATGTGTATGCATTTTGCATGAATGTGAAAAGGTTTGGAAGAGAGTTTTTTTTTGTAAAACCAACTTTCGTAGATGCTAATGTAAGGAATATCCGAGTTCGTAAGAGAAGTAAAATATGCGAGGGTCCTTTGACAATATTGCGGTGGATATATAATATATGTTTATGCATCACGCTGTCAACTTTTAATTAATAAGAATTACAACTTGGTTGGACTCACGAAAACATTACCAACTGCTAATCGTCGACTAATAATAATGTTGTCATACCCATGTCCGAGACAAAGATCGGCCTTGAATACTGTTGAGACAAAGATCAGCTTTAAATACTGTTGGATATCAATCCAAGTTTAAAATCGAAAGTTTAGATAGAAATTGTCTAATATATAATTAGTTTTTAATTCCAATTAGTATGAAATCTTTTGAGAAGTAATCCAAAGATAAATCCATACGGGCTTTACCACTTAAGTCCAAAGTGGACAATATCATATTAACGGGGGAGTTAGGCATGACATTGGAAAGACTAATAAATGGTATAAAAAAAATAGACTTGGAGAAAGTGGGTGTGGGCTGCCCTCAAAAGCGAATAAGGGTGCATGGACCTTGTGTCGAAGGTATTCCTAACGGTGTCCCAAGGGTTAGGTGAATAGTACGACTATACAAGATGGGTGCCATGTTTCATTGGAGATAGAAGACCACGGGTTTATGTGGTACTTGGTTTGAGGGGATGATTGTTGAGATATTAATCCAAATCCCACATCGGAAGTTTAGACATAAATTGAATATATAAATAGTATCCAACTTCGATAAGTATGAGACCTATTGGAAAAGAGCCCAAAGATAAATTTGTGTGGGGTTTGCCGCTTGGACCCAAAGCGGACAATATCATACTAATGAAAGAGTTAGACATGTACTTTTTGGAAAGCCCCACAAGTACAAGCAATAGAAGCATGTGTCACATCCTTTTCAAGCAATGGGTAATAAAAAAAATTAGACTAATTTTACCATATTAGATTATCAGTTTGCATTTTTTTTTCTGTAATACAAGCATAAAATTATTTTAACAAGTGGAACAATTTAAAACAAGAGTTCAAAGCTCCCAGGCACATCTCCCGAGGTTAGGTATTAACCGCTGTTTGTTTGAAAAAAGAGTTTTTGAACCAACGGTTCCTTACTCTTTTTGGGTGTCCCCTGGGAAAACCCTAATTCTCAACAACTTTCATTTTCTTCTTCGAGACGTCACCACCGGAAAAGTGAGCTTTCTCACCTGAGTCACCCCCTCCCAGCTAGCTCCTCGGAGCTCCGACCTCACTGAAGCCTCAGAGATGTTTATCTCCTGGTGAAAACCATTCTTCCCTCTTCTACCACCCTCTCCCATCCAAACAAAAACTTTGTCCCTAGTTAATGTTTACCTCCTAGTTGGTCCCTTCTGGTGCTCTTTTAACCAAGGTCATCTACCAACTAAATCACCTCCCCTTCTCACAGTACCTCCTTTCTTTCGTTTTGGTGCTTCTAAACCAAGATGACAAGCAGGCTAACCTACAAGGAAAAGGGCAAGCTATAGCCCACTCAGACAGAGATCCAAGAGTGACAAGAGTAAAGGCTAGAGATTTTGATAACTCAGGCCTGATACTGAAGCATGAACTTACTATAGTTGGAAGAGTGACCCACCAGAAGTATCAGAAGGTGTGGTCTCTCATTCCTTTCTTCACAGACCGCTGGAAGACCTCGGTTCGCCCAGTGGGTGCAGATATGGGAAATGGTCTCTTCCAATTCCAATTTGCTACTGAGGAGGACCTGCAAATGGTCTTAGAAAATAGACCATACTTAAGTGGATGCTGATCCTACAAAGATGGGAACCCTCAATCTCAAGAGACTTCCCTAGCCAAATCCCCTTTTAGGTGAAACTCCACAGCTTTCCAATCCACCTTTGGACCCCTGAGACAGTCCAAGACATTGGTGACAGCTTAGGAACCTGTGTGAAGATAGAAATAACTGATGTAGAAGCTAAGATGAGGGTATTCATTAATGGACTAAAACCCCTAGTGACTACAACGATCGTGGAATACGAAAATGGCGATGAAGTGTCGGCTTCCCTAGCCTATGAAAAGCTAGAAAGACATTGTACCTTATGTATGCTGCTTGACCATGAGGATAAAGAATGCCCCGAGTACAACAGTAAACCCCCTGAGAACTTATCAAGACCGAGGAATATTTCTGCAGGCCAAGACCGTCCAAGCCGGATTGGGCTTAATGGTGTATACCAAAGCCAACACCGCAGGGATGAAGGCAAACAAGTCCCATATGATAGACCTTGCTCTGTGTCTCACCACCGTCAAGATGAGGGATACTCTAAAAGCAGATACAGAGCTCTGTTTGCAGAAGAGATTGCCAACCTTAAATCCTCCTCTGGAATCCCTAGGCGACACTCAAATTCGGGAAGACGTCATGAGCTAGAGACAGTTGATGAAAGCATAAGTCTATATTCAAGAAACCGGCCAGGAAAATCTGAAAGAGCAAGATGGAGAGAAAGCACTGACCTGAACAGTGGGAAAGTGGAAAGAGTAGAAACCTCCAAGTCAGGCAGGTCCAAGACATACTCCCTGATAAACCCTGCCACTCCCCCTCCAAATCTTCAGACCGCTGTGGTTAAAGCTGTTGAAGAAATTAGAGAGGTCATGGGCAACTACTCTGCCTTTCTGGACCCGGTTGAGAGTGCTGCCAGAAGGGAAAGATACATGCTTGCTGAAGAAACAGGACAGGTACTTGAATCTGCTGTCCAGTTGGCTCAAGCTAATCTGGCCCTCCAACATCATGAAGCTCAGCCCTCCCCCCAGCAGAGAGGCCCAATTTCTGAGAGGTTAGGACCTGTAAACCCAATAAACCCAGGCTTAGTAAGGCAATATAGTGTGGTAAATAGTCCTAAACAAATAAGACAGGTGAAACGCAAACCAGGACGTCCTCCTGGTAGAAAGATTATCCAAGTCAGCCCCAAACCCCTCAAGGGAACAAACTCTAGGAAAAGAAAGGTTCAACAAGTCAGCAACTCACCCCGTAGATACCTATCTGCAGCTGGTGCAGTAACTATTAATGAACCTGGGGACCCCAGCTCCAATGCTCTTCCTGATGAGGTGCCTCCAAGAATGACTATCATCCCAAAGAGCAAGAAGAAGAGGGTGGATTTTCCTCCTCCCTCAAGTCCTCTTCCTTAAAAGTTATCAGCTGGAACTGTCAAGGCCTGGGGAACTGTAATGACCCTCGCTTAGGGCTAAACCGCGTCTCGGCAAAGCCCCGATGCGATGGCCGGATCAGTTTGAGAGTTTTTGGCCAAAACCTAGTTAAGCACCTCGGTGACTAAGCTAGGTGTTTGTCTGGTTGGTTAGTCACCAGCGTTACCTTCGGATGAAGTAACGTCACTTACTTTCGGACGAAGAAACGTCCAACGTGATTGAGTTTGTCCAAGCACGACAAATCCTGTAAGCACGAGGTGTCGCGACCGTGTGGGACGAGTCAGCGGAAGCACGACAAATCGGAAGCACGACAAATCCGCAAGCATGACAAGTCGGAAGCACGACAAATCTTGCAAGCACGAGGAGTCGTGACCATGTGCAACGAGTCAGCGGAAGCACGACAAATCTGCAAGCACGACAAAGCCCTGCTGACTCAGCTGCTTGCCTAAGCTTATATATAGGAACCTAGAGCTTCCTTTTCTCTTCATAAAAACGTGGTGAACCTCTACTAAACTCCCTCTAGAAAACTCTAGCCTATGTCCACGTTTTTGGATCCAATCCGATCAATAGTCTTAAACCCTCGCGTAGTTCACGATTACTCGATGATCTAGCCTAAGCTCTGGCCGTTTTTAGAGAAGGAAGATCCGTTCTAGATATTTAGTCGAATCCAAATCCTAACCGTTCATAAAGTAAAGGTGAGTCATGGTTATGTTTGTTGCTTTACTGCAAAACAAATAGAGCGTCATGCTTGTTTATTTTTATGCTGATAATCGTAGAGGTTCATGCTAGGATTTTAGGATTTTCGTTTAAGTGTTTGATTTTATTGTTTTGCATGATTGTGTGAATGTGTGTTGCATATTTCTTGTGATGATTGTGTGTAGTTGCTACTAACCTTTGTGGATGCAGGGTTCAAGAGAATGTTTTACCATGCTTGTGTGGAGTAGTATAAAGATGTAGCGTAGGACCATAAACGGCTGCGTATAACCCTTAACGGCTACGCATGTCCTTATTAAGACTGCGTACTCATCTTATACTAACTCTTTATTTGCATGGTATGGTTTGTTTAACACAAGGAAACGGAGGGGACCGAAAGGCACTCGTTGTTCTTGATGTTAACGACCACCAATTTATTTATGTTAACTTATGCAATTTTGTGTGTTGTTTGTGGTTAACGTTACAAGTGATCAAGAGGATCATGTAACGTTCTAACTTTCTAACTTTAGTAAGAGCGGTTGACACTTCCATGTATCGGAGGTCACGGAGGAACGGGATTGCAGCCTATGGCCGTGGATCCGATGTAATTCGCGGAGGAACGGGATTGCAGCCTAGGGCCGTGAATTACAGTAGTCGGATTACTTGACTTTTAGCCTTTGTGGTTAGAGTTAAGTGAGGTAAAATAGGACAATGAAAGGAAGTTGTCAATTGGCTTTATTTAGGTTTTTGTGTGCTAACAGGTTACTTTAAAAGAGGACTGCGGTAAGAAGTCCTCTGAGTGTGTTATGTTTTAATTATCATTTCCGCATGTGCATTCTCTGTTTATTATTGTTGATTGCTTGTTGATTGTTATTTTGGGTTTGGGTTGGGAATTTATTTATTGCATGTTAGGGGAGCCTTGACTCATTGAGCAATTAGTGCTCACGACTCATTTGTTTTGCAGGTAACCAATAGTGAGATTTTAGTCGGGCTGGAGGAGCTTAGGAAAGTTAGTGTAGATCGTCTGCCTTTTTGCAAACATGTATGTATTTAATATGTAGAAATGTTATTTTGAGCATTGGCTCGAAGCCGGCAAATATCCATGTTTTGGTAACTATTATAAACCTTAAGTATAAGTATGTATAAAAGAAGTATTTGTTTAAAGCTTGGGTTACATATGATACTAGTCCTAGTCCAGGACGAACCAACTATCGTTCATAAATCGGGTTGAAAAGTCTTGGTTTATGTTCGATAGGAAATGCATACTTGGACGTTTAGTCTAGGGTCCTTTAATGAGTTTTTGGAACCTCGGAACGGACGGCCAAGTGCGCAAACGTAGCATCTTTGGTCGGGTTTTGGGTCAGCGTTGACCTGATCTTGATCGAGGGCGTTACAGGAACCCCTTGACAGTTCGTCGGCTCTGTGAGATTAAGCGTGATCTCTTCCCGGAGCTTCTGTTCCTCTTTGAAACAATGAATTCGGAGGAAACAGTGTTAAAGAAATTAGAATGGATGGGTTACCCTAACCATCTTCTGGTTCCCCCACATGGTCATGGAGGTGGTGGTCTACCGCTCTTTTGGAAGCAAGAACTAGAACTCGAAATCATAGACTCGTGTGATAACTACATAGACATAAAGCTGCGATATGAAGGAAGGATTATATATATCACCTTGGTCTATGCAGATATGGATCGTGCCAAACGACGTCTGATCTGGGATAGGCTCCTCCTCCTGGCCTAGTCCCGTGAAGCCCCTTGGTTCTTCACCGGTGATTTCAATGATATCATTGACAACACGGAAAAGGATGGAGGCCCAGAGAGAGCTGAAGGCACTTTCGTTGATTTCCGTTCCTTCATGTCCGAAGGTAACCTCTACGACATCCAACATTCAGGTGATTCCCTGTCCTGGCGGGGAAATAGATGCCAGCATCTAGTTCGATGCAGGCTTGATCGAGCGCTCACCAATAGTGACTGGGCAGAGCTTTTTCCGGCAGCCCGATGTGAGTACTTACGGTTGAGGGTTCCGACCATCGTCCGATCGCAACACATTTTGATCTTACAAGGAAGAAGAAGAATGGATCCTTTCGATATGATCGACGGTTCAGAAACAATAAGGAAGTGGCAGGTCTCATTTCTAAAACTTGGGCCCAAGGCCTGGACTGTGATGTGGCTCATCGCCTAACTAAATGTCGTTGGGCTCTAATAAAATGGAACAAAGCCCACTACACTAACAGCTAAAAAGCCATCCAAGATCTTCAACTCCGCCTTGAACTAGCTCTTGTTCAACCGGAGAATGACGTTGCTCTCATCGGAAATTTGAATGACGAACTCAAGCGGGCTTGGAAACAACGAAGCCGGTCGCTATGGCTGAGCTTGGGAGACCGTAATTCGGGATATTTCCATGTAATTACAAAGAATCGTAAGTTCCATAACAACTTCTCCGTTATCGAAGACGGAGATGGCGTACCTCGATTCAAAGAGGACCAAATCGTGGAAGTAGTTGTGTCCTATTTCGAAGACCTCTTTGAGTCCTGTGAAACCCAAACTAGCTTCACAGTGACAGAAGCTATCTCTCCGAATGTCACACCGGAGATGAACGCGAAACTAATAGAAGAGCCAACCGAGGAGGAAATTAAGCTTGATGTGTTTGCAATCCACGCAGATAAGGCCCCTGGGCTGGACGGATTCTCAGCAAGTTTCTTCCACTCGAATTGGAATGCTATCGGAGCCGAAATTGTCAACGAAATCCAGATGTTCTTTACCACTGGTGCCCTGCCTCAATCCTGTAACGAAACCTTTATCCGCCTAATTCCAAAGGTTTCTAGCCCGAAGACTATGAAAGATTACCGACCTATCGCACTCTGCAATGTCTACTTCAAGATAATTTCCAAACTTCTCACGAGACGCCTCCAACCTTTTCTCTCTAGCCTCATCTCTGAAACACAGTCAGCTTTCGTTCCTGGGAGAGCAATTGCAGATAACGTCGTTATCACCCACGAGGTATTACATTATCTCAAGAACTCCTCACACTACAAAAAAATGAGTGTATAGTGTCATTTATTTGATTAGTTTACTTCACTTTTTGAATGATACAACTAAAGTTACATCATTTCTATGAGTGATTTATCTATAGGCGACTCTAATCTTTTGCATCAATAAAAAAGACCGACGTAAATAGTTTCATCATTTATTACAAATGATGTTAATATATGTTACTTATAAAAAAATGAAGCTAAACCTTACATCAATTTGTACAAGTGATATTAAATATTTGTGTCGGTTATAACAATTGATGTTGAATATTTATATCAGTTATCTAGTTGATACTATAATTACATCGAAGTGAACCATCACTTTGCGAGTTTGCAACTTAAAAACATCTTTGGCTGAAAGCCTTTGTTCTTCTTCTATGTTTTCATCCTCATCTATTTAAGATACACATACCAGACATAGAAGTTATAACACGGGATATTTTGATAAATAGTTGATGAATAACGTATCAATTGAAATAAATCCAAACTACCTATCAAGATCACTGTCTATTTGGAACTAATGCCTTCTTGAGGAGAATTGTAAGCAGCCTCTAATTCAGGCAAATCATCTGGTACTTGAGTTTCAGCGTCTGCATTAGCCATCAACCTATACGGAAAATAGCAAACAAATTAGTTTTCTCATCACATAGATCTTTAAATTTGTAGAAACAAGTACGAAAGGAGAACAGAAACAGAATCGAAGAAGATGATATAAACCTTCAAAATATAATGAGAAAAACAACTTGTAAGTCTCAGATTCAGAGACAGAGATTCAGAAAACCAACTTGGTAAGTTAAAACTCGAATTCACAATATTGTAAACCATGGATAAAATTATATTCTCCTTCGTTCAAAACCCAAAACAAAAACATATGTTATCAAAACAACTGAAGCAGAGAGTCAATTTACCTTAATTGTGTATGAGATTGTTCTCCGGCGGTTTTACCAAATAAACGTGTTTAGAACCGCTAAATTCAATAGTTCAATTATATATGAAAATAATTGGCACTAAACATGAAAATAAATTCCCGCTGGCTAAAAATTAAGCAGGATATGAAAAAGTATGTATTTTGTATAGCGGGATTTATAAATAGTGTGAGAAATTCACGGAAAAAATCGAATTCGTACCTCTAACCTTTAAGTTTAACATCCTAGGCTTCATCAAAATTACATAAATTGCCCTTGAAAGAAGCTTTTGAGAGTATGGAACTTGTCCGAAAGAAGAGTAGACTGGTGGTAGTGATGGCGGCGGTCGAGGAGAGTAAATTCGGGGATGCTGATGGTGGTGATTCTGGTGGCTATGGAGGAGAGTAAACTGGTGGTGGTGGTGGTGATGACGACCAGCGATAGTGGCGGAGGCGTAGATAAAATAAGAAAATATGAGATCTTGAGAAGAAATCATCGAAAGAAAGAGAAGAAGCAATCTAATGAAATTGACCTAGAAGTGTAGTAAAGACTCTAGCTGGTCGAGAGTCTTTCAAAAAGTTATATATAGCTCACACGTGACCAAACAACAAAAACACACCCAAACCGGAGATGAAGCTAAGAATGGTGAGGTATAACATCGATTAGAAAGTTTGATCTTGGAGGTATAAGCATAAGGAATTCTTACGCTTTTGGAGGTTTTCCATCACGCTCAGTGATCTTGTAAAGCTTCCCGAACAGAATGCTTGAATGTATCAATTCACTAACAGTTATGCACTAACCAAATCCTAATACAAGTTCCACATAGAGTCAATAAGCTACAAGACCTAAATCCATCACAATTCATAGGAATTTGTGCATTAACACAAAACAGAGAAAAATATATTACCAGAGTCTTGCGAGAGAAGTGTTACGTAGAAGAAGTGAAGCGAGAGAGACCCAAAATCAGAGACAATATATAGATAGAAACAAAACAGAGAAAATCCCAACTCTTCCGGATGTAGAATATAAGCAAAAAAATATAGAACTGATAAAGAACACCAACAACATAAATAAATTAAGTATCAAACAACGATAAGCAAATGTTAACATGATCCATTGATGCTATACCCAAATGTTAAATTAAGTGAAGTAAGTAAGGCAAAATACAATCTTTTTGCTTAACTGATGTTAAAATATAAAATAATTATATCAGTTTTGACAACTGAAACAAATTTACAATATTAGTTTAACGCAATTAATAAAAAAATTATTAGCATCAGTTTCTATTGATGTACTTTTTTAAATCATTATTATAAATGATGTTAACAAAACTATTAAAAACATCGATTATCTAATTGATGTAAATTCATATTTTAGAATCAATTTCGTAAAAGTGATACAAGTTAATATAGATTTGTATCAATTTCATTAAAGTGATGTCAAATTAGATATCACCAACATCAATTATTATAATTGATACCAAAAAATATATATTTCACTTATAAATAAGTAATTTAAAACAATATCACTCAGTTTTATGATGCAATTTAAATGATACAACTTACCCTTTTTTTTGTAGTGTCAGCTACTAAGTTCTGCTCCATGGCGGTGAAAACCGACATGAGTAAGGCTTATGATCGCTTGGAACGGAGGTTCATTGAACAAGTCTTGGTGCGATTTGGCTTCCACCATCGCTGGATTACTTGGCTAATGCAGTGTGTCAGCACAGTGACCTATTCCTATCTTATAAATGAAGGTCCAAAAGGGTCGGTTATCCCAAAGAGAGGGATTAGACAGAGAGACCCCCTCTCTCCCTATCTCTTCATCCTCTGCTCTGAAGTCCTAACTGGATTATGTAATAATGTTCAGAGACAAGGACTCCTGCTAGGGCTCAAGGTTGCTAAAGGCTGCCCTCGGGTAGATCATCTGCTTTTCGCAGATGAGACGATGTTCTTTTGCAACACTAGCAAGGAGAACAGTTCTACCCTAAATTCCATTATATCCAAATATGGCGAGGCCTCTGGACAGGTAATCAACTTTGATAAATCTTCTATCAGCTTCTCTAGGAAAACACCTCCTGAAGTTAGAGAAAGGGTTAAGATGGATCTCAAGATTAGTAAAGAAGGTGGTGTGGGTAAATATCTAAGGTTACCTAAACACTTTGGCAAGAGAAAAAAGGATTTGTTCACGGGGATAGTAGACATAATTAGGCAGAAAGCCATTGGATGGTCCAATAGATTCCTCTTTAGTGCGTGGAAGCTCACTATGTTGAAGAGTGTTGTTGCTGCTATTCCCTCATATGCTATGAGCTGTTTTAAACTGCCTGGCTCCTTGTGTAAACGTATCCAATCTACGCTGACTAGATTTTGGTGGGATGCACAAGTTGGGAAAAAGAAAATTTGTTGGGTGGCTTGGGATAAGCTCACCCAACACAAAGAAGAAGGAGGCTTAGGACTCAGGGACATTAACTGCTTTAATGACTCCCTGCTGGCTAAGATTGGATGGAGGATCCTGCAAAACCCTCATAATTTACTGAGTCGCATAGTCATAGGCAAATACTGCAAGAAAGTTGATTTCCTTAACTGTGTCTGCCCTTCCTCAAGCTCCCATGGTTGGCGCAGTATCCTTATAGGGAGGGACCTCCTCAAGCAGGAGTTGGGTTGGGCTATAGGTGATGGAGCTTCAGTGAGCATCTGGAACGATAACTAGCTTTCTACCTCCAGCCCAATGAAACCATTTGGTCCTTGCAGGCCTGGAGAAGATGCTTTATTGGTAGCTGACCTCCTAGATAACAACCTGGAATGGAATAAGGAAAAGATCCAGCTTTTTCTCCCCCTACTGGAAAAGGAGATCCTGGGACTCAAGCCAAGCTTCAAGGGGGCCCTGGACAAACGTATATGGCTCAAAGATGCCTCAGGAGTTTACACCACCAAGTCGGGCTATTACTCAGCTCAAGGTATGAAGAGCCACACCCATACTACCAACTCTCTGGACTGGCAAGCTGATATCTGGAGGGTGAATACAGCTCCCAAACTCAAAACTTTCCTTTGGAAAGCAGCCAGAGGAGCCTTGGCGACTGGGAAAAACCTTGCTTCTCGAGTTCCAGAAGCCTCGATCCCTTGTCCACATTGTGGTGAAGTAGTGACCATTGAACACCTCTTGTTTCTCTGTCATTTTGCCCTAGAAGTTTGGGATCACTCACCTTTACTTACCTCTCCCCATGAGTCCCCAAACCAGAGTTTTGATAGCCTTTGGCAAGTTGCTAGAGCTAAGATCTCCCTGCCTCCAATAGGACTCCATGTTCCCCTAGGACCATGGATCGTTTGGCACCTCTGGAAAACCAGGAATAACCTCCTCTTTAACAAAAAGAGGATTGGGGCGACAGAAGTCATAACCCTAGCTGTTACTTGTGCCAGACAATGGCAACAAGCAAATGAGTCCAAACCCAAGGTCTCTGAACCTATGGTGCCTAAGCTCCTCCCACTAGCCCCTGTTGAATATATTTTTCACTCTGATGCTGCCTGGAACCCAGACATTCATGCTGCAGGTCTTGGTTGGACTTTCCAGAACACGTCTTCGGGCTCCATAGCTAGAGAGTTCACATGTGAATGTTATGCCTGCTCCCCTGGTGGCAGAGGGCATGGCTATCCGAGCTGCCCTAACAAGGGCTCTTGCTGAAGGAATAAGGTCTATTTCGGTACAATCCGACGCCTTACAGTTGATCCGAGCTATTACACAAAGCTCAAATGTTTCCAAACTCCATGGAGTCCTCCATGACATTTCCGTTTTATCCAAGTCTTTTAGTTTTATTTCCTTTCACTTTATCCCAAGATCAGCAAATGTGTTTGCTGATTCTTTGACAAAATCAGCACTTCGTGCCTTTGTATCAACTGAATCATCTTAATATTTGAATGAAGCTTTTGTTGTCCAAAAAAAAAAAAGATTATCAATTTGCAATTCAAAAGTTCATAACTGAAAACCTATTTTTCTTTTAAATCATATATATTGTTTGGTAAGATCGAACTTAAACTCAAAATTAATAAAGGGTAATCTAAGAATTATAAAATTAACTAAATAACTAGTAAGTTTTTTGTAGTAAATTTTGTTTGTGAGTTATTTTAGTCATTTAAAAAAAAGTAGGTTATTTTAGGTAATTTTTTTGAAAGAAAATAAAAATGTTGAGTCATGAATGAAGAGTTGTATATAAATCTATATTTTTGTCTAATTGGTTGTATATATATATATATATATTGTGTAATGTGACCACGGGTTGAAACTTGAAAAAAAATCATAAGTATTTATTTATGTCTACAAAATTATAAATATAAAACTAAGAAGTAATTAAGTTTATAAAAAAAAACTAAGAAGTAATTTATAAATAAACTCGGATATAAGTGAACCCACGATATATTGTTCAGTCATAGATCAGACGTGGGACGATAATTCTCGAATTATTAACAAAAAAACGAAAAGATAGTCAGAAGCTCTTATCAAATCAAATTGAAACGAAGAGTATTTTAATGACCGTACAGATCATGCCTCTCAATGTTTATCACAAAATCCAGGCTGTCTATGTAATTTTGTATGAAAATATACTGTTCGTCTGTCCCATGTGACTTTCAAAAGTCAAAGACTAAACCAAATTTCTATTTACTTAATTCTTTCCGCCCGTTGAAGATAAATAGTATACAATATTATTCTCATATTGTTGTCAACTTAATTGAAATAATGTTCCTATTTATCTAACTGAGTTCGATTAAATTTCCTTAATGAGACTTAGAATAATAATTCAAAAAAAATCTGTAATTTAAAACATTTTGTTTTTGGTCAAAGGAATGCATTAGATTTTAAATCAAAGTTTAGGGAAAATAACCGATCCCTCTAATTTAAAACTTAATCTATGGCTTTCAATGTGGCATTTTTGAAAAGTGTCTTCAAATTATTATTTTTTCTCTCCAATTTCTACTAATATTGTCATTAATAATGTTAAGCTGGTTTGCCTATTTGATAAACTTTCTTCATAATACTTTTGATTTTTTAAAAAGACCTTTGACCCGATCAAAATTTGATTTTAATATATAAAATAGAATGTGCAAATAAGTGGACCCTTAAATTGGGGACCCTTAAATATATAGGATGTATAGAAGCTTTTGTTTACATAATTAAGTTAGGTTATTTTCTCATTGTCTAAATATTGAGAATTTTTTGTAAATGTATATGTTAGAATTGATTAGTCAACCTCCTATTTAATCATTTAATCTCAGACTTAGGCGCATGTCAAAATCTAGTAAGTCTATTAAATCCAAATATATATATTTCCTAATAGCAATACTTGAGTTTACTCATAAACTAAAAGATACTTGATTGCTATGTGCTTCCTTTTTCGATGTAGCACAAAATTATTGCCAATGGCGATTGTTGACTTATAAAAATGCAAATAATGTTTTGGATTGAGTTCAAGCCAATTTCATAAAAAGTTGTTGTGACCAAATAGTTTGATTTACTGAGCTGATATACTCCACCTTCGTTGTAGATTAAGTATTTTACGCTACTTAATTGATGTGCTCCTTTTCTCTTCCAGCAGTTTACTCACAAAACGAGAAAAAACAAAAATCGAAGCCCAACTTCTCTCTTCCAACAGGTTACGGGATCGATAAGATAGAAAATGAACTTTACATAGATGAAATATAGTTGAACTGTTGAAATGGTGCAGAAAGGAGGATGAAATTGGAATGTAATATATAACACATCAATCGGTTTTGGAAACCTGAGCTACTTGATAGGTTAAAACACAAAATCGGTTTTTTTTTTATACGTAGGCCATTGTTCAATACATGTTATTCGGATATCAGAATTAGTTTTAGGTTAAATAAGAAAGTTAGTGTCATGTTTCATATTAACTTCTGAGCTTAGTTCAACATTCAGAAACATACATGCACTACAAGAAAACAGTCCATGAGTGACTACCACTTGCGACTGTTTTTATTAGTCACAAAAAAGAATGACGAATTCGTGACCGATTTACCACGACTTTGCGACGAACCAAACGGTAGTCACAAAATAATCGCAAATGTACGACTAACAAAATCAGTCGCAAATTCATCTTACATTTGCGACTAATCTACGATTCATCCTCGATTGTGTAAACCTAGACACAAAGTACTCGCAAATGTGCGACTGATTTGCGATTACTAAAATAACGTCGCAAATTTGCCACTACTTTGCCACTTTTTTAAATATTGGGATAATGACAAAAGTGTCGGCCAACTGTTTATGGCGGCCTATTGAATATGTCGGCCAACTGATTGAGTAATTGAAAACGTGATAAATACGTTTGTTAGGTAGTCCAACTACTTTTATGAGTTGTGACAAAAGAATGGCAAATCATTCGCAAATCTGCGACTGATTTTATGTAGTCACAAAGTAGTGAGGTGAAATTTTGTCTATAAAAGTAACGAACCCTCACCCCATTTTCAGACACCAACTACAAAAAAAAACGAACAAGAAAAAAAAAAAGGCAAAATTGAGAGAGAAAAAAATGTGGAATTCAGCTAGAGATTGGATGTATGAGAGGATCGATCCAGAAACAAATAATCTATCCGACGATTTTTTGGAGGGGGTGGAACAATTCATCAATTTCGCATGTAACCAGCCCTTAGCCATTAGCAGTAACGGTAAGTTACACTGTCCATGTGCTACATGTAAAAATTCGGGTAGATTAAAGGGAGCTGAAAGAGTGAAAAAACATTTACTAAGTCAAGGATTTATGCCCCATTATTATGTATGGTCTTATCATGGTGAAGACTATGATGTAATGGGAGCAGGAAGTAGTAGTCATAATTATAATCATGATTTTATTAGTGATAATCAACAAAATAATTATGATGGCTGGAACGTTTATGCTAAGATGGTCCATGATGCATTTTATGGTTCCATACCATTAAATGATTATCATGATCATAATCGTGATCAAAGTGGTTATATACCATTTAGTGAACATGGTCAAATAGGAAATGATCATGATCAAATTGGAAATGATCATGTTTATGAAGAACCTACCCAAGAGACGAGACGGTTCTTCGAGATGTTAGATGCTGCAAAAAATCCATTGTATGATGGTTGTCAAGAAGGGCATTCGCAATTATCATTAGCTGCCCGTTTCATGAACAACAAGGCAAACCACAATTTATCTGAATTTTGCATGGATGATTGGGCAGAATTATTTACGGAGTATTTACCCCAGCCTAATGAAGCTACTGGTTCATTCTACGAGACAAAATCATTGATGCGAAAGTTAGGATTGCCGTACCATACATTTGATGTATGTGTAGATAATTGTATGCTCTTCTGGAAAGAAGATGCGGAGTTGGAGTATTGTAAATTTTGTGGAAAAGCAAGATATAAGGCTAGCAAAGGAAGAAAAAAAATACCATTCAGTCGTATGTGGTATTTACCTATCACTGATAGATTGAAGAGGATGTACACATCAGAGAGCACCGCATCATCGATGAGATGGCATGCTGAGCATTACTCAGAAGACGGAGTAATGTGTCATCCATCTGATGCGGCAGAGTGGAAACACTTCAATCAAAAGCATCCAAGCTTTGTGGAAGAAACACGTAACTTTTATCTTGGATTATGTACATATGGGTTTAATCCTTTCAGGATGTCAAAAAACCATTCGTTGTAGCCTGTGATCATGACGCCCTACAACCTACCCCCCGACATGTGCATGAAGTCTGAGTATTTGTTTTTGACGATTTTGAATTCGGGACCAAATCATCCACGAGGGAGTCTTGATTTTTTCCTCCAACCACTGATCGAGGAGTTAAAGGACTTATGGAACAACGGAGTTGAGGCTTATGACGTTTCATTAAAGCAAAACTTTAATCTTAGAGCTGTTCTGTTGTGGACAATAAGTGATTTTCCGGCTTATAGTATGTTGTCGGGATGGACGACACATGGAAGATTATCATGTCCAATTTGTATGAGTGATACAAATGCTTTCCAACTGCCGGCTGGTAGGAAACCATGTTGGTTTGACTGCCACAGAAGATTTTTACCCAGCAATCATCTGTTACGAAAGACTAAAGTCAATTTCTTGAAGGGAAAGAACGTTGTGCATGACTACCCCCCATAAATGTTGACTACTGCACATGTACTACAACATATACTATATGTTGAAGCGTCAAAAACATCTGATTGTGGTGGAAATAGACACGAAAAAACCTAAAAGGGTACGGGCATTGGCATAATAGGCATAAACAAAGCATTTTTTGGGAGCTACTGTACTGGATTGATTTGACTCTACGACACTGTCTTGATCTGATGCATATTGAGAAAAACTTTTTCGATAACATCATGTATACTATTATGAATGTTAAAGACAGATCGAAAGACAATATCAAGTCAAGATTAGATATTGTAAGATTCTGTGCTCGGAAAGAATTGCATGTTGATGGTCATGGAAACGCACCATTTCCCATATGGAGATTGACTCCAAAAGCAAAAGAAGCCTTACTACAATGGGTGAAGAATGATGTTAAATTTCCAGACGGCTATGTAGCAGATTTAGCTAGCTGTGCAGACATCAATGGTGGAAAGTTTTCCGGAATGAAAAGTCACGACTGCCATGTTTTTATGGAACGAATGCTTCCATTTGTTTTTGCCGAACTTCTCCCGAAAAATGTTCACAAAGCATTGTCAGGTATATATATAAAAACAAGTGTTAGTCATGAATTCTAAACTTTTTTCATAATATACAACTAACGCTGTTTCGATAGGGATTGAAGCGTTTTTCCGTGACATCAGCAGTAGAACATTGGATATAAGTCGTGTCCTAATACTAAAGGAGAACATTGTAATGACTTTGTGTAATTTAGAAAAAATCTTTCCACCATCTTTCTTTGATGTGATGGAGCACCTACCAATCCACCTGCCATACGAAGCAGAACTCGGTGGTCCTGTGCAATATCGGTGGATGTATCCGTTCGAAAGGTTTTTTAAACGTTTGAAAGGCAAAGCAAAGAACAAAAGATATCCAGCGGGATCAATTGTTCAATCATACATAAATGATGAAATATCTTATTTCTCAGAACACTACTTTCCGGAATACATTTCGACAACTAAGAGGCGAAGGTGAAATAACTTCATCATTTGTATCTTTATATTGGTTTCTACTTAATTTGAGTTCTCAAGATAAATTTTGTAGGAAAAAACGGTATGATGAAGGTGAAGTTCCTATATATCCGGTACAAGTACCGGATATATTTACGGTTGTTGGTCGTCCAAGTGACAAATGCAGTGAACTTTGGATTCCCAAGAAAGAACGTGAATGCGCACATTCATACGTTTTACGCAATTGTGGCTATTTTAGGTGCTTCGAAATGTACGTAATTGTACTTTCTAAAATTCGTAAATTATATGTAATTCATTAACGTTATTTATATTTTTTGTACTTTGCAACACAAAATGTTAGAATCACAAATTTCATATGAACACCCAGGACTAGATCATGCTGAGCTCACGGCAAAAAGAGATGCAGACTTTCCTAATTGGATTCGTCAATATGTACGTAATTTAGCATCTAAGTAGTGTGGTTAACCGTGATATTTTTTTTGAATATATATAACATTATTTTATATTTTTTAATCAAGTGCATTTCCATGAACGAGAAGAACATTTTCCACCATGGGTTCTTGATATTGTGGAAGGTCCTGAACATAAAGTTAGATCATGGCCCATGTATTTTACAAGAGGATATGTGTTTCACACAAGTCAACACGGAGAAGGAAAAAAACTATGAACTATAGTGTATGTGTCCGAGGCAAAACATTAGAGGACGATTGCTATGGGGCTATAGAAACTATCATGGAGCTCAAATATGTCGGAGCTGTGAATTTAAAGATCATACTATTCAAATGTAAATGGTATGACCCCACAATTGGAAAAGGCACTCGGAAAAGCGAAGGAGGCGTTGTTGACGTGCTAGTCAATCGCTTTTACCATAATTACGACCCTTTTATTTTAGGTATGACCATTTTATATATTTATTTAACTTCTACTATATATATATATAAAACTTTGATAGAATTATTATTATTAATGACAGGATCTCAAGCTGATCAAGTTTGTTATCTCCCATATCTATCTACTAAGCGCCAACCTAAACCTTGGAATGCAGTTCTGAAAGTGAATCCTAGAAGTCGTGTGCAAGGAAATTATGTCAGGAATGAATTAATAATTTTGCAGCAAACAAACGATGATAGAATGGAAGAAACAGTTGACGAAATTGAGGTGGATCGTTTGGTCGATGGAAACCAAGAAGGAGAAGAAATTGATTATGAAATAGAAGATGGTGAACCCGATGACGAATTTCTTTGTAATTTATCATCTTCAGAGGAAGAAGAAGAAGAGGAAAATGAAGACGAAGATGAACTTTAAATATAATATGTCCGGGTTGGTCAATAAATGTTTATAATATATTCGAAAATATGTATAAAAATCTATCAAATTATTGTGAAATATCCAACAAATTTATGTTATTTTATTTTGAATTAATGCATATAACTAATATAATCTCAAAATCAAACTGAAAGACATATATAATTTTTAACACATTGATACCGATTAAACACACTAGCACAACGGTTCTACACAGCGGATATTAAGTATATGGTCGAGGGTTCGAACACCCAAAACACCTGTTTTTTAACCTATTATATAAGGCGTTGCAAATCAGTCACACATGTGACTAATTTGCGACACATGTTTCTCTATACGAGAATACATAACATTAATTCCACAAACTAATCGATTAAACACACTAGCACAACGGTTCTACACAGCGGATATTGAGTACATGGTCGAGGGTTCGAAAACCCAAAACACCTGTTTTTTAACCTATTAAATAAGGCGTTGCAAATCAGTCACACATGTGACTAATTTGCGATACATGTTTCTCTATACGAGAATACATAACATTAATTCCACAAACTAATCGATTAAACACACTAGCACAACAGTTCTACACAGCGGATATTGAGTATATGGTCGAGGGTTCGAACACCCAAAACACATGTTTTTAAACCTATTATATAAGGCGTTGCAAATCAGTCACACATGTGACTAATTTGCGACACATGTTTCTCTATATGAGAATACATAACATTAATTCCACAAACTAATCGATTAAACACACTAGCACAGCGGTTCTACACAGCGGATATTGAGTATATGGTCGAGGGTTTGAACACCCAAAACACCTGTTTTTTAACCTATTATATAAGGCGTTGCAAATCAGTCACACATGTAACTAATTTGCGACACATGTTTTTCTATACGAGAATACATAGCATTAATTCCACAAACTAATTGATTAAACACACTAGCACAACGGTTCTACACAGCGGATATTGAGTATATGGTCGAGGGTTCGAACACCCAAAACACATGTTTTTAAACCTATTATATAAGGCGTTGCAAATCAGTCACACATGTGACTAATTTGCGACACATGTTTCTCTATATGAGAATACATAACATTAATTCCACAAACTTATTAAACTTATGCGCTAAAACTTGTAAATGAGTGATAGGTACTTCTCAAATTCTATTATAGAGATGTAAATGTTTAGGGTTTTGGGTATAGGTACAATAAGGCGTCGCAAATAAGTCGTAACTCCGTCGCTAATGTGACGAATGTGTGACTATACAAAATTGTAAATTGTATCATTTACATCTCAAAATGTAAGTGTTATAATATGTATTTCAAATATTCGACGATGGAGTTGTAAACGTGTAGGTTTAATAAAAGTAGAGACAAAGTAGTCACAATTTGTCACTACTGAGTAACTAATTACCAACTCTGCTTAATTATTTTGAACAAATCTTAAGTTTTTCGTTCTTTAAAGATGGTTTTCAGTAGGTTGGACTAAGTCTTGATACATAAAGAATAAATGTAATCGAAAATAATTGGGAATTAGATGAAAACATTTTTTCAATCAAAACCTCAAATGTATAACATCATAAACATATACATTTAGTGTAAGTGTTGGATTCTTTAATTTTTAGCATTTCACACTTATTTAGCATATATACTTAAACTTATGGGCTAAAACTTGTAAATGAGTGATAGGTACTTCTCAAATTCTATTTTGGAGCTGTAAATGTTTAGGGTTTAGGGTATAGATTTGTCTCTAAATTATGTTAGTTGGAAATCAGTCACAATGTGTGACTAACTTCTATCTAATTAGTAATGAACAATGAAAATTTTTGGCGCGGGTTTGAAATTTTTGGCCCAAAATCCAAATTTTTTGGGCTTTTGGATGCGGGGTTTTTAACCCCCCAATATTTTAGGCCCTCACTGATCTGTGACTAACTTGTCTTTACTGAGTAAACAATAAAATCGATACAAAATCCCCAATTCATTTACACTCAAACCCTAAATGTTTATGTCTGCGATTTCTCTCTCGAAACCCAGACAAATCTTGTCCAGATTTCTAGCTAATTACTCGATTTCTCTTCACCTCTTCGATTCTCTCTTCCAGTTTCTCTAATCTCTTCCAATTTCTTTCATCTCTCCGATTTCTCTTCAGTTCTTCGATTCTCTCTCCCAATTTCTCTTCATCTCTTTGATTTCTGTCCAAATCTTGTCGATTTCTGTCCAAATCTCTTTGATTCTCTCTAATCGATCAACGAAATGAAAAAGAAACGAGGTACTGTGAAAGGTCGTAAAGCCGCCGCCACAGGTACAGACGCAGACCTGAGAAGACTCGCTGAAGCCGCCGCTGCAGAGAAAACCAACAGTGGCGATCAACGCAACAATGGAGATCCAGCAAACGGTGGCTCCTCTGGTTCTATTGCGAGACCTAAAGCTGGAGTTAGTACCCCAACATCCGGTCTTAATCGTTCTTCCATCGGTGACGGTACAAGCGCCGTTCGAGGAGGTTCTTCCGACTCCTCTACTCCCTCTACTCGGAATACTTTGTCTGGGTCTCAGACTTCTATTCCGACAGAGTATCCACCATCGACCCAACCTCCTCAACTGCTCCGGCGCCAACCACCGTGTAGTCGACTCAACCCACGACAGTCTCAGCAGTCTCAAGAGGAACAACATGCAAGTGATGGTCTTAACCCCCACCACGGGGACTATGAACTTCACCATCACCATAATCAAGTAGACCTGCCACATCAGGAGGTCTATGAAGACAGTGAAGAGTCTGATGGTGAGGAGGAAGAAGGCGATCAACAAGTGGAGGAACATATTGTGGAACAAGCCGAGCAACTAGAGTATGACCAAATGCTAGATAATCTCATGGCTCTGCCTGGCCGAGGACATCTACCTCTCCTCAGTCCACATCCAATACCCAACAAGGACACAACATGGTAAGTCCCTTATAGTTTTAGGATGTCTGTGAATAATATAGTAGGTTAGACTGCTAAAGACTAGGGTTTTACATACTGCTCTGTTTAGTCTTCTAGGTTTATTGTAATTACCTAAACCTTGATTGCATCATTATGTTCATAGGTTTGGTGAGGACGACGGCGCAGTCACTAGAGACATTGCTCGGATATTGCGTCGCAAGTTTGATAAGGCTTACTATAACTGGAGCGTTACTCCTATAAAACAACGAGAATTGTTTTTCAGAACATTTGCAGTAAGTTTTCATCTTTCACTTGTTAATTTTTAGTTCTTATTTTTACACATATTGATTATTGAACTCATGTGTAGTAACTGTACACTTGGGAGACTGGCATAACAGGGCTTGTGAAGCAAGAATTCAATGCCATTGCTTCATTGCGGCTGAAGGGGATAGTAAGCCAAGCTAAGGCCAGTAAAGCCAAGCCTTACTGGATTGATCCGAAGCTCTGGGACAGCATGTGCCTTTACTGGAAGACTCCAGCAGCGCAGACGAGGAGCAAAACTGCATCAAACTCCCGCAACTCCCAACGCAACGGTCTTGGCACCCACAAGCATAACTCTGGTCAGAAATCATACCGGCGTCTTCAACGCGAGATGGTAATCTTTCCTCCTTCCTTTGTAACTCAACTTTTTGTTATTGTATTACTAAGTGGACCACCTCTTTGCAGGAAAAAGAACTTGGTCGTCCAATTTCATTCGGAGAAGTTTTTAGGAGGGCACACACAGCAAGTGATGGGAGTTTCATCGATCAAAAAACAAAAAATGTTGCGGAATTCTATGAGGCCGCATTAGCAGAAGCAATGAACCAATTGATGGCTGAGGGTTCAGACCTGAAGATTCAACTGATCGAACTCTCACCGTTGAACAGAAGAATGATCTGTTTTTGAAGGTATTTTTCCCCTCTCATACTCTCTTACATATTTTCATCATTCGTCTTTGCTTTGAGCATTTTGAATATTGTTTATGATTTAGAATGATTGTGAATCATTCTGGTTTTGACATTGCTTTATCATGTTTGTTTACGCTTTTATATTATTTTTCTTATCATCTGCTCTCATTACCATCAATGATTAACAAATACGAATTCATGCACTCACTTCTGCTTGTCTTAAATTGTTCTGCGGTTGTTGCATGACTTGTGTTGTGTTACTTATGCAATATTGTTCACTTTTTTGTTCTTGTAGTGCACTGTAAAGGATAAGAAAGGGAACATTGTCGGACTTGGTCAGCTTCGGTCCAAGCGAGGCAAAAGGAAGAGAGATGAAAGCTGTGGAAGCTCATCTTCATCATTTTCGGACATGCAGCAACAACTACAAGCTGCTCAGCAGAAGCTAGCCGAGCAAGACTTGGAGAATGCCCGGCGTGATGCTTGCTTGGACAAGCTTCTCACCATTCTCAAGCAGAAGGATCCCGCAGTAGCAGCTCTTATGGAAGAAAAGTGAGCTCCCTAACCATCCTAGTTTCATCTGAAAAGGCAACATCTTTTGTGTAATATATATCTACTTCTTCTAATTGCACTAAACAATGCAATGATGGTATTATTTTGTTATAACTATCTAACTATTTTCTAATAACTTTTGTAGTAAATATGTTTATAATCTACTATTTTCTCTTTAGGTTTTCTATTTTAGTATTGATTATCAGTTTTAAGGTTATTTGGCTATATATTTCTTACCAATTTACATCCACAAACAAGAGAAATGGTCTAATTCATTTGTGACTATCTCCAACAAAAGTAGTATCCAATTAGTCTCTAATTTTGACTAACAGAGATCGTCACAAACTAGTCGTATACCACTACTAGTAACAAATTAGTCACAAGTAAAGACCACACAACATAATCACTAATTAGTCGCACATTTACGACTGTCAGAAATTGTGTCACACATTAGTCACAAGATCAGAGTAGTAACAAGTGCGTCACAAATGTACGACTATTAAAATGCATCACAAATCAGTCGCTTATTTACGACTAACAAAAGTTTGTCACACATGAGTCACAAAGTCGGAGTAGTAACACAATCGTCACAAATGTACGACTATTTAACTCAATCACAAATCAGTCGCTTATTTGCGACTAACAAAAATTAGTCACACATTAGTTTGTAATGTGCGACTGGTTTGCGACTAATAATATTTGCAACGAAACAATTGCGACTACTGTTTTTAGTCGCAAAGTAGTCACTCATGAAGCTTTTGCGACTAATCTGTCACTAATTTGGTAGTCACTCGTTGACTGTTTTCTTGTAGTGATGAGAATAACAAGTAACAACGTAACTATCGGAAGAAGACATATTAATGTATGATTTCTAATCATTATTACAAACACTATGAATATCTTTTGGGATTGTGGTGTTTGTTCTTAAAAACAACGGAGGGAGAAAATATATGTGAAGAAGAAGAAGGCTACGAATGAGGATGTTTTCAAAGCCGTGAGCATGAAGCAACTAACTAGGATGAAAAATATGCTGCTAAGAGCAAGCAACAACATACGTGCATGTGAAAAGAAAATCATATAACTTTTTTGAGATAATTTATTTCTCTCTTCAAAAATTGTAGTTTCTTTTGTTCCTTAGATTGTTGTGGTTTCTTTTAAAAAACCTAAACATGATTTCTAATCAAAAATTTTTTTAACTTCATCCGTAATTTATTAAAGGAGCACAACAACAGCAACATAATAGTTCGAATCTTATTGTGTAGATTCCAACATTAAGCAAACAAAATCAAAGTGCTAGCTCAAAATTGTTCGAACTGTGTTTACGTCTTTATGTGTAAAGATCAAAATTTACGTGCTTGCATATGAATTTAGGCTTTGATGCGCTTTACCTCCCAACTCATTTGTCGTGGACTCTTTAAGCATTGTGGAAGCTGCAGTGATTCGATCACTACCTTTGTTGACGTATTTGAATAAATATTTGATTGCTCTTGTTTGGTTGCATGCTTCCACATTTATATGACTTTTGTATTTCAGGAGTAGCTGAGGATTGAAAGGGATTACATAATTACTTCTGACACGAATACCATTTTTTTCAACATAACGCCCATCGTTTCTTCTTTGATAAACTGGATACCCATCTTTATTGATATAGGTCTCATCATTCCAATCCTTTGGAAAATTTTTGGTGCATTTCCCTTTTTCCATGCATGATGCTTTTGGATTTGCACCACCACATGGACCATGAATCATGAGTTCTTTTACTATATCATATAGCTCTGGGTTAGTGGCTTGATCCGGAATTTCAGCACAAATGACATCGTCAATGTCGCTTGAGCTAGGCAATTTTGAAGCACGCTTCCGCCATAGTAATATATGGGCGTGTGGTAGACCTCGCTTTTGGAATTCAATCGTATAAATCACTGTTTATTATACAATAATTAGTATTTCAATTTTGGTAAAAGGGATTAAGAAGGGAAAGTAGTTAAATAAACAGAGAGTAATGATAGCTTACCTCCCCTTGATGGACCTAGAAGGTTTTTGTTGTGTATGTCGAAAATGAGACCATCCAACTTCATCTTGAAGACTCGAGTCAAAATGTCAGCCCTGTCTTCTGGCTTTAGTCGTCTTCCTTGTAAAAATCTTGTAATCTCTGGCCAGTTAGGATTACACGTGAAGGTAATAAATAAATCCGGGTAGCCAAAATTTTGACAAACAGCCGTTGCATCCTGATATTTTTCTCGCATATAGCGTGCACCTCCTACATAAGTTGATGGTAACACAATCCTTGTTCCGCAATTTCCAGAGTCTTGGTTTCCATTTAAGGCGGAAGCGGATACGTTGTTGTATTTATCTGCACGTAGTTTCTTCTGGTTTAGCTTGAGATATCCAATTCTTTCTGATTCGATCATCGTATAACCATCAACCAGAAATTGTTGAAAGAGTTTCCCAGAAAACATAAGAGCACTAAAATCATTATAACGTTCAATGATTTTGTATGCGAAAAAATCCCTCATGCTAACTTTTGTGCGTGGATTTGTTGATGTTGTTGTCGTCTTCTTAAGGTGTAGATCAATATGGTAACCATCTTCTCCAAATGGAAATAAGAGAGGATATTGTAGAGGAAGATATGCAGGGTGAAGCTCACTTATCCTTACCATTTTCTTGCCCTTTGTTTCCACAATAATATCTCGAGGCTCAAATTCAGTCTCAAAATCTCCCACAAATAACGCAGCAACTTCAGAACTTGTTGGGAGATTATATGTTCTGCCATCTGATTGCCGTCCAGAAATCAGAATGATCTTTACATCAGATGACTCTAATGACTCACCAAATCGATCCCTTGCTGTTCGAAGTATTTTCGCGTAGGGATTGCATTCATCTAACATAGATTTTATTGCTTCCACGATATCTTCTCGCAGTGTTTTGGATGCAGAACTTGGTGCTTTTCTTTTTTTGCTAAAGACAACAAAGTGGTTTTGTTAGGAAATTTTATATAATATTACAATAGTTAATTTACGGTAACTAAGGCAATCATGATGCATACAAAACTAATTAAAAGATTTAATATTTACCTGAATGCCGATATTCTGTTTGTTACTTCGTTTTGAGTGTCAAATATATATAACTGTGCAAATGCAGGATCTTCATTTGGAGGAGGTAGCAAACTGCCAATTTGGTGAAAGTTTTGACCATGAAGCCGAAAGACAAAAGGTCCACGTCCATCGTTGACAGATGCATCAATTTCTCCACCCATGGAAGTAAATGCAAACATCGAATTATAAGGCCTTATATTCTCTTTGAAGTTAATGCTTACACCGTCTTCTCCGAACAAAAGATTATGTAGGACTTGCGGGAGTTTTGGAGATGGAGGAAGTGAAATTTTGCCATGCATACAACACAAAGAAAACTTTGGTGGTATACAATTTCTTCTTATGTTTATGCGTTCATTATACCACATGAAACCGCTACAATGTTCACATATGTAAACTGCGTCACCATAGTCATCATAACCTGGTAAGAGGAAACATAAAATTTAAACAAAATGAAAGTAGATATAAGATTACTATGAAACTAAAACTTATAACATCAACTTAGCTTACTTTTTAGGTTACGAAGTAGCTGTGAGTTTGAGGTGCTGCATCCTGTATAAAATAGTTAGTATATATATTATGAAGTAGAAGGAAAATATTAAGGCTTAAGTATTTCTAATTCTTCATATCTTATTTAGCATGGTAATAAGACAGTAGTTGCATTGTGTTAATCAAATTTGGTTGTGCTTCATAATCATTTAACTTACTATTTGTAACATCATTTAGCGGCTGTCTTGCTCGTGTATATGAACATGATGCAAAAGCATTGGTATTTCTTGAAGTTACATTTTCTGCATGTGAAAACAGAGCGCACTCAATACAAAAAATTAGTAAAAAGTGTCTCATTGTGATTTAGATTAAAATTTACCATCACTTTGTTGGCTTGTGGTGTGTATGTTTGAAACTCGTTGCGCCCTCTGTCTTCTAGGAATTGTAGAATTTATGTTGGAAGCTATGGAGAGAAACAAACATAGGAATTAGTTAAGCTTTCTTAAACGAAAATAGGTAATCGAAAGAATTTATTGAACTTACTTCTGCTCGTAATATCAGTTAGAGGCTGATTTGATTGAGGATCATATGTACCATCACTGTTGCTTGTGGTTTGGTTATTGATGTTTGAAACCTCATGTTTTCTCCGTTTTCTAGGATTTGGAATATTCATGTGGGAATCAAAAGAAGAATGAGACGCCTTCTATCTTCTCTTCTCTCTGTATGCAACTAAAGGATACCACAGTTATTAGGCTTATATGTGTTGAAAAGAGTAGGGAGTTGTAAAAACTGAACATATTGGTTTTGAGCAAAAGAGTCGTTTATCTTTGACAACGGTTACTAACTTTCAGTTTACTTAAAGGACGTGGGTGAGATGGATAATGAGAAAAAAAAAAATGTTGTGGATCTTGATAATAGTTAACTTTAATAAATTTAAGTTAAGAAGTTATTATTTTATACTGAATTTATCACATTTGCAAAAGTTTTTAGTAATAGAAAGTGAGTTTATCCTTAACTAAAAGGTTAAAATATATAATTCAGATATCCTTGACTAAAAGCAAATATAGCGTCTTGCATAAAAACATAAACAAAATATGAGTAGTGAACATGAACACCTAAAAAAGAAAACGTTTTGAACGATACTTAGATTCCTAAAAATGCAAACTTGTGAGTATGAGATCATTTTTTCCCAGTCTTTTGAGCCCTCTTTGATGAAGATTTGTCCTTCGTAGATGATTGTTGAACTTCAGAATCTTCGATTTTAACGGTGCGTGGTCGTTTTGAGGTTGATGTAACAGACGAACAGAGAGCCAATGCATTGTCATTTGCTTCTGAAGAAGTAATTTCAAGCTGCAATTCATGAACAAATTTGTTTCTAAGTTTATGAACAAAGTATTATTTATATTTGTTATGTCCAAATTTGATGAAATATATAACCTGGATAACGTTTGATGCATTTGAAAGTAGAGGGACTTCTGAACTATTAGAATCCTAAGATGAGTTAAGAAAACATCAGGTATATAATTTAATGGAAGATATGATGTAGCGATAAAATGTCAAATGTATATTAACGTACCTTCAAAATCACATTGTCTTCAAACCTTTGGATAGTTTCAGGTTTGGTCGTAACTTTTACCACTTTATAACTTGATTGGCGAAAGTTTGTTTCTTTTCCATTCACACGAATGATCCAGACAACCTTCATCCCTTCTAAAGCCATGAGCTCTTGAGGAATTTCTCCCTCGTGATTAAACTACAAAATATGAAAGAGAATGAATGAAATATTTAGTTGAATAATAGAATTCAAAGCTAACTAAGTGGAACAGAAAACACATATTGCGTAAACTATAGACCAAAAAACGAAAATCCATGACATAGTTAAAGTATAGTAAACACTATATAGGCATTCTAAACAACCGAAAAAGGTTATATTTCATAGAAGAGTAGGTAATCTATATAAGCTGTCTAGGTTACCTACTCTAGCATACCAAGTTTATTACCATGGGATTAAAAGATCATGGTAATTTAATATATAACCTAGACAGAAAGTGTTTACTATACTTATGAATAAACTGTATATGAATATTCCTACATATACTCAATAATTATTTTATTGATAACTTATCGTCAACCTCGAAAATTACCATGATCTTCTAATATTCATCGAAGATTACCTACACAGCTTATATATTGAGTAGATGTAGGAATATCACAGAAGAGTAGGTAACCTAGACAGCTTATACATTTTCAAGTTCACTAAGATAATTATTTTCATAAGACATCTTCATAGTACGGGCTATATACTGTAATTTTCATAAGACAATTATAAAAGACCAATGTATAAGACATTCAATGGATGATATAAGACGTTTCTTGATATAAGACGTTCACTAAGATAATTATTTTCATAAGACATTCTCATTTTCATAAGGTTATATTTCATAGAAAACGAACCTGTACTTGTTGTTCAAGCAATTCATAGGCTGATTTGTCAATGAGGTTTTTAACTTCCCTATCAAATAATAGGAAAGATGTTGTAGCAGTATGATCAGCTACTTTTACGTGCACTTTGTATCTAACCATAAATATAAACCAAAAGTTAGAATACCAAATATTAGAAGATTTGTTGAATTAAATTTCAAACATGAAAATTGTGAAAAGATGTTACCTTATACTTGTAGTGGTTTCAGCTATGTTGCAAGTGTCACAAGAGAATTTGTTGGGCTCATATTCCTCAATTTGTGGATTGAAATAAGGCGTAGCTTTAGAGCAGCATTCTGTGCATCCAACATAATACCAAGGGATTTCTTTTTGAAATGACGAAATTGTTGCAAAAGTAACACACGTAGTTTCCTAAAGATGAGACAAACAAAAGATTAAGAAATGTAAGTAATAAATTTATATCCAACCAATTTAGGAAGTACTATTGATACCTCCATAAGTCTTGTAAACTGATCAATCGTTTTCCAGCTGCTTAACGGGAATGAGTCAGTGATGTATTTTGCTGAATTTGTTGTCATGCTTAGTGGAGCTACTGTAAATGGCACAATTGAATCCTTTTTAGGCAGCCTGAAAGTCAAAAAGAGAAGAAGATTTAAACAATAAAAGTAGAATGTAGTAAAAAGGGAAAAAGGAAGTTTAATGGTAGACTGACATTGTCCTAAACTCATTAATCTCTTCTAAGTCTCCGTTAAGAAACAACTTTGTAGAGAAGAGTGAGCTTTGAACAGATACATTACCTAAACATGACAAATGTTTTGTTAGAGGACGGTAAAGGATAAAATGAACTGAATAAAGACATTTGACTGCAGCTACCATTATATTTCTTGGTTCTCATAAGACTTCCAAGTAAAATAGTAGGTTCAGAATTGTTGCTCTTCACAAAAGAGTGGACTTCAGTGGCATGTTTTTCCCATAAAGTACAATTGATGAATGTTTCACTGCGTGAGATAATAAATCTAAAAATCTCAACTGAAATTGCAAAGTTAGAGAAAGTTAAGAAGTAAACAATGGGACTATAACTAACCAAAGATCTTTAAGTTGAATATTCAACAACTTAGATGGAGTGCCTGAGAAAATTTTCTCTGTAATTTCAGGGTCCATTCCAACAATTTCACCAACTATGTCTGTCGAGAACAAAAGAAGATGAATCTTGTGATTTATTGAGTTTTGAGTAAGAAAGATGCAGAAGTTTTAAAAAAAATTGGAAGGATGGAAAGAAAAGAGCATACCAATGAAAACGTTTTCCGCATTAGATTGATCTACAATATCTGAGAAAGCACAGAAATTGAAACGGGGTATCTTTGGGACGACATCACAACACTTAACACAAGTGGTGAATAAGAAGTTAATCTTATAAGGATGATTGGTTGCCTTGTAATCACGATCGTTATCCAAGACTTCAAAATTCATGATATCACGACATTCTCCTTCAGGTAATTCATCTTTGAATTTTCGAAGCAATTTCTGTTTCACTGATGCTTGAATTCTATCACCCTATCACAAATAATTAACAAAACGATTATATTGTTGAGATTAGAAGAAGAACATTACTTCAAATAAGAACAATGGTTACCATAGATAAGTTTGTGTACCTTTTGATCAACCAGGACAACTTCTTGTCCGAGAATGAATCCAGTTTTGTTCTTTGGATGAAAATTCCAAGTACGTGATATCAAAGCTCCAATTTTCCATTCTTTTTTTTAGGCATTTAGCTGGGAAACCGGAGTAAAATCCAGAGGCATCTTAACCTGTATCACGCAGAATGAATCGAAAGTATTAATTTGTATACACAAACAAAATTTGACAATCAATTTTTGATAGAATGAGAAGAGAGACTGAAAAAGCATACAATGGAGAAGAAGAGAGACGGTTGTTTAATGGAGAAGAAAATGAGTTCATTAGAAGTTATAGAGGAGATTAAACGGTTTTGAAATCGTGACATGATTTTTTCCAAGATCGTGGAGGAACTAAAGAGAAAATTTAGGGCTTTGAGTTTTTTTGCAATTAAAGAAAAAAATGATTATTACCTTAATTTGAGTTTCATATGCATGTTGATTCGTGTTCTTCGTTGTTGTCGTGTATCATCGCCGTGAATTGGTTGTGTATCATCGTCAGCCATTGTCTGGAGAAGAAGATAAAAGCTTGTTTTTTTCAGATTTAAGATAAAAAGAATAAGGCCTTCGGGTTTTTTTTTGGTAAAATATTATGCTTGTCATTTAAGGAAGTATGCATTAAATGATAATTAGGATTAGGTATGTAAATATTTGTCAATAATAAATTTAGATCAATCGCCAATTAGATAGTTTCCTTTCTACTAATATCAAGGGATATTTTTACTTAATTAGGTTAGATTTTTTTCCTGATTTTTTGTTTTTCAAATTCAATTTTGAGTTTCCTATTTTTGTGGTTAATTTATTTAATTACATTAGTTTTTTTTTAAAATAAAAAAATCTGCTATATTTTCTACTTGTCACCACTTGATTGGTCAAGTGACTTGTGATTTAGTAATAAAGGATCAAATTGTTTGTCTCTAAATCTAATAATTTTTTAGTAATAATTGATATAAAAAGGAAAAAGAAACCAACCCTAATTCGGCCACAAGCAACTCTGAAACTGCTTTATCTTTTTCCAAATCAAATTCGTCAAAACATGATTTGTCACGCCAGCGACATTGTTAACACCAACTCTGGCGAAGGGGCTATTGTCCAAACTTTGGGTTCTGAATTTGCATGTGAGAACTCTCTATCTTTTCATTTTCGTAATCTCTCTTTTCTCTTTCGTAATTGTTTGTCTGTTTCCCCGTTTTCTTGCAGATGCACCATAGGTGTCTTCTGGCTAACTGATGATTGCCGAATCCCTCAATCCCTCAACATCAGACGTGCACTTTGGGATTGCAATCATCGTGGTCATATAACTATTAGGGCTTATGGTATTCACAAGGGGTTTAGGGAAACCTTGGGGCTTAGGGAATCCTTGGAATATGTTAATGTTCACATTACGCTCCCACATGGTCGTCTTATTAGGGGGTTATGGAGAGCTGGATTTTTATAATATTGATTTATAAAATCAAAAGATTTACTAATTTTGTAAAGAGTTTCGTTTATTTTAAAAGTTTTGTTATAAGAATTTTAAGAATTCAATGGTTTTCCAAAGTATTCTTAAAATCGTGTTTAATGAACAAAATTACAAGAAATCCATATACCAATAACAATGGATTTTAATAGATTCCTAAAATCCATAAAGAGAATTTAACAATTCTCAAACCAATAACAAGAGATTTCATTTAGAATGTAATAATCCACCGACCAATCATAACCCCCCCCCCCCCCTAAATAGATTTATTTAAGGGAAGTTGACTAAAACAACATTTTTAGATTTTGGGTTGACTCAAACAACCTTTTTAGATTTTAATTACTGAGGCTATTTTTGAGTCTGTTTTACCCTTTTTACTTTGATAACAAAAACGTATTTACGAAAATGGCATTAATGAAACGGGACACATAGGCGGGAAAAGTTTCCGCCTAAAAATAATAAGTCTACTGCTCAGCGATGGTAGACTTATTATCGATCTGGTAGACTTATTTTTTAGTCCGTAGACTTATTTGATGAGCGGTAGACTTATTTTTGAATGGTAGACTTATTGTGTCTCTTTGGTGGTAGATTTGTTTCCGAACGGTAGACTTATTTTTTGAGCGGTAGACTTAAATTCACCCAATGGTAGACTTATTTTTTGCGGTAGACTTATTAGTCGAATGGTAGATTTATTTCCGTAGACTTATTTTGAACGGTAGATTTATTTTTCTTTGATGGTAGATTTTATTTTGACTGGTAGATTTGTCTTCTTTGGTGGTAGATTTTTAGTCATAGCAGCAGTAGATTTATATTAGTGGATAGTGACGGTAGACTTATTTTAGTAGCAGTAGATTTATAGTTAGCGGTAGATTTATTTATGGCGGTGGTAGATTTATTTTGTGTATAGGTGTGGTAGACTTATTGTAGTAGTGATATATTTATAATGAACGGTAGACTTATTAAGTATTTTCGGTCAATGAAACCAACCTTTGACTGGCAGACTTATATTTTTAGGACCAACAGTGGTAGACTTATGCGTTGGTAGCGATTGCAGTGGTACATTTGTTTTTAATAGGTCGAGTGATGGTAGACTTTCTATCCAACCTAGTTACGGTAGACTTTTTTTCACATTAGACATTTGGTAGACTTATTGTGATAGCGGTAGACTTATAGTCCTTGGTGGTAGACTTGTTTCATGTTTAGGAAACTATAGTGGTGGTAGGCTTATTTGGTAGGTGGTAGAGTTATTTGCAGGGAATGCGAAATGTCAATTTTACCCTTAAAAAATAGACAAATTTACATGAAAAAACCTGCAACAATGGTGAAGAACTAGGGTTGCAGACGCATAGCTCGGATCCGTGATTGATCTTTCTTTGTGTTTAGGGTTTAGGGTTTAGGGTTTGAACAAAAGAAGGTACATTGGGAACAAAACAAATCATTCTTGTTTGTGGTAGTCAGAGTTTTGAGAAGAATTGATTAGTGTTCTTGGTTGACAATTCAAAAGGTGGTACAGTTCTAGGGGCATATCATGCAAGTGATGGTAGATTTATATACAAGTGAAGGTAGATTTAGTATGTACTATATATTTTCATATATTTTCTATCTTTTCGTATGAACTCGTACTCGTGTTTTAAGGATATTGTAATGGTTACATAGACATTTCGGAAGCCATGTTTCAACCATACATAAATGTTGTCAATTCATTCATTACACTACAAAAAATGTTCATAGAAGTCTACCATAATGTTTGAATCTCTTTGCAAAAAGTCTACCATAACAATTGTATCTTATAGAAATAAATCTACCATAACGTATATTACAAATCAGAACGTCTGTGTCTCATAAAAATAAATCTACCATCAAACAAAAATACATCTCATCCGAATCACGAGGGATAACTGAACAATCACTGGATCCATCACGAGGGTTTGACTCTGATAACTGAACAATCTTATCACGTGGTAACTCATCCATGATATCAGCTGCACGTTTAAGGCGAATAGCATGCATATTGGAATCACAGAAGTCTTTCATACTATGCCAAAAAAATCTCATTCATTAGCAGCTTCAGAGTAAAAAATCTACCACTAAATAGAATAAATCTACCATTACACAAAAAATAAATCTACCACTAAGGACTTACATGCCATATATACGGGTGAGATTGAGGACTTGATGCTACATAATCATAAGGCCGTATAGGAGAAACAATAGTGAATAAGCATGTTAAACAATACAAAGATTAACCAAATACTACCTAAATACAACAAGAAACAATGGTGAATAAACCATCTTCATGATCTTTTGGATGTTCTTTACAATCTTCATGCGGTTACGCATTGCACGTACAAAGAATACCTGTAAAGAAATTCATGGAAATTAGAACATCTTAGACTGAAACACAATCCTAACTAGCCAAAAAAGATTTCATTCATTAGCAGCTCCAGAGTCGAAAAGTCTACCATAATGTTTGTATCTCTTTGCAAAAAGTCTACCACAACGTCAAAAAAGATTTCATTCATTAGCAAATCAATGGTCAAAAAGTCTACCACAACGTCTGCATCTCATAGAAATAAGTCTACCACAACGCTGCATCTCATAGAAATAAGTCTACCACAACGTCTGCATCTCATAGAAATAAGTTTACCACAACGTCTGCATCTCATAGAAATAAGTCTACCACAACGTCTGCATCTCATAGAAATAAGTCTACCACAACGTCTGCATCTCACATAAATAAGTCTACCATAACGTCTATTATAAATTCACCGTAACGTATGTTTTTTCCCATAGAAATAAGTCTACCATAACGTCGGAATCTGGATTTGAAAAAAATACAGATCTGAGAAAAATCTAGATCTGGACTAGAACGTGATTTTACAAAACTTCAACACACCCAAACGAAACCGGTTAGAATCAAGAGATTACCTCTCTACAACGCACGGAAACGAAACCCCAACATTCGCCGGAACTTTCTTTCGCCAGAATTTCGAAACCTATGAACGAAGAACATATTGAAGTTCATAAATCTGAACCCAAAACACTCGTGAATGATAGAGAGAAAGAAAACTCATGATTCGTTTCAAATTTTACCGTTAAACGCAACAAATCTCGTCGCCGGAGACGAAATCGCTCGGAGTCGCCGGTGGAGAAGAAGAGGTTTCGGTGAAATCTAATTTTTTTTTGGTTTTATGTTGTTTTTTTTTTCAAAGGATAATGACATTTTCGTTAATAAACGAATCTGGAGTATTTTTAATGTCTTTGTAACCTTTTTTAACCCAAATTTTTGAGCTAAAAAAATAAAAGGTTGTTTGAGTAAAACATATATCTAAAAAGGTTGTTTGAGTAATTATCTATTTATTTAAACTGTTTTTTTTCTGTTTCTAAACTGGTTTTTTTTTCTTCCACTAGGAGAGGCAAATAAAGAATCGATGATGAAGAAGCTTTTTGTTGATATTTTGGCATGGTCGTTGCTCAATCCTTCTCCTGCCCATATCCTCTTCATCGCTGAAGATATGAGTCTTCACAACTACGGTCTCCTTTACAAGTTGAAGCTGGGAGGCTACAACATCCTCTTAGGTACTCTGCCAAAGCCCGACTCTGATATTACAGATTCTGAGTTTCGTCATATCAAATCGACATTGTGGCACTGGAAACTGTTATCTATGGGTAAATTCCCTCTGACAGTGAGTCTTCCCATCCTTCCTGGTTCAAAGAAAGCACACCTCGAAGGAGGCGTCTCCTTGAAAGGGAAGCTGGTTGAAAGGGAAGCTGGTTGAAAGGGAGACTAGTTCTGGTTATGGAAGACCCATGAGTTCCTTGGTTTAGCTTGACTGATCTATAAGGCAAGTTTTATGAGAACACCATCTCGAGTTCAAGCTAATTTCACAAAAAGTTGTTGTGACCAAATAGTTTGGTTTACTGCAATGCATAGCTGATATACTCCACCTCCGTGGTTAGATTAAGCATTGTTTGTTACTTACTTGATGTGCTCTTTATTTTTCAAGTGAACCAAATTTTCGAATGACATCCCAAATACGTCATCCGTACCCACCTGAAGTTGCAAGAAAAAACATGTGTAAACTAATCATTGTTGATTTGGGAACGTAAAAACTCCTTGTTAAAAAGTCAAGCTAAATTCATAAGAGTTTTTTCCTTTTATAGACACTTTTTAGTAAAGTATTTGACAAAACACACACTTTCTACTATTAAGGCACTTTCATCTATGTAAAAGATACATTTATCCTTCTTTTTTTTTTGCTTCTAACAACTCATGACCCACTCTCTTTTGTCTTTATTTATCATTTTTTTTTTCACTTCCTTTTCTAATTTTCGGTTTTCCTCCTTTTTTTCTCATTTTTAATTTTTTTATATCCTCTTATCTCTTATTTATTATTATACTATAAAACCAAACTCTTTTTATCTTCTAATTTTTTTTCTTGTTATTACAACTTTTTTTTAATTGCGATAAATTCAATTTTGGAGTTTCACAACAAATGTTATTTGATTTTGATAATCCACAATAGACATTATGTCATGGCCAATATAAAAGACACCATATAAACCATACAATGAGAAACTTTATAACGTTTTATAGTTAGTGGTTATAATTAGTGCTAATGCATGTTTGTAGAGAGTTATTTATGGTTAACAGTAGATTTCAAATTATATAAGTTTATGGTAAAACCGTAGTCAAATTTATAGGGTCTATGGGTTGGATTGGTATGCTATGGTAAAAATTGATTCTAAAATGTTTGAAACGAGTGATGCATGGTCAAAGCGGATTCGAATATGAACAACAATCATATAAAGAATACACATGAAAACGAGTGACTCTTGGTCAATAGTTCACGGTCGGATTCGAATATGGGCAGAAACAATACAATGTTTTATAGTTAGTGTTTTATTGTTAGTGTTAATTCATGTTTGTAAAGAGTTATTTATGGTTAATGTTTTTATGGTTTTGTCCATACAACGACAGTCATATGGTCAATAAAATAAAATCACATGTACAATAGTAAATGAATTATACAACAACCATATGCATGTTTAGTAGATGGTCAAGTCTTAAAATTAGACAAAATAACGAAAATAGATGAAACTAGACAATACAAATCTGTAAAACTATGTTTTGCTTTGTAAACGCATTTATAAGTAGACGTCTTGAGTTTGTGAACATAGAAGTATGTTGTAAGATTCATAAGGTATGTTATCCATATGGACGATATACATGGTCATGGTTTTATGGTTACAAATCGTTTCATTGAGTATGTTAGTTATTAGTCAAATAATTTTGTGTTGATTTCTTTGTCCAATTTAGTTAATCTAAACTGAACCATTCACGACATTGTATCCGAAATGTATGATCTCGTAAGAAAATTTGTTTTTCTTTCAATCAAATACTAAAATTAAATACTTGATAAGGAACAAAAAGTGAAAAAGAAGAAGACTAAATCAAAGCAAGAAGATGAGAAAAAAATATATCATGTTTAAATTTAGAAAGAGAGAAGAGAAAATAAAAGTTGGTTTTTTTATTAAAGAGAAAAATTTCATGTGGTCTCAAACCATGTGCAATAAAAGAGAAGGTAATTTAGTCCAAAAATTGGTGTAAAATATGAAAAAGTAGGGAAAAAGTGTGCCAATCTAAAAAAGTGTCTATAAAAACTAATAGTTTTGAAAAAGTGTCTCTTTTAGTAATCAACCCAATTCATAATTGCTTTCTTAAACAAATTAGGAAGATACTTAGGTAAGTTGACTCACAAAACGAGAAAAAACAAAAATCGAAGCCCAACTTCTCTCTCCCAACAGGTTACGGGATTGATAAGAAAGAAAATGAAGCGATGAACTTTACATAGATGAAATATTTGAAATGTTGAAATGGTGCACAAAGGAGGATTAAATTAGAATGTTATATATAACACATCAATCGGTTTTGGAAACCTGAGCTACTTTGATAGGTTAAAAGACAAAACCAGAGAGAAAAAAACCCAAAAAATACAGGCAAAGAAAGAAGTCACGGAGAACTCAAGAGAGAACTGGATCAGTACGGTTAGCCAAAATCTTGTCATCTATGGTTGCACCGTGTTTCCCGACAGCAGGAATACTAAGTGAACGTTTCCGCATCTTGGCTTTATCCGAGGCGGCTACTACTATTCTGTTCCTGTACTCACACGTGAGTTCAAGAGACTCAGTCAATGGCTGGTTCGCTGTCTTTAGGAAAAGGTCGAGGTTTTGGATGTATTTGTCATCTTTGTTGGGCTTTGTAGCCTCCTTGTGGTTGTTTTCAGACACCATGGAGATCATGTCTCGAGACTCTTCTTCTTCTTCTTCATTGTCTGTCCAGTAACTCTTGTCTTCCATTGCCAGATCGTCGTACTCTTCATCTGACTTTGTAGATTCCTCATCCACTGACCCAACCTGGTTTAAGATTACATGAGAGAGTCTTACATACGGCAAGCTACGCTTAAAACAAGAGAAGAAAATGGCATTATCATACTCCCGACGAATCAAGAATTGGTTACCTCATCACGGTTGCGCTCATCATTGTTATCGCTGAGATCTTCATCAGAATCTGGCTCAGGAAAATCATCATCAGCTTCTTCATCATCTTCATCGCTCCCATTTACAGACTGGTCCTCCTTAAGCTGAACGGAAGATACGGAAATGATTAAACAACCTTCATAAATGTGGCTAACTTATGTTTTTACACATTGGCTAGTATAGACTTACCTCTTTTGAAGGCCCATCAGACATCCGTGGCGAACTACAGCAAGAAGAGTAATACCTGCTTCCGGTTTCAGTAAAATCAGCTCTTGACTCATCCACACTTCCGGCGTGGCTAGTTGCTCCATCACTAGGCCAAGCACTGATCCCAAAGAGACCAAACGGAAGATTCACCTGTTCAGCTTTCTGTAAGTATCCAAAAATCGGATGCTCAGTTCCACTATCCATCTCAAAACCAAAGACGGGCTCTCCAACATCATCAACAGAACCAACAGGCCAAGTTTTTGCTACAGTGCCGTCAGTATTCAGAAGAGCCATTAAACGCCTCGAGGAGCCTTTTCTTTGGATCAGCTGAAACATTCCCTTGGAACTTAATGAATTGGCTGCACATTGGTTCCTATGCTCATCGTCGATAATAGCAACGGTGTTTGTGGTGGAATCATAGAGCTTTTCTCCCGTTTCGCGTCTGCGCAGGCAACTGAAGACTGTCGCGTGGATTGTAGCCACACTCTTGTCGACATTTGTGTTGTTTATCTTAGGAACTAGATGTTTGTCAGCTCGTTTGCATAGATAATCCTGTATTGTTCTGATGTTACGTATATATTTTACATACTTATTCTTTTCTGGGTCTAATGTCATGTACTTTGCTCGGACTGCAAACCGTTCCAAGTGCTTCTCCTCGTTGGCAATGTATACCATGAAGGGAACAATCGAAGGGTGCTTTTTCATCAGTCCCATCTGCAGAAGAGGACAAAAAAAAGTTACGATTCAAAAGATCTTGTAACCTCAAATCAATGTGTAATGAGACACAGATTAAGTACCACAAAGTTAAGGCTTAAGTGGACTCCTTCAACGACTACTGACTCTTTCCTGTCTTCCCATGTGGTAATGAGCCTATCGAGACTGTCAATCACCATCTCGCTTTGTGCCTTGTACCCTTCAATAGCCATCTGCTTAGGACTTAATAACTCAGTGGTGCTTGAGTTTGATCCAGCATCCGTCTTTTGGATATTAGAGTTTACACCTCGAGAGCCTTTCAACTTTTTGGCTCTTCGTTTGGCTTTTGACTGAGCAACTGCCACAGGGTCAAGGTACTCTCCAGCATGATACGTTGAAGCCCACAGCAAAGGATTCTGCTTCTCATCAGCAAAGCTCCTCATCATGTGCCTTATAGAGTCAGTTGATACTACAGTCGTAATTCCCAGCCTGCTACCCTGTAACACAAAGATACAAATCGCATCTGATTAAGAACACATTGAAACCAGACACACCTTAGGAATTGTATCACTCTGAAAAAAGGTGAATCAGTCTAGGAAATGAGTAGACAAAAACAAAAGCAGAGTCCTTGTTAATCTAAAGCACATAAACTGAGGGAATGAATATTTACCAGCAATGCAGACAAAGTAGATTTACCACAGCCACTGGTGCCACAAAGCAGAACAGTTACAGATTCTTTCCTTTCTCGGATTCTGCAAGTGATAATAAGAGGGTGTTGGCAATGTGTGAAATCAAAGAAGAAAACCTACGGTTCCATGGCGAGATATATGAGTGGGAAATAGCAAACCCAAGACACAAATTGCATGGATAACAAATCACAGTACAGCCATCCATGGCATTACCAATGTAATAGGAGCAATTCAAGGTATTAATGCATAAAAGTATGAAGCTAAACGCGAGCACAGCATTTAACAGCAAACTACCACAAACCAAATAGAATTAAACTATGTGAAAATCCATAGTGAAAAGGAAATAAAACACAGTTGACGTATGGGAAAAAGTGTGACCAGCTACAGTATTACCATTAGGACATATAATGGCTGAAGAATATCTTAGAAAGGCGCATAAATTTATGTTATGCATTTTTTCAGCTGAAACATATATTTTATGCATTTAAAAAAATAACATAAACAGTGGAACATATGCAAATTCTATATGGCATCACTTTGTTGACAATACATATAAAGATATATTCCAAAAGTGTTAAGAAATTTACCTGCAAGCCAGAATCAAATCTGCCCTTTGGTCACGACCAACATACTTATATTCAGCCAGCGCACAACACACAACATCTAAGAATATTTGTCGTGAAACAACAACAGTTGTGCGTCTTTTGTACATCTCAAATGGTTTACTTTTATTCTTGTCAACATCATCAGCAACCAAACCGTAAACTTTCTCAACACAAGTTGAACCACCAGCAAATCCAGGTTCTTTCCCATGCTCTGGTGAGGAATTACAAGATCCCTCACTTCTTATCAACTCAAAAACCCTACGGCTTATCTGCCAACACAGAACAAAAGAGACAAAAACAGATTAACAGGGAATGAAAACTGGTCCCTAAACCAAAAAGAAAAAAGGCTGCAGGGCACCAAAATAGGTTGTATATCACATAAACAGAAACCACTCCAATCTTGAAATTATTATGAGTTTAAGGAAAGTCTTGTCCATACCATATACTCAAAAGAATATGATAGACACTGATGATTAAACACGCGAAAAGACCGTAGGAGCCTATGTAAGCAGCAAGCTCAATAGTATACAAAGTTTCCAAAATAGACATGAGAAAAGCAGACTCAGGCAAGAATAGACAGTAGGAGCCTATGTAAGATTCAATTCTAAATCCATCACATCTTTGATCCAAACCTCAATGCTAAGATATACATACAAGTCAACTAGATTCACAATCTTCATAACAATCTCAGAGCAAAAACAGAGAAACAATCAAAAAACACCAAGAGACAAAAAAGAGCATTATCACAATCACCTTGAAGGCGTGACGAGCTTTGCAACCCATAAGCTGAAGAGTACTCTGCAAAACAGGACGCGTATACCGAAACGAATCATCTCCATTACCATCTCCTTTAGCTGCATCATCAATCACCACCAAGTACAGAACCTTCGTCGCCTCCGCCATCTCTGCAATCAATACAAACAAACAAACCAAGATTGAAATTGAATCTCAATGACAATTTTCCCAGAGAAAAATCTACCAATCGGGAATGCAGGAAAGGTAGAAGAGAATCATCGCTTTACCTACCGGAGAAAATTGGTTTTTGTAGCAGATCGGAGAAAACGAGAGAGAAGGAAACAACTGTGGAAATTAGGGTTTATAAATGAGGATCGTGATGAGTTTCTTCATAAGAAGAGGAAAAAGAAGAAGAAAAAGAAGAAGAGAAGAGAAATATATTCGCCATTTTTTATTTGATCAGTACTCGCCTTCTTCTTCTTGTTCAACGCATCGCTCGAGGCGAGAGCCTTCACGACTTCTTTTAAAGAAACCTTCCTCTCTCTTTCTCACGTAACTTTTACACAGTCCAAAACTATTTTTATTTTTGATTTTAATTCTTTTTGAACACAACAAGCATCTAACTTTTATTGATTATGACATCCCTAAATTTTGTTTTTTATATCAAAATTTACCCTGTTGTTTTGGTTTTAAAATTTGAATTCATAAAATGTGCGAATGTAAGAGATTGTTAGAGTAGAGGGAAAATTAATTAGTGTTTTTTCCGACAGTAATATAAACATTGTTTTTTTTTAGAAAGATAATTTTTTTGTTTGGTTCGCATTTTCAAAAAATTTGCTTGCAGAAAATGAGAAGTTGGAAGTTGAAAAACTATGTACTATTTTTTTTAATAGATCGGCTATTACTAGAATTTAATCTTAAAAAAAAAAACTTGGATAACAATAAGAATGCTCTTATTAAAAACAAAAACAAAATTATATGCATATCATAAATATATGCACATACTACTTAGCAATTGAGGTTGTAAAAAATTCAAGATGTAAACAATAATTATTTGGTAGAGAAGAGTACGTACATGTACCTTCACAATATCTGTTTTTTTTTTTTTGAAAAAGCCTTCACAATAGTTGTATTCCGATAAGTCAATCAGTTTGCAAATGCATGTAATTTTACTTTGTGCTGGTTTTTTTTGTAATGATAAAAACCATATTTATAGAGTTTATGATTCTGAAAATCTTTGATATTGAATTAATGAAATTGTTTTTATTTAAAACCATATCTATTACAAATATATATATGAATAACTTTTAAAATTTAGGTCAAAATGAAATTAAAATTTAGTTTTGATTTTTAGTTCTTATTTTATGTATTTTCACTAATTTTATATAAGATCTCTTTTTTATACAAAATCATGGCAAATTAAAGTTCCACCGGAAAATAAAACAATTAAAGAAGAAAAAGTTATCTATTAAGAAGAAAAAGAAAGAATTGAATTCACCGTGTGCGCCTAAAAAATAAAAACAGATTCACCGTGTGGGACCATGGGGTGGTAAAAGTGTAAATCTGGTGTGGTGGTAAAAGGTCAAACTATTTTCTTATGCGAATAATTTGTACTTTGTTGTCGGGCAGGAATTAGAAAGGAGACGAAGGAAGTGGTCTCAGTCATCAAACGTTACGTCCATGAAGTTTGAGCCATCCATGGATTTGGTCAAAAAAATTCAAATTAATTTTCTTATTGGATTAAATAAAATATTAGAGCACGTTTATTTGTGATTTTTTTTAAATCAACTAGTTTTTTTTGTTTGAAATCAACTAGTTCAATTTTTTTTAACACTTCATTTTTATTACTATTCTATTACAAATTATGAGAACAGTTACAACGACGATTTTACAAAAGACATGTCTTTCATCTTGATCCACGCCAAATAATTTTATCTTGTCCACGCTGAAGATATCATATAAACTTCTTGCAAATTTAATAATAAATCGCATCTTTTAAGATTCAATTTATTACAAAGAAGAATTATACATTTTTCAGTATTTCCACAACATATGAAACAATTTTTCAAAATTTATTTTAAAAAAATGCGGATAGTTGGCAAATTGAACATTAATTTAGTGGAACAATTTTGTTGGAAAACTATCAGAAAACTGAATTAAATTAAAGGTCAATGCCAACTATCTCAATTTTTTCTTGGTGTAAATTATGAGAAATTATGTTTAGCAATAAAAACTAAAGCTTTATAGAAAAATTGCTCCTAGAACTATTCTAGATTAGTTGAATCAAATTCTAAGAAAATATAGCCTTTTTTCAAAGGTAGTTTAAGCAAAAACCCTAGTTCTCTAGTTCTTTCCCAAGCGCCGCAGAAGCTTCTTGAGATGGATCGTGGCCTCAACATCATCTCTGGACGTCGTCTTCGATACCGAAGTCACTGCCTCTCCCTCTCTCACCGTGCCTTCCGACTACCCTCTCATGACGCACCGCTTCTTCCGACCGGTGGTTTGAGATGGTGATGATGTGTGTTCTCCTACGATCTTCCTCTGTGACGGTGAATCAATCTCACCAAATCCATATTTGTTTTGCTCCCACCTTTGGTGCTTGTTTCTTCTGATGCAATTCAACCACCTCCAACATTCGGAACCGCCAGATCCGCACGTTCCTCCAGGTCCGGCCGTAACTCCTCATCAAATCCAAAAGTATCGATTCTCTATTTGTTCTTTGTGGTTTTGCAGGGTCAATTTCCTGCGAGACTTTTGAAGAGTTTCTCCTCTTTCCATGTTGCGGTTAATACCGAGTCCGATTAACTGGAATGTATCCCCGGTGAAGACTGATGCCTCAGGCTTAGTTACACGACTTGGTTGTCTTGAAGTGGGTATGCCCCGATTTGCAACTCTGGTTGACCTTGAGTGTTATTGCAAGCCTTCTAAGATGATTTCTCAGAAGCTTTTAGCTTACTCCGGCGGTGAATCTCTGTGTCAAGGTGTATGACCTCTACTCAAACTTCCTCCATAGCGGGCATTGAGAGAATCCTTTCATCAAATCTCATTTTCATGAAAGGTGGTCTTTCAACGTTACAACTTCCACAACAAAAAATGACTAAATTTTGACATTTCGACTATGCCGTGATGTCTCTACCGACGCATTTGAGATTCAGCTCTAATTTGCTGCCAAACTTTTTCCAAGAACTATCTATTTTCTTTTCTATACTTTGTTGCTTTGCTCCAATCAAAGAGGATGATGTTTCTTCTTGTCTTTGATTCACAAATTTTATAGTATTCAATGTGAGATTGTGATAGAATTAGAAAACAACATATTTTAAAGGATTGTGAATGAATTATAGAATTCCATCAAAATCTCTGCAAAAATGGTGAGAATTAGCTCTTCACAAATCTTCATTATAATTCCATTAATTTTTTTTGAAATAATGATATATCATGGTTTTTACCATCTCTTGGCCATAATTTAACCCAGTTTTATCGAGTCTTTTTAGTATTTTTCTAGTATTTTAGAGTCTTGGCAGGTTCGTGGATGAATGGAGCTTAATTGATGATTATGGAGCATTTTGGAGCATCAAGGAAAGAGCAGTCGAAGTCGCATGCTTGATGCAGAAAATGCAGAGTTTTAACTTCTCCGTCGATCGACGGAGTCACATGTGCGTCGATCGACGGAGGAACCTATTTCGCGAAAGAAGAGGAATTTCCAATTCTGAAGATTTCCTTTTTACCCCAGAAGTTCCAGAAGTTAACAAATAAAGCCCAGCCCGAATCCTAGCCTATAAATACCTAGTTTTCTTTTAGTTTTCAGGAAGTTTTCTTTTATCAAATACCTAGGGTTTTTAGAGAGATTTTGAGAGTTAGGGAGACAAGTTTTCAGACCATTCAGATTGCTTCGAACCCTTCTGTATCTCTTTCTCTATCTTTATTTAATGCAGTATTATTCAGTTATCATGTTATTCGTTTCCATGTCTGAGTAATCTACTTGTTAGGTTTAGGGTTTTTCAAAGGAATTAAGATGAATTGTTAGAATTGAATTCATGTTAGGATTATCTATTGGTTCTTCATCTAGATTGCTATAACCCTGATTTAGGATTGATCACCCTTGATTAGATATCTTAGGTTAATTAATTAGAAGCGGAAGCATCAATTGATAACCTGACCATAATCTTAGATGAGCAAAATCACCTATTTTCAAAGGAATTTGGTTTAGGGATTTTGTGAACAATTGAAACCTGAACTTTAATGCTTGCATAAATTGATTGATTTTACAAAGGAATTTGGATTTCTAGGGTTTATGCATAGATAATTAATTCAACGGAAGTCGTTTAATTTTACATTAGAGTTTCAAGTTCGAGAACGAATCTTCATTAAAATCCTGACAGTTTATTAAATCTACAATTTATCTTTGCCTGCGAATTTCCCGAAAACCTAGCTTTTGTTTAATTGAATTCTTAAAACCAACAATCTTTCTTTGCTTTAAATTGTTTCTTGCTTTTACTTTACTTTATTTTACTTAGCTGAATTTAAAGTCACAAATCCTATCGTTAGATTTTACTCCCAGTGATTCGACCCCTAAGTACTACAATTGATCTCTTAATTTGAGAGAGTAGCTCATGGTAAATTTGAGCATATCAAATTTTGGCGCCGTTGCCGGGGAGTCAAAATCTTCCATAGGATTTTGATTCTAGAATCCTGACTAAGTTTTTTTTTGTTCGTTTTTACGCGTTTTCTTTTGTTTTTGTGTTTCAGCAAGCTAAGATGGCTAATCGAGCTGTGGTAACTTTTCGGAATGCTGAAGGGGAGAATGTTGACAGACATGGTAATCGGTACAACGATTTGGGTGACCCCATTGATGAAGCTGGTAACATCATTGAGGTTATGGATCCAGTTGCAGCAGAGCGTGCTGAGCTAGATCGCCAAAGAGTTGAGTTGGACCGCCAGCGCGCTGAGATTGAGCATCTGGCTCAGGCTAATCGTGTACCACGGGGAGCGGTAGTTAACCAACGCACTTTGGGAGACTACTACCGTCCTGAAGAGCACTATGCCAATAGGGCAGCGATTCGACCCCCTAGATTTGATCGTAGGGATTTTGAGTTGAAGCCTGCGTACTTCTCTTTAGTAGCTCAACATCAGTTCCATGGGCACCCATCAGAGCACCCCATGGATCATCTTGAGATGTTTGAGGATCTTGCGTCTAGCATTAAGGCTAACAACGTGTCTGAGGATTACATCATGTGCAAGCTATTTCCATTTTCTCTTGCTGGAGAGGCAGTCTCTTGGCTGAAGCAGTTGGAGCCAGGCTCACTGACTAACTGGAGAGATACTAAGAGTGCTTTCTTAAGTCACTTCTATGATGAGTCTCGCTCAGAGGACCTACGAGCTAAGATTTCAACATTCGCTCAGAATCAGAAAGAATCTTTCAAAGCTGCGTGGGAAAGGTTCAAGGGATATCAGAGAGACTGTCCTCATCACGGGTTTACAGAGGTTCAGTTGCTGGGTATTTACTACAGAGGTTTGGATTTGAGACATCAGGTCACTCTAGATGCTTCGAGTAATGGGGACTTCAAAACCAGGTTTCCGGCTGATTGCTTTGAACTCATCAAGAACGTGTCTACTAGCAATAGTACAAAGAAGATCGATGAGGAAAGGAGAAGGGAAACTGATAGATCAAGTGGCGCTGAGATTGCTGAGGTCAAAGCTAAGGTAGATTCCATTCATCATCATCTGGTGGGAAAGAAGGAAATTCACTTTGCTCAAGAAGAGGAGAACAATCAAAAGGATGTTAACTACATCAATGGGAATGGTTTTCAGAATCAGAGGTTTGGAGGCTACAACAACAACCAAAGGACTTATGGATCTTCTTCTTACCAACCGATTCCCTCTAAACCTTCAGAAAACGACTCAAAGGGTACACTTGAGCAGATTCTTGAGGGCCAACAAAGTCTAGCAGTAAATGTCAATGGGAAGATTGACGGGCTTTACACTACTCTCAATGGAAAGATGGATGGGCTTTACACTGATCTCAATGGTAAAATTGAGGCCATCAACATTCACTTGAAAAAGCTAGATACTCAAGTAGCTCAAACCGCAGAGAATGTAAAGAGACAGGAGGGTTTTCTTCCAGCTAAAACGGATGCAAACCCAAGACAACATGGTGTTGCTGCGATTGAAACTAGGATTGAGAAGGTTGTGGAGCCAAATCTGCGGAAAAACCCTTTGAATCACCTGATTCCCGAGCTGGAAGATGAAGAAGATGCAGAAGTTTTCGCACCAGACACTCCGTCGATCGACGCTCAGGGGGAGCAACGATCGACGGGTGAGAAAACTCATGATACTGTCCCGACGTTACCTCGACGAGATCTCGACGAAGGATCGTCGAACATTGCTCACGTCGATCGACGCAAAGACACTTCCGTCGATCGACGGGATACGCAGAAAGCTGAAAATCCGGAGATTCCTACTGATGCTGTGGAGAAGGTTTACCAACCTAAAATCCCTTATCCCAAGAACCAAAAGAGGTCTAAACAGGAGCTGGAAGAGCTTAGATGCAAGGCTATCATGGATAAACTACGCATCGAGATTCCATTATTAGATGCAATGAAGCTTTCTCCTGTAATTCGAAGGTATGTGAAGAGGATGGTTACTAGGAATTTGTGTGTTGAGGAGGGAGTTGCTATGCTCTCTGAACAGGTTAGTGCGATAATTCTGAACAAAATTCCAGAGAAACTCACGGATCCAGGAAGTTTTGTATTAGATTGTTCGATCTTCACAGACAGGTTTCCAAGGTCTCTTTGTGATTTGGGTTCAAGCACCAACTTGATGCCACTCTCGGTTGCTATCAACCTTGGTATGACTGATTTCCAGCCAACAAGGATCTCACTTAGCCTTGCAGATAGATCAGTAAGGATTCCAGAAGGAATTTTGGAAGATGTTCCAATCAAGGTTGGAGGTTGTTTGATTCCTACAGACTTTGTGGTTTTACAATATCATGAAGAACCTAAAGATCCTCTTATCTTGGGAAGACCATTCTTGGCTACAACTGGAGCAATGATTGATGTTAAAGGGAGAAGAATTACTCTGTGTGTGGGTGATTTGGAGATGAAGTTTGATATGGATCAGTTGGTGAACAAACCTACGATTGATGGTCAAACCTACTCTGTGGATACACTCACAGACATTGCCCAAGAGGTTTACAATGAGGTACATCCTACTGATGCATTGGAGAGGACTTTAATTCGATCTACCGCTAAAGCTGAGGAGTTAGATGAAGCCGCAATGGGTTATGCAAGGCTAATGAATAGCAATCAGGGAGAGACGAAGAAGGTTCAGAACGTTCTCAAGATAGTTCCTTCCACTGCAAATCATGAAGCCAAAAATCCTGTGATTCACAAGTGCCGAAAGATCCCCAAGGTGAAGCGCATAAAGCCCTCAAAACCATTCTCCAAGTTCAGAATTGTCATTCCTTTGGAGTTGAGAGAGAGAGGAGAGGGTGTGGTCCAAGAGATGTTGGACAATACTATGAAGCTCTTTCCAGGTATTGTTCCTTGCAAGTCTGGGGGAGTGCACTTCAGAGATCCACCTCCAGCCTGAACTTCATACGTAGTCAAGCTAATGACTGTAAACAAGCGCTAGGTGGGAGGCAACCCACCTGTGAGTCTTTTTCTTTCTCTTTTATTTTCTTTTTATTGAGTCCGTTTGTTATAGGCATTCAAAATTGTGAACTTGATTAGATGATATGATGTTGGTTCTTTTGATCGTTTTTGTTTTTGAGTACTTTAAACAGGTACTAACCATTGAATGACGTAACGAGATGGAGCTCAAAAATCAGAATACATACGATCGTTTTTCAGACAATAGCGTCGATCGACGGACCACCTTGTGCGTCGATCGACGGGCACTTCAGAGGTCCGATTCTTTTTCACAATTTTCTAACTTTTATTTTCCATTCTTTCACCAATTTCAGGCTTCATTAACACTGGGGACAGTGTTGTTTAAGTCTGGGGGAGGTAGTTGCTAACATTGTTTTTTGTTTTGGAGTCAAAAATTTGTTTTTATTGAGTCAAAATGTAGGGAACAACGATCTTTCATAAAGAACAAAGCTCAGTTTTGGCGATTCTTAGCTGTTGCGACGAAGCCTTTGGATGGAGCGACTTCGAAACCAGATGATAGTACAGGTTCCCCTCTTATCGTGGTTTGCAAAACGAAGTAGATCAAACTCCAGACTAGTACACTTGATCTCCATCTCGCTATTTTCTCTTTGATGATATCACGACAGTAATTGATCCAACATTCAGGACTCCTTATTCACTTTACCACTCTTTGTTGATCCTGAATGGCCAGCTCTTTTTTAGTTGGTACCCAACCCCTAACTTTAACCATTGTTCAAGCCTCATGCGATCTTTTTCCTTTTGTTTTATGTGCAGCATGTGTATAAACTCCGGAGAGAAAGAGGTCTGACGCAGTTTTTCATTCACAAAATTGCACAAGATGAGAATTTGGTTGGAGTACTTGATAAAGAGCAGCAATGTTAAGCATTCCTTGAGATTTTATGCGTACTAATGGTAATTTTCGAGACTAATATCTTTGTAAGATCATTTCCCCCCTTAGAGTCTTGAAAAAAAAAAAAAAATTATTATTTCGAAAATATAGCAAGGGAAAGGGAAATGATCATCTTTATAAGTCTCTAGCTTCAACAAAAGTCCCAAGGAATGGAGAAGATGGATGTGGATAGTGGAACATGTTATTGTATGATGGTGTTTGGTTCCTGATTATGATTTGGAGGAGAGAGTGCAATGTGGATGAGAAACTGTGGGCATCAACTGGACCAGATTCTCTCTTGTGATTATGCATAATGTCTGCATCCACCAAATAAAATTCGGTAACCCTAAACACTCTTAGCTCCACTTAAACACCAAAAGCCTTTTAACATCACACCTAGCCTTTTACTTGGTTGATATCATTAGAGAGAATTCCATCATCACTTCGATCAAGTGTGCGACAGTTAGGAGGATGTGAAACTGATGGGTTTGCAGGTTAAGATTTGAGGCCCAACCTATGATGGTTGAGATTCGTGACCGCCAAAGGTACTTTGTTTATATGCAGCAAAAGAGTCAAAGAAGCGAAAGCAATGTTCCAAAGGATAAGTGAGTTCTCGTGATTTTCAAACCTCGACTTCATTCTTAGTCTCTAGTTTGCTTGAGGGCAAGCAAAAGCTAAGTCTGGGGGAGTTGATATATCATGGTTTTTACCATCTCTTGGCCATAATTTAACCCAGTTTTATCGAGTCTTTTTAGTATTTTTCTAGTATTTTAGAGTCTTGGCAGGTTCGTGGATGAATGGAGCTTAATTGGTGATTATGGAGCATTTTGGAGCATCAAGGAAAGAGCAGTCGAAGTCGCATGCTTGATGCAGAAAATGCAGAGTTTTAACTTCTCCGTCGATCGACGGAGTCACATGTGCGTCGATCGACGGAGGAACCTATTTCGCGAAAGAAGAGGAATTTCCAATTCTGAAGATTTCCTTTTTACCCCAGAAGTTCCAGAAGTTAACAAATAAAGCCCAGCCCGAATCCTAGCCTATAAATACCTAGTTTTCTTTTAGTTTTCAGGAAGTTTTCTTTTATCAAATACCTAGGGTTTTTAGAGAGATTTTGAGAGTTAGGGAGACAAGTTTTCAGACCATTCAGATTGCTTCGAACCCTTCTGTATCTCTTTCTCTATCTTTATTTAATGCAGTATTATTCAGTTATCATGTTATTCGTTTCCATGTCTGAGTAATCTACTTGTTAGGTTTAGGGTTTTTCAAAGGAATTAAGATGAATTGTTAGAATTGAATTCATGTTAGGATTATCTATTGGTTCTTCATCTAGATTGCTATAACCCTGATTTAGGATTGATCACCCTTGATTAGATATCTTAGGTTAATTAATTAGAAGCGGAAGCATCAATTGATAACCTGACCATAATCTTAGATGAGCAAAATCACCTATTTTCAAAGGAATTTGGTTTAGGGATTTTGTGAACAATTGAAACCTGAACTTTAATGCTTGCATAAATTGATTGATTTTACAAAGGAATTTGGATTTCTAGGGTTTATGCATAGATAATTAATTCAACGGAAGTCGTTTAATTTTACATTAGAGTTTCAAGTTCGAGAACGAATCTTCATTAAAATCCTGACAGTTTATTAAATCTACAATTTATCTTTGCCTGCGAATTTCCCGAAAACCTAGCCTTTGTTTAATTGAATTCTTAAAACCAACAATCTTTCTTTGCTTTAAATTGTTTCTTGCTTTTACTTTACTTTATTTTACTTAGCTGAATTTAAAGTCACAAATCCTATCGTTAGATTTTACTCCCAGTGATTCGACCCCTAAGTACTACAATTGATCTCTTAATTTGAGAGAGTAGCTCAGGGTAAATTTGAGCATATCAGATAACAATAGTATAACAGCTGCAGTAAATAATTAAGAATAACACAGAAATTTAATAGAATTAAGAATTCTGTAAATTGAATAACACATGAATTGAAAAGAATTCGCAAAGAAGCCATACAGAAAATCAATCAAATTTTCGAATTGAATACCACCGGTTAATAAAATTCACTTGTTACACACAGAAAAAACTGCTTATTAAATAAGGTATCTCTCCTAACGTGGGTCTGTATAGTATAATTGTTGCAATCCTAATCTGTCTTTGAACAACCCAAAAAAAAAAAAAAAACAAGAAAAGTTCGGTTTTAATGAAACGAAGCGTTTTGGTCGGTTAACAACCCTCAGGCTTCTCCAACATTTGCGAAACTCCGGTTATTATTCTCCGACCGATTGACCTTTCCGTCACTCTGCTCTACGCTTCTATGCCTCTTTCCTCTGATTTGTCTCCTTTCTGATGCCGTGAATCGCTTTAGATTTGTGTAATGGTTTCGTTTCAACCGTTTGATTTCGCTAATCACTACCAATTTCTTGTTTCCAAGATAATCAATATCCAGTTTCTTTTTACAGGTACCGAAAATCTCACACCATCGAATCTAATTTTGTAATCTATGGCCGAACCGAAACTTAGGGTTTTAATGGTCTCTGATTTCTTCTTCCCAAACTTTGGTGGTGTCGAAAATCACATCTACTATCTCTCTCAATGCTTGTTAAAACTCGGTCACAAGGTCAGTGTCATATTCTACTCTTTCTCTACATGTGTCTTGGTTTGAGATATTGGTTGCTTTTGTTTCAGGTAGTTGTAATGACACATGCTTATGGAAACCGATCTGGAGTTCGTTACATGACTGGTGGACTCAAAGTTTATTATGTACCTTGGAGACCATTTACTATGCAGAACACATTTCCTACTGTTTATGGAACACTTCCTATTGTAAGAACTATTCTTAGACGTGAGAAAATAACTGTAGTTCATGGTCATCAAGCTTTCTCTACTCTTTGTCATGAAGCTTTGATGCATGCTCGGACTATGGGATATAAAGTTGTGTTTACAGATCATTCCTTGTATGGTTTTGCTGATGTTGGTAGTATCCATATGAACAAGGTTTTACAGTTTAGTTTAGCGGATATAGACCAGGCGATTTGTGTTTCGCATACGAGTAAGGAGAATACGGTTTTAAGGTCTGGATTGTCACCAGCTAAGGTTTTCATGATACCGAATGCTGTTGATACCGCTATGTTTAAGCCTGCTGATGTTAGACCTAGTACTGATGTTATCACTATAGTTGTTATTAGTAGATTGGTTTATCGGAAAGGTGCGGATTTGCTTGTTGAAGTTATTCCAGAAGTATGCCGTTTATACCCCAATGTGAGTTTTAAATAACCCAGCGCGTATTAGTAATCATTGTCTTTGGTATCTGTATTTATGTTTTTATTTGGCTTTTGAAAGGTTCGTTTTGTAGTTGGAGGAGATGGACCAAAACATGTGCGGTTAGAGGAAATGAGGGAGAAACATTCTCTCCAAGATAGAGTTGAAATGCTTGGTGCAGTACCGCATTCTCGTGTGCGCTCTGTTTTGGTAACCGGTCATATTTTCTTAAACAGGTGTGCTGATTCTTGCACTTTTGTGTGTGTTTTAAAATTTCGCTAAACTCGACGTTGTTTTTATCAGTTACTATTGAATGTTCATCTTTACTATAGTCTTGATCCTCTGACAGTTCTTTAACAGAAGCCTTCTGCATAGCTATATTAGAGGCAGCTAGTTGCGGATTATTAACTGTCAGCACTCGTGTTGGAGGTGTCCCAGAGGCATGTAACATTCCGTATAATACATTTTTTGCCCTTATGCTTTATCCTCGTTGTTTCTTTCTTCCAGATTGATAAAATCAGGTTTTCTTCAATATCTTTAGGTCCTACCAGATGACATGGTTGTACTTGCTGAACCAGATCCGGATGATATGGTACGAGCAATCGAGAAGGCAATATCAATACTCCCAAGTATTAAACCCGAGGAGATGCACAATCGAGTGAGTTCTGTTTCAAATCCAATCCTAGCATATCTACTAGTTAAGAACCCTTCTTCTAAACCTTTGATTTTCTTTCTGCATGTTGCTACCAGATGAAGAAGCTCTACAGTTGGCAAGATGTTGCCAAAAGAACCGAGATTGTGTATGACCGTGCCTTGAAATGCTCCAATAGGAATCTTCTAGAACGTCTATCACGGTACATTATATATCTTTATTCATCAAGATTGATGTGAAACCCCATTTTTCTTCAATACATTTACATGATCTTTGTAGGTTCCTATCGTGTGGAGCTTGGGCAGGGAAGCTATTCTGTATGGTTATGATCGTCGATTACTTGCTTTGGCGTTTACTTCAGTTACTGCAGGTGAAACTGTTACCTCTATCTCTCTCATTAACTCCTCATCTTCTTTAAATCCTTTTTGTTAGAAATGTCATATGCCCAAACTTAGATTCTCTTATTGGGATTTTGCCTCAGCCTGATGACGATATCGAGGAGGCACCTGATGTCCTTCTTCACTATCATGGAGAGAAGATAAACTGAGTCTTCATAGATAGAGTTTAAGCACCATTGTTTTGTTGCCTGAAAGTAGAGGTCAATCCTACTCATAGATTCATTGCTTACTTATTATCTGCTGCTCTATGGAAAAACCCATATGTTTTTTCTTACTTCTCAAGAAAAAAGTATGGTTACAAGAAGTGGAAAAGAAAATTAACTTTACCCTCTGATAATATGGTATAGGCTTGGGCATATTTCCCGAACCCGAACCCAACCCGAAAACCGGATTTGGAACGGATACGGGTAATCCTAATAACCCGAATGAGTTTTATAATTTAAAATTTCGGGTTCGGGTTATCCGACAATAAAACGGTTATCTAAATTACCCAAAGAACACATATGTATACAAATATACACTTACCGGTATTAACCTGTTCAGTTTTCAGTTTCAAAAATCTAAATCCCTATTTATCGATATACGCTATAAGTCCACATAATTCTTTTTCGATTTTCAAGTTGGAAATCCAAATCTTATAAGGAATTCGTGTCCTCCATCCGAGGAGTTTATAAACCACTCGAAGGTATGTGACTGATACATGGTTGTTTTTGATTCAATGTAGTTTCTGAATTCGATTTATATAGGATCGATTTGTCTTTGGTGATTGTTTGATTTCTTTAATTTGATTATATATATATACCCTAGATTCTACATAAATCGATTTAGTCAATTTTTCTAGTTCTGGTGAATTGTTTTATAACGAGAGGATAACATTATAGAGATCCTAGTTTGATGTTTAGAACAACAATTGTTTTACTTAGATAATTATTTGTTTTATCCTCTATAGGATAGTGATGGTGATGATAAACCGTAAACTTCTTACAAAATATTTATTTTAAAATCACTTGGATTTGTTCAATGATGTTAAAATATTTGTTCAAAGAGGGTGTTATTCAATGATGGATTTTGACAGAGTTTAAATCTAATCTACTGTTATTCAATCAATGATTTTAAATTCTACTTTAAAATCCGGTGTTATTGGATATGATATTTGTAAAATCATCTCTTAAGGATTTTAAAATCTATTCAATAGAAGATTTCAAATCTATAATAAAAATCCACTGTTATTCAACCTTAAAAGATTTTGGAAATATTTGTTTTTTAATGGATTTGAAATCACTTGAGGATGAAGTTTAGTGAATAAATATTTGAAAATCAAATCTCAAGGATACTGCAGAGATTTTTAGAATCCACCCAAATAAACTCCATTAGAGTTTAAAATTTCAAGGATTTGAAAGCTTTTAGAATTGATTTCAAATCATTCATCCAATAACACTCCCTTAGTAATTTTAACAAAAAAATTAATACTTTAAAGAAAGAGAAAGGCATGTTATCTAAATTGGTTGATTATTACCCCTTGCTAATACAACAATCGTTTAATATGCTTTGCATATATAAATTGTTTCTCGCATAAACTTGTATAGTCATTCTCTAATCTCTATTTGTTATTTAATTTGTACTTATCATAGGAGGAATCAAGAATGGACAAGGGAGGATGGAGAATCACAAGAGGAAGCTATCTTTTAAATTTTCAGTTTGCATTTTAGTTTTATTATTTATTTGAAGTCTTGATTTGGTTTTAGACATTAGGTTGTTTTTGTTTATATGGTTGTTAGACATTATGTATGGATTTGAAGTTTTGATTTGATTTAAATGTTGTTTTAGATATTATCTTGTTTGTCAATTTGTAACTTAGAGTAAATTGCTATATTTCTTTTGAAGTTACAGGTTTGATCGGGTTATTTTTGGTTTTTGATGACAAACCCGAAACCTGCCCGAACCCGAAAATACCTAACCCGTACCCAACCCGTATTTCTATTAACCCATATGGATTTTATATTCAAAAAATCCGAAAATCCGATACCCGAAGTACCTAACCCGAAACCCGATTAGATACCCGGATGCCCACGCCTAAATTATGGTATTTGCACAAAAAGTGATTCTCAAAAATATCATTCTCTTAAGTTTTTGAAATAGCCCAAATAGTTTAACGGTAGATGGAGTGGCTACAATTTTAATTACGTGAGACATAACAAACAAAAGAAGTAACAACTATGTTCCTACTCGAGGCATTCACTGTCCACATGAAGCAGTACGAAGAGGAACTAGCATTACTCAAAGCAGAGAACGCTTCTCTTATCACCGATGATTGTCAAAGCTAATATTAGATTTCGAGCTCGTGTGAATATGATGCAAGATATAACAATTCAGTAAACAATAATATACTAGTGTAAAAGTATCTAAAAGATCCAAGATATTATTAGTAAATATATTCTATTTATTATAGAGATTTGTGATTATCTTATGTTAGGAAACTAGGTTAAATGTGTATATCAATCACTCCTATATAAACATATGTAATCTAAGTCTTATGATCATGAGAGTAAATATAATTCTTCCAATCCTACTCTCATCAACTCTAATATGGTATCGAGCAGGTTTACTCCGAAGTTTTGATCTAGCGATCAAACTTCTTATTATTTTCGATTTTTTGTTTTAAAGCCAAATGCTTCCATCATTTAAGTTCATCATGAACCTCTGAATCTAATTCAAGGCTTAGTGCCTCTGAATCTCAACCACAAAATTTCTCTTTATTCAAGTCTATCATAGACCTCTGAATCTAAGCCACGTGCTTCCTACTGTTGATCTAATGATCAAACTCGTTTGACCTCTTTTTACAGTATTGATTTTTTTTTAAGCCAAAGTGCTTCTTTCTTCCCATATGCTTTGATTTAGATTTTATTTTCCAATCACTTTCCCAACTTCTCAAAATCTTTATAAAAATAAAAAAAGCGTACGTTCTTCTTTCTCCAATTAATGGAGTTTCATTGTTTCTTAATCTTTCACAAGCCAACGTGCTTTGTTCTTTAAAAAAAAAAGTCTATCTTTATGGCTTCTTTGTTTCCAGGAAAAGATGTTTTCATCACCATGAGGAGAAGATCACCATCACCATCATCCAGAGATCTCTACTCCTTTCACCAAATCGCTGGCCCAAGTCGTCACCTCACATGTCATCAACACGAGATCTTTGATCTCTGCCGCAACCCAAGCTTAAAGCTCTGCCGCATCTCTCACTACAGAGCATTCTATGGTCAATCTCAAACCGTTTAATTCCGCCATATCTTCATCACCGACTTGAGCTTGAGGGGGCGTGTAGAAGGATCTAGAAGATCCAAGATATTATTAGTAAATATATTCTATTTATTATAGAGATTTGTGGTTATCTTATATTAGGAAATTAGGTTAAATGTGTATATCAATCACTCCTATATAAACATATGTAATCTAAGTCTTATGATCATGAGAGTAAATATAATTCTTCCAACTCTAATAACTAGTATATTCTTAACTGTAGTGTTATCTCTTACTATTTCCTTATGCCACTAAAGAATATGTATGTTTTTGTGTTACCAATCGAGGGGTGGATCTATTTTGTTTAAGAGTCGGGCATGTGCCACGGGTTAAATTTATTGAGTTAGTTTGTAGCATTAGCTAAAATAACTTGTTAAAATGTTGGTTACATCCGTTCACCCCCAGTTTTCATGCATGCCCAATAAACTAATTATTTTCCTTCTCCACGTTGATTTTTTGGTTTGCTTCCCAATTGATTTAAGAGTCAACTAGCTACAAAACCATACAAAGTAGTGTAATTAGCAAACTAAGAGTGAGAAATCGGAAACTCAAAGTCTCTGTAGCATGGTTCGTGGTGATTTACGATATACCTCCTCACTCTCTCTTCATCTCAAAAGCAAATTATTAAAATAGAGTATGGGAAATGGTTACGATACAATTTGCCTGTCTAGCTTTCAGGTTAATGATTTCCCTTTTAACCTGGAAGCTAAACGGGGGTTAATGATTCTGATAGTTCGTTGATCATCGATATCAATAAAATTCTCAATAATATGCCTTCAAATAGATATCTTATTTTTACATAGGAAATAATAGACAGTACAATAATCGAACAACATATATATGCTTAATAAGACATAAGAGGATATCATACTTATATAAGTGCTGGCCTATATATACTATTATTTCACATAACCATACGTTTTATTCTTTTACAATATATTTTACTTAACATCTATATATCTCGATATTGATATCGTTATCGTTTTCAAGATTTCTTCTGAGTTACCCACCACCTCCATTATTATCACCTCCAGCTCCATAGTTGTTGAAATCTTGTCTTGGGATGTAATGGTGATTCTCCACGCTGCTTCTTGGGTGCTCTATTTTCTCAGTTGAATCTTTCATCTCTTGGGATATTTTCTCGTTGTCTTGATTATTTTCTCGGGGAGTTATATTCCTCCCAGCCAAACATGAGCTTACCATGATCATCATTACCATAATAACAACCACAATAAGTCTAGTCCCCATCTTGGTTTTATACTAATGAGCTGCAAAAGAAAAAATAGATTAATAGTCTTTCAAAATTAAAGAACGTTCAAGATCTTACTATATTTACATGAAATTAGTACCTTTGCAAGTATTTAAGATAAGCTTCGATGGGTTCAGTTAGTTACCCTAAGTTAAGAGGACGAAGATGGAGAGTTTAAGACATTAATATTTATAGATGCATGAGATTAGGGTTTTTGTTATGGTGGGTTGACTATTTGAAATATATTTTAAGATTATACGATTTGGGTGGTGATGTGACGGTGCTAGTGGTGAGACAATCACAAGTGTGAGAGGCACTTGATTGGGGAATTCGAAAGTTTTTTGTAATTGTTTTCTCTTAAGAAGGAAAGAATTGTGATGACAAAATGATGAAGTTTGTTGAAAAAATGGTTATCTATTATTGGCACTACAAATAGGGAAATCCACGTTACTTTATGATATTAGCAGAAATATCAAGTGGTGGTTTTCATAGGTAATTAATAATTTTCTTAAAGACCTGAGTAATTACGATTTGTGTCTCACTATTCGAGATATATACCGGACGTTTTTGGGAGGTGGCGTTTCGGAAACGCTTTTGTTGATAGGAAGGATCGTGCCTCAACAAAAGATATCTATGAAGATATATAACTTTGAGGTTGAATCTATCTCCTTCCAATATCTATCAACTTGACACCGTACCTAAACCTAAATTCATCAATCCAAATTTGAACAATAATTTTTATAATTCAAACGATATAAAAGTTTCTATTGAATTACACAAAAGCCAAATTTCCTGCTTGTGAACTTAATTAACTAAAATTTGTGTATTCAAACGAAAATGAAATAAAATTTGGTTTCATTTCTCGAATACATGAAATCTTAATTACCTGGTCGAACTGACTGAATACATGAGTGCACATGCCTATCCATATCAATGTTCAAACTATGGATATTATTTTATTATGGATGTAGATAGGTCTAGGCATTCAGATATTCGGGTCAGTTCGGTTCTCGTATTTCAGGTTTTGAAAAAATTAAGGTATGTTCACCATATGATGCACAAAATTCAGTTAATATAGTTCATAAGCACAAAATTCAAGTGCAATTTGGATAATCCAGTACGTATATATATACGATTTGGGTTAAAATATATTTTTCTTCGGATTCAGATTGATGAATATCAATTTGGTTATGTGCGATTGGATTTAATTATACATTCAGTGTAAAAATTATTTTCAATTAAAATGTAGTTCCACATAACTCAAAACATAGAACATTTGAGGAAAATTTTCAAGGACAAAAAAACCTGGTTCGCTCTAAACTTTTCTTCCAAGGGGCCGTAGCTCAAAGCTTTCTCCTTTGATCCCTTCGCCTCCGTTAGAATTGTATGTGAACGTATTTCCGTTTTTTTTACATTTTAGAGAAAATAGAGTTTAATTGTAACTACGATAAAATTGACCAAGTATTCCGTTTTGTACGTTTACTTTTTTTAATGCGTGCAAAGTGGATATAAATGTTCGCATTGGGAACTTTCTTCCACTACTAAAAGTTGGAATCAAATTGATCCAATAATAACCCTTAAAGGATTAATTAAGTTGTAAAGTAGAAGATAGTATTACAAATTTCTAGCTTTTAATTATTATCAGTGGGTGACAACTTACACTAATTAATATCAGTAACTATTTGATCATGTTGGAAAATTCAACCCTTTGTCATCATTTCAGGGTTCTATTCGACATTGGGGAGATCAAAACGGATATAACATGGTTCATAAAACTTCATAATGTTTTTACCTCTACATAAGATTATATAATACGAATCAAATCCAAAATCATTACTACATCTAAAATCTGAACATTCGGATATGCATAAGCATAACAAGACTTTTCAGTCTCAATTTCGCCAAATTATATCTAAAACGGTAATATTTTATTGGCTTTTAGATGCTTGGTGATGTTTCTAAGAGCATCCACAACGGTGAGTTGTTGTGGATCTCATCCAATTTAATGGAATAAAATATTTGGGTTTTTTGCGGAAATGAGCTTGAAACGTCTGATCCAGAAATGTTGTGTTAGGATTTCGACCTACTTTGATCAAGTTAACTAAGCAAAACACAATAAGAACACAACACGTTTGTTTACCCAGTTCCCTTTCGGTACCTCTGGGGAGGAGATCTATTGCTCCTCAACTTCCACTATGAATCTGAGAATAAGCTCTTTGTTTACAGATTACAAGAAAGAAGCCCTAGAGAGATGTGTTTTAACCTTGCGGCACAAGGTAGAAGGAGAAAGATATATATATGCATCTATATATCCAACCCTAAAACCTTCTCACGTTTTCTTCTTATGGGCTTGTATGTATTGCAACCCAAAGTCATTCTCTCTTTAGTCTTCATGTAAACAGGCCCACTGATTTTGGCCCAGAAGAAATCTGTCTGGGCTTCATCAACTCTTACAATCTCCACCTTTGACCAAACCAGAAAATTTCTTCGACAAAGCTTTCCTCTTCTCTCTCTCAGATTCATGACCCTCCATCTTCTCCGATGTTCTTCTCCGGCACGATTCTGATCCCCGCTGTGACCCCTTTCGTTAGCCTTTCTCTCATCACCGCACACTGCTTCGATTCTACACCATCTCGAGATCTAATTCTTGTTTTCTCCCTTTGTTTCGTTCCAACGATGAACCACGGCAATTTTTGATTCTGGCCAGAATCCGTGGCTCTCTTGTCTCCGGCGACTCCTCCGATACTGTCACCAACCTTACTGAACTTGAAACCCAAAAGCCCTCAACTTGCGATGGCCAATAAACCCGACATCATCACCATCGACAAAGCATCTTCCTTTGATGCAATTTTCAGCGATGTCTCCACCCCTTCTTGTTAGTCTTTGTCATCATCACTCATCTGACTTGTATCTCCAGTTTCCAATAGCCCTTATAACCAGTGCCATCTCCTCACGAAATCCCGATGCAATTTCTCGATCAAGGTATGCATCTCTTCTCTTGTTGTTCTTCTACTTTCTCACTACTTTCTCTCTTGAGTAAGAATACTCACTTTGATTCTATCTTTTACATCAATTGATTATTGAAGTAGAAATTCACCAACATGGAAATCGATTTAGGCACTCCTCTTCCTTGATTGTTGTACTGCCTTTTCTTGTACCAGCTCGTCATTGATACCATCAAGACTCTAAGGTACAATTTCTAGCTCATAAACATCTCTTTATCTTGATGTTTCTAGCTTGATCTTTCCTCCTTTGTGTTCTTTAACTTCTCCCATGTCTTTAAGCTCTCAAGCTCCTTTTGTTTCAGCTTTCACGATGACATTAAAGCTTCCCATCGCAGCAACCAGAAGCAAGGTAACCATTTTTCACCTTTCCTTGCTTTCACTTTTTTCGATTTTTACTTGTTGCAAATTCTGATTTTTACAACTCCTTTCATGTGAGATTCCCAATCGACCCCGGTCTCAACATGTTCTTTCCGCAGAGAACCTTTTGGTGATCCTCAACCATAGCTCTCTCACCTTGTCCCTCCTTGATCAATGAGACGTTATGAAAACCCGTACTGATCTCGTCATTCTTCACAGACCAGAATTCCCTTGTTTTCAACTTATGATTCTTCTACAGGTAACACTCATAACCTTTTACCTTTTCCTTGAGCTTCTCTACTTATCTTCCAGATTCATTAACATATCTCCAAAATATCCAAAATACTAACTTGTCTCTCTTGAATCTTCTGTCCACAGCCCCACCTCCAACTAAACACCTCTCTATCTCGCATTCACTCACTCACAGGTAACTATCCTAACTCCATATACTTTGAGTTTTCCATTATCACTTGAATTATAACTAGAAACTAACCCGTTTCTTTTCTTTGTCTCTGCGAGAATGAGACTTGGATAATGGAGTTACCTGGAGTGTCTACCTCCTTCAGATGATGTTGTGGAGATCGCAGCAGAAAAACTTCAAGCCAAGTAATGCTCTTGTTTTAGAATCTGCTGGAATCTTGCTTAGATGAACTGTAGGTAGAACCGTAGCTTCTTTAGCAACCGTGTCCCTGTTGTAGTTGATACTCTCACCATGTGAAAAACCCTTTGCAGCCAATACCTCATTCTGATTTCGTTTTTCAGCTCCTAGTATCTCTGGTTTTGCCTTTACGATCCACATTCTTTTAACTCCTTTCTTCTTTTCAGACTTATGCTCCTTTGATTTCCAAATCTGATTTATGTTTAGAGAACTAGTCTCTTCTATAGCAGAGAAAGAATAGAACCCACAATCATCCTCTTTTCTTACTCCATCCACATAGTCATCCTCTGAGGATTCTGTCCCAGATTCCCCATTACTCTCCTCAGACTCAACTTCTCCTAAAATCTCAACGTCTTCTGAAATTTCAGATTCTTCTGATGAAGAAGAGTCTCCACCTTCAGATGATGAACTTTCTGTGTCAAAACCATATGGAGTAGGCCCTTGAATTAGATTCTCAGAAAACGTCACCTTCTTTGACTTCTTCTTTCTAATTACTTTCTCTACACCACAACCATCCACTTCAGCCTTAGCGACCTTTCCTTGTAGATAATAAAGTCCTTCATGATACTTCCCTGATAGTATACGTTTGTTTCTCTTGTAGAAATGCACCATGAAGTTGCTTCCTCTGTAGCTGCAGCCTGATCTTTCCAGCATCCCATATGAAATCAGATTTCTACTCATCTCCGGTATGTATCTCACATCCTTTAGTATTACTTCAGAACCATCTAGATTCTTAATTCTGATTTTCCCAATACCCTTGATGTCGCAGTGAGTATTGTTTGCCATAAGAACCTTCTTATCCTCAACCTCCTTGTAATCAAATAGAACATCATTTTCTGATGTAATATGGTAGGAAGTTCCAGAATCCATGATCCATTCCTTTGACGTGTCTAGACCACAAACTGTCAACACCAGAGGCTTCTCAAACTCCAATGTTGCGAGGTTAGCATTGTCTTTAGATCTGTAGGACTTCCTTTCTGGGCATTCTCTCTTCCAGTGACCTTCCTTTCCACAGATAAAACAACCCGTTGTTGTTGTTTTATTAAACCGAGGCCTTGACTGAGATCTACCTCTCCCTTGCTTATTGTTCCCATTAAACCTGCCTTCTTGTCTTCCTCTTGTTCCAACATATAACGCATCTTCAACTGACCTTGACTTGTTAAGGAGACCTTTTTGTCTTAGTTCAGTTTCTTTGGAATAAGCTGAAGTGACAACTTCATTAACAGTTAATGTCTCTTTTCCAGATCCATATTGGAGAGTGTGAACTAATTGTTCATAAGCCGATGGGAGTCCTGACAAGAGTTGAATGGCCTGATCTTCATCCGAGATAGTGATCTTGAGGCTCTCCAAATCTGCTACAAGCCTGAGAAAGATGTCAACGTTCTCTTCAATCGTCTTGTCTTCTTCCATCTTATAACAAGAGAATTGCTTCTTCAGGTAAATTCTGTTTGGAAGAGACTTTGTTTGATAGATCTTCTCAAGCGCCTTCCACATGCCCAAGGCAGTGGTTTCGTGCATGATCTTCCTCAATATTGAATCACTCAGACACGTTCCTAGTAAGCTTCTTACTCTAAGATCTTTGTCAGCCTTTGTTTGATCAAGCTTTCCAGCTTCTTCTTTCTTTTCAGATTTAGTGTAAATCGTGAAATCTTCCTTAAGAACGGAAAGTAGACCTTGTATCTCTAGCTGACCCAACATCTTGTATTTCCACATCCCAAAATCACCCTTACCATCAAACTTAACCATCTCAAACCTTCCTTGTGTTGGTTCCATACTTATCTAATGTATTTGATCTTTTGATTTCAGGACCAGATTCAAATACAACCTAGAGTAAGCTAAACAAGCTACACCACAGAGAATTTGCAACCACCGTTCAAAGTACAACAACTAAGCCTAGTCGATGTCTACTCCACCTTAAACGAAAAAACAGTAAGTAACCTTTCTTACCTGCAAATCTCGTCCTCCTTGTTGTAGTTAACTAGATCAGCCTTAAACCAAAGCTCTGATACCACTTGTTAGGATTTCGACCTACTTTGATCAAGTTAACTAAGCAAAACACAATAAGAACACAACACGTTTGTTTACCCAGTTCCCTTTCGGTACCTCTGGGGAGGAGATCTATTGCTCCTCAACTTCCACTATGAATCTGAGAATAAGCTCTTTGTTTACAGATTACAAGAAAGAAGCCCTAGAGAGATGTGTTTTAACCTTGCGGCACAAGGTAGAAGGAGAAAGATATATATATGCATCTATATATCCAACCCTAAAACCTTCTCACGTTTTCTTCTTATGGGCTTGTATGTGTTGCAACCCAAAGTCATTCTCTCTTTAGTCTTCATGTAAACAGGCCCACTGATTTTGGCCCAGAAGAAATCTGTCTGGGCTTCGTCAACTCTTACATGTTGGTTGAGCGTCTCATATTGTCTCTGCGGTGACACGTGTTTGTCGCTCATAGGACCGTCTAATTTTCGCTTGATCGAAACGAGAAATCTCGAGTCATTTGTGGAGAACACGAGAAATCTCTCTCGTTTCTTCGTCTCCGATGCGATTTCGAATCGCCGTGCTTCCGATGGTAACGCTTTTGAGAAATGGTACTAACTACATGTGGAAGCCGGAATTCGCACAATTAGATTTGTAAGGGTTTCGAAAGGAAGCAGAGATTTCTGAAGATAAGCTATGAAGAACAATGATGAGCAGAGAGAAATTAGGGTTTGTAATTGCTTTGTATTGCTTGTGTGGTAAAAATTGTGTGTCCCTTTACAAGTGTTTTTGCATTCCTATATATAACCCCCTAAGTCGGCTAAGCCTTTTTCCTAAACCCTTGTGGATTTCCTTTTTCGCCTATGTCGGTCGAGCCTACGTGGGCTTCGTTGCTGGGCTTTGACGTGCTGAACCTTCTGGAACCCTCGCTGATGTTCTGATGGGCGTTGAAGGACCTGAAGCCGATGGGAAAGGCTTGGGCGCCGATGTCAACTGCCTGGACGCCGATGAGGCCAGGCACATCGGCGTCACTGGGCAGTGACATCGGCGCCACTGCCTGTCATCGGTGTCACTGCTCAGTGACATCGGTGCCAGGCAGCCTTGGTCTCTGCAGCGCCTTCTGCTGACTCTGTGACCTCTCCGACGCTGCATTCACGACTTCTCCTGAGGTGAAGATAGCTTTGAAGGTTCCTTCACCAGGCAGAAGGTTCCTTCACCAGGCAGAAGGTTCAAGGGACTTAGGGGTTTTCAGGAGGTCTTCACCCTTTCTTGCAGGTGAAATGACTTAGGGTATTTCAAGAGGCCTTCACCCTTTCTTGTAGGTGAAATGACTTAGGGTATTTCAAGAGGCCTTCACCCTTTCTTGTAAGTGGAATGACTTAGGGTCCATATTATCTATGCCCGTTGAAATATGCTCGTTGTTTATCATAACTTTGAACGTCAACGTTCAGCGGGTGAAATCCGACCCCAACAGTTAGCCCCCCAGATCGGTAGTGTTAGTGATAACAGTGTCGAGTTTAATTGGGCGTTGGAGTTAGCTGTTCAAAGTTATGATGATGTTTGTTAGAGTGATGCTGTAAGCTTGAGCCTTTAGTGTTGATAACACTGTAAAATATTATTTTTCATTATTCGAAGGTTTTAAGACTTCGTTTTCTGCTTGCGAGAGCTGATAGCGTTTGCTGTTAACAATGGTTTTTATACTTAAGGATTTTAAGACCTTGCTGAAGATTTAAAGACTTCGCGCTTCGCTTGTCGAAGTTGATGATGAAGATTTTAAGACTTCATGTTCTTGTGAAGATTTTAAGACTTCGCGCTCCATTTGTCGAAGCCTTGTCAACGTAGAAGACGCCTCATGGGCGGAGAAGACTTTGCCTCGCAGGCGGAGAAGACTTCGTTTCGCAGGCGGAGAAGACTTTGTCTCGCATGCGGAGAAAACTTCGCCTCGCAAGCGGAGAAGACTTCGTCTCGGAGGCGGAGAAGAATACTCGTTTTTGGAATGTGAAAAGCCCTTGTCTTAGGTCTTGGTTTTTGGATTTGTCTAGGTGTAGGTGGAGAATCCGTTTTAAAGCTTTCGAACCTCCGTTCGTCGAACCACCGTGACCACCGAAATCACCTTTCATGGAGCCCGAAGGTCCGATGGGATTGGACAATCACCCCGATGACCCTCGGTCTTCGGTGTTCTTGGAACCGGATGACCCGAGGTCATCGGGATTTATGCCGTGTCCCGATGACGTCCTCGGTCTCCCTCAAGGCCACACCGAAGAGTCGTGATCATCGTGATCGGTGCTATTGACCCGAGGACACCATGTCCCTCCCTGGACCCGAAGACTCAACCGGAGCTTGAAGCTCCGATGCCTTCGTCGAATGTGGGGACCCGATACGGATGAGGGCTGGAGACATTGGTGTGGATGGGGTCGATGGAGTGATGCCTTCATCGACTGTTGATGATGGTGTCGGCATCGGTGGAGTCATCGGTGTGGATGATGGCGTCGGCATCAGCGGAGTCGACGCAGATGGTTCGGGGGTTCAGCATGCCGATGTCATCGAGACCGTGGGTGGCACGATTCCTCTGAATGACGAGGATCCTGACCTTCCATCGGGGAATGCTTTCAGATCGTCTTCTACCTCTTCGTCTGTTTAACGAGCCTCTAGTGTAGAGAGGGAAGGATGAATAGACATCTCTGTTATTCGGGCGAAGCAGGTGAGCGAGGTTGGTGAACCTTTTGGTGCGGAGACTACCTCGCCGGAGTCCTTGGTTGGAGCGCATGTCCTCGTTGGGACAAAGTCCGTTCGGCAAGGTGAGGATGTCGCGGTAGTCAACACAGACGACGACGACGTCGAGGCAGACGATGACGACGTCGAGGGAGACGAAGACGATGTCAAGGCAGACGAAGACGATGTCAAGGCAAACGATGATGATGATAGTGGCGAGGAGGAGATCGATGACTGACTGATTGACTTTCTCGTTTTATGCCTTTCATGTTTTGTCTTTGATAGATCATAAGAGTAATGATACTTGTTTCGCTGACCAAGCCTTTAGTATAGGTTGAAGATCGTTTACACTTGAAACGTCTTTGGCTGGTTGTAACAACGTTGTTGTTGGGTTTATGATTGTGGGGTAGCAAAAATAAGAAATATGTTTTTGCACCTTTTCTACCAACGTTGTTGTTGGGTTTCCGTTTTTACCAACGTTGTTGTTGGGTTTGTGATTGTAGGGTAGCGAAATCGCAAATGCGTTTACGCTCCTCTTTTACCAACGTTGTTGTTGGGTTTTGTAGAATGGCGGTGCTTTCCGAACACGTCTGTTCAGAAGCGATCACGCCTTTTGACTTGACCAACGTGGTGTTGGGTTTTCTGAATGATTATTCGGTGTATAAACCTAAGTAATCATTGGCAGCTGCTTTTTACCAACGGTGTTGTTGGGTTTTTGAATGAACGTCCAGGGTCAACAGCCCAGGATCTGAACATTAGAATCAGCCGGGGTCAAAAGCCCAGAAACTGATCGTTATAACTTATATAGCGCGCTTAGGATCCGATGATGGATGTCAATGTGTTCAGGTTCACACATTGTTGTTGTGGCCAGCAGCAACGACAGTGGATTGAACTTTGCTTTTGAAAAGGCTTTGAAGAATCCCTGGAGGATGTAATTGATAACAATGCTTAAACAAGGCTTCGAGTAATCCATAGAAGATGTAAGTGATGAAGTCTATGAGACTTGTGTCAAGTGAATCCTGAGAAGGACGTAGACGAAGTGCTCGAGACTTGTCTAATAAATCCAGAAAAGGATGTTTGATGTTTTCCAGCATGGTGGAAGTAAAGGATAGGAGTATACGAGTATACGTACCCCACTCCCCCCTCCTTTTACGGAGGAGGGCAACTGAACTCGTCCAGAGACAAGCTACCTACGTACCCTTTTGCAGGGATCAAGTCGCCTCGTAGTTCGTTCCAAAGGCCTCAAAAGGTACTAGTGGCAGTACCCTTCGAGTGCCTTGCAAACCACTAGGGAGTGGTGTGGGAGGTTTTTCGGTGATGTAGGCTCGCGGTGGTGACATGCTGCAGACCTTGCCACTTGCAGACGCGTTGGCTCTGCGTTTTCAGTAGCTTCTGCGAGCTGTAACTGCTGTAGAAGGTTGGTCAAATCATTGACATGTTCGGAACTGGTCCTTCTCCTCTTTCGTGATTCTTGAGGTAAAGATTCCTCCTTCTTTTTCTCGGTGTTCCTCATCTTGTGCTCTGCCATGAAACACATACGAGACTCCTTCTGGTTGCCCCATTTCGTTTTTACGCCGATGGGTGTAGGAAACTTGAGCCATAAATGGTATGTTGAAGGCACAACTCTCATCAGGTTGAGCCAAGGAGTCCCCATGATCATGTTGTAAATTCCTGGATGATCGAAGACGGTGAAGTCGACCATCTTCTTAACGTTGCCAGCTTGGACGGGAAGGCGAATTGTTCCCATCGTCATAGTTGGCTCGCCAGAGAAACCTGTTATGGGTTTAGGCCTCCCTTTGATCGTGGATAGGTTAATCTTCATTCGCTCAAGTGTTTTCTTAAAGATGACATCCACCAAGCTTCCTGTATCAATAAGAACCCGAGCGACGTTGAAGTCGTAAACAGTCAAGTTTATTACCAGAGGATCGTTGTGTGGTTGATCGAGACCCTCAGTGTCTTGCTCGTCGAAGGTGATAGGGTCGCTGGAAAGCCTTGGCTTTGCAGGTGCTGATATATTTGCGCAGACGTCAGCGCGGCATTGGTAAGCTTCGATCGCAGTCTCATTGTCAGCACAGTACTGCGAGCCTCCCATTATCATGTTCATAACTTCGTGTTGGTCCTCGTTTTCCATGCCATCATCGCGACGTTGGCGCCTGGGAGTATCCACTTGTTGTTCGGTGTTGGCAGGAGCTTTCTCCTTGGGTTTGAAGTCTGACAGGCTGACGTTGCCTTTCAATGTGCCTTCAGTCAGTTTGGCTATGAGCTGCTGCCCCAACTCCTGACACTTTGCAGTTGAGTGTCCATTTGCCTTGTGGAAATCGCAGTATAACTCTTCGTCATACTCCTTCGGTTCTTCGTAACCCGACGACTCCACTTGGTAGTTATGGACCCCTCTGGATCCTCCCTCGTATTGGATGTAGGCGGGATTCACACCATTCCTAGCACGGACTTCTTCTTCGGTTCGAGCGAAGTCAGCAGCACGGTGCAGAGCGTCTTGGATCGTCGTTGGCGTGTTGAGACTCATCTCTTGCCAGAATGGAGATGGACACCGAAGTGCTCCTCGGAAGGCTTCTAGGGCTGACTTGTTGCTGACACCTTCAACCTTTGAAAGCGTGTTCTTGAACCTTGTCATGAAAGACCGAAGACTCTCGGTCTCGCCTTGTTTGTTATTCCATAGTTCCGAGTCGTAGATTTTCCGCTCCATGAAGATGTTGTAATGCTGCACGAACAACTCGGAAAGCTGGAGGAAAGTGTGAACCGAATTCTTCTCCAGCTTGTAGAACCATTGAAGGGCAGGCCCCTTGAGACTTTCTACGAACAGCTTGCAGTAGACGATGTCCCTTTCTGCTTCTTTAAAGTTTGCTCTCCCCAGGGCCACTTCAAATTCCATCAGATGATCCGAAGGGTCTGTAGTTCCTTCGTAGACTGGTAACTTGATTCTTCCAGGGTCGGAGATTTTTGTCTTCGCGATTCGACTGTCGAAGGGCATGTTCCTTGCTTTTTCTAGTACGTGAGCGATGGCAGGAGCCTTCCCCATTCCGTGGTGTATCTGCGATTGGGTACGCTTTAGGTCTGAGGTTACCCGATCCATCTGAGCCTTTACTGCAGCGAGCTCTGCAGCGTAAGAGCGTTTGAACGCTCTACGCTCTTGCTCTTTTTTGTACCGCTCTTTGCTAGAGTAGTTGGTGTACTCCGAGGTGTCTTTCACGATCTCTATCGTGGAAGAGCCTCACGCTCCTCGAGTATCAGAGGCGCGTGGTTCTTGTCTGTTGCCTTCTGCACCTTCCGCGCGTGCACGCTTTGTAGGAGCTGGTTCTTCTTGGCCAGAGATATCCACGACGCGTTCGGGAGACTTGTCCGTTTCCCGACGTGGTGGTGGTGGTGGTAGGTCCTCTGGGTTTCCCTGAGTAGTGCGAGGCGCTGAGAAGTAGAGGCGTTGAGGGTCGACGCGCGCTCTGAGTCTCGCCGTGTTGGGTCTTTCGCGTTTTCTTCGCGAAAGAGCTTTGAGTTCCTTTGAGTTTTCCTCGATCATCTTGGCTTGCTTCTTCTGCTCGGTGAGGAAGTCTTCTAGCATCTTCTTCACCTCGGTTAGGTCACCATGAGCAGGGGTTTTGGCAGCAGTAGCCTCGACCAAAGGTTCTCTTTCCCGGTTCTCTCTGCGGGACGTGTTCTCTTCGCCGCTCACCATCTTTGAGTTGTTACGTAGCTTTTTTGTGTAAGAAAGTCTCTAGATCCCCTTAGTCGGCGCCAAATTGTGGAAGCCGGAATTCGCACAATTAGATTTGTAAGGGTTTCGAAAGGAAGCAGAGATTTCTGAAGATAAGCTATGAAGAACAATGATGAGCAGAGAGAAATTAGGGTTTGTAATTGCTTTGTATTGCTTGTGTGGTAAAAATTGTGTGTCCCTTTACAAGTGTTTTTGCATTCCTATATATAACCCCCTAAGTCGGCTAAGCCTTTTTCCTAAACCCTTGTGGATTTCCTTTTTCGCCTATGTCGGTCGAGCCTACGTGGGCTTCGTTGCTGGGCTTTGACGTGCTGAACCTTCTGGAACCCTCGCTGATGTTCTGATGGGCGTTGAAGGACCTGAAGCCGATGGGAAAGGCTTGGGCGCCGATGTCAACTGCCTGGACGCCGATGAGGCCAGGCACATCGGCGTCACTGGGCAGTGACATCGGCGCCACTGCCTGTCATCGGTGTCACTGCTCAGTGACATCGGTGCCAGGCAGCCTTGGTCTCTGCAGCGCCTTCTGCTGACTCTGTGACCTCTCCGACGCTGCATTCACGACTTCTCCTGAGGTGAAGATAGCTTTGAAGGTTCCTTCACCAGGCAGAAGGTTCCTTCACCAGGCAGAAGGTTCAAGGGACTTAGGGGTTTTCAGGAGGTCTTCACCCTTTCTTGCAGGTGAAATGACTTAGGGTATTTCAAGAGGCCTTCACCCTTTCTTGTAGGTGAAATGACTTAGGGTATTTCAAGAGGCCTTCACCCTTTCTTGTAAGTGGAATGACTTAGGGTCCATATTATCTATGCCCGTTGAAATATGCTCGTTGTTTATCATAACTTTGAACGTCAACGTTCAGCGGGTGAAATCCGACCCCAACACTACACTACTCTCTTAAAGTTTCTGGATTCGTCGATTTAGGGTTTATGCAAGATTCGTGATACTCTGTTTTTGTGTGTGGGATTGATTACAGTGAATAATGTGGTGTTATTATCGCGATTGCTTTGTTTGATATGCATGAGTGTGGTGGTGAGAAAACAAAGGAAGTGAAGAGATTCAAATGCATCTTCAGTGGCAAAATTGAAGATGAACCAAGATCACCATTCGTCTTCTTCTTGTAGAGTAACCAAAAACCCTTCCTATGTTCCTCATTACGACTGTGTTGTCAAATTTTGATTTAGATGGTAAAAAGTGGATTTTTAGTGGGTATAACAATTTGGATTCTTAGGTTAAAACATGCTAGTGAAATGGTCAATTTGTTTCCTTTTGAGTGATATGGTGGATTATTGTATATATGCAGAGAATTGTGGAAAAGATTGATTATGAAAATGGAATATGAGTTAGTGATTTAACTCTTTATCTTTCTATAGAGAGGATTTTAGGGGAAAGTATGGTGGGACTTTGGTGGAAGCTAGCAGAAGATGTTTCAATGGGTGGAGAAATATGACATTAGAGGTATGAGTTTATTCATAGATACTCAAAAAAAGTTTACTTTCTTTATGCTTCTAACCATGTTTTATGTGCTGAAGTTTTGCATCTGTCTCGTTTGTTTTCCAGGAACAAGAACCATTCAGAGCTTGTACTGCGGAGGTTGATTTGGTACACAGCAGAAAATTAAACGAAGAAGCTAAAAGTATTTATATGGTAGATCATAAACTAATGCATTGGTAAAATCTTGCTTTCACCGAGTGTAAGAACAAGATGTGAGGAGTATTTGCTTAGTTGATTGATTTCCTTTTATATGATATGAAACATTTGCGTCTGTTTCAAATTGTTAGGCTATGATTAGGCTTTGAAAGTAGTTTACAAATGAAGTTTGCTGTGACATTCTTGGTTCTATGAGATAGTAAAAAAAGGTTGCGACATTTGCATTCGTTTAAGTTTCAAGATTGACCGATTTGCAGGAGGATGATGAGGCAGATTCGAAAGATGTTGGGAAATTTGACAAGGTCATAGTTTTTGTTCTTTCTTTCATAATCCAAGAAGCCTTGTTTCTGTTGCAACTTTTGCATAACGATACTCACCGTGTTTTCAATTTGTTTTACGAGTGCTTTATAGTTCTACTATGAGACCTGAGTATCATGATTAAACAAGTAAAGATTACATAAATTTTAATGAATCTCAACTATTAAACTAATATTTAAATTAATAATTTTGATAAATCTGCAATTACGTTTGGTAAGGATGTGCCTGAAAGTTGTCGCACGGACCTGAAAACAAGACTCGGAATCCTCGCTGAGGGTGGGTCCGGAAAATATTTAGGTATCCCTGAGCAATTGCAAGGATCGAAAGCAGAATTTTTTGCTTATGTCCAGGAACGGTTACATCAACAGATAAATGGCTGGTCGGCAAAGTTCCTTTCGAAAGGAGGAAAGGAGGTAATGATTAAATCGGTGGCACAAGCCCTCCCAACTTATGTAATGTCCACCTTCCTCCTACCGAAGAGCATTCTGAGGAAATTAGTCAGGGCGGTTTCAGACTTCTGGTGGCAAACTAAAGAGAATTCTAAGGGGATGCATTGGATAGCTTGGAAGAAGATGTGTCTCCCAAAGAATGCAGGGGGTATTGGTTTCAAGTCTTACGAAGAGTTCAATCAAGCCTTATTGGCGAAGCAGCTCTGGCGACTACACCGATATCCAAACTCTTTAGTGGCAAGAGTTTTGAAAGGAAAGTACTTTCGTTACTCGGGCCCTTTTGAAGCGAGAAAGCATTACCGCCCATCCTATGGATGGCGTAGTTTAATCAGTGCCCAACCTCTCCTTGATAAAGGAATGAGGCGTACAATTGGAACGGGAGCGCAATCATGGTTCTGGACGGATAGGTGGATCCCAGATAAACATCCACGGCGAGTGCGAAGTCTTGTCCCACATCCCAGTCGATATGACAGGGTGTCAGATTTCATTGACTCTAGGTCAGGGACATGGAAGCTAGACAGCCTCCGGGCTTGTGTTCATCCAGAGGACATTGACCTAATATTGACAATTCGCCCCTCCAATAGGGGTGCAAAGGATGGTTTTTGCTGGCACTTTACAAACTCTGGTATGTATACAGTGCGATCTGGATATGAAGTAGCCCGCACACAGTTGGATGCAGATTTGTTGTACTCGCAACAATTACCCTCGATTAATCCCCTTAAGGAGAAGGTCTGGAAACAGAAAACATCTAACAAGATCCGCCATTTCCTCTGGCAAGCTCTATCTGGAGCAATCGCGGTTAATGAGCGACTTGCGTTTCGACACCTCCAGCAAGAGAGGGCTTGCCCTCGATGTGCACATCGCGAGGAGACAATTAACCATGTGTTGTTTACTTGTCCGCCGGCTCGTCAAGTTTGGGCGCTGTCAAATATTCCCAACCCCCTGACACTCTTCCCCGTGGACAGTCTCTGGGGTAACATGGACTATTTGTTCTCACGAATTCCACAACGCGCAGTTTTGGAGGAGCACGCCCAGTGTTTCCCGTGGATCATGTGGTACCTATGGAAGGCTAGGAATGACAAAGTGTTCAACAATGTAGATCGTTCACCACAAGCAATTGTTGAGCTGGCTAAAAAAGAAGCCCTGGATTGGATTCTAGCACACAACTCGGTGGAGGTTCCGCCCCAGACCCAAGGATCGAGCGGCCCGGCTGAGACCCTGCACCCGGTGTTTAGGTGTTTCCTGGACGGCTCGTGGAAGGAGGATGATAATACGAGTGGAGTGGGGTGGATTTTGCAGCTCCAGGATGGGTCCATTGACCTACTGGGCACAAGGAGTATGCGGCGAGTTCTATCACCTCTCCATGCGGAGCTACAAAGCCTACTTTGGGCTCTATCAAGTCTCCGAAAACATGAACGGTATTGTGCGCAGTTTCTTACGGACTCTCAAGAGCTAGTGACTATGGTAGCGGAACCAGAGAAGTGGCCTAAATTCTGCTCCGAACTGGATGAACTACAGGAGTTACGTACCTCTTTCCCAGACTTTACTCTTTCGTACTGTCCTAGGGGGAAGAATGAACAAGCAGACTTCCTCGCGAAGAATGCCCGTCTCCAAAACTCGATTTTCTCGTATGTTAGCACTTCTATTCCGTATTGGTTCAATGATACTTCTGTATTTTTGTAATCATAGTGAATTCGTGCGTTAGTGACAAAAAAAAAAAAAAAAAAAAATTAAATTAATAATTTTTTAGTTGGATGAGATCCACACCAAGAGCATCCATAACCATATTTTTATTTGGGTCTCATTAGCATTAAATTTAATATTATTTTAATGGTTGCGACACGTGGCAATCAATTTCGGTCTCACGCGTCTCGCCTTCGTGGTACTGATCAAGCTCAAATTCATCAAAACCCATTATTTTTAATGAGTTTTATTACATGAGACCCAAATAAAAACATGGTTACATATGCTCTAACCGGTTAGCGAAGTTAAAATTCATTTCACCTCTTTCATTTTGAATGATGTTTTGGATAAATTCTATTCTATTTTGTTTCTATTTTTCACATAAAAACATGATTAGCTAAACATAAATTGACCAATAAAAAAATCCCTAAAAAAACACACTGCAAAATAAAGTACAAATTTATCACAAAAGTTAAAAAAATCTGAATTTTGAAATAAAAAATTGAAAGCATCTGTTGATGTAAAACCAAAATACAAATCTCAAAACACCATTTAAAATGAAACAAAAGAAATATTATTGAGTTAAATTCATATTTTCTTTTGTCTCTTATAATTAACATATGCATTATGTGATCAAATATACATTTAACGATGTAGTGGTGCTCAATTTTGGGTCAACAATCCAGTTCAAGCCTAAAAAATGCCAGACTTATGTTGATGGTATTATGAGACATCTGTCTACAAAGTCTTTTTTCTTGTGGTGTGTTTGAAATGGACTTCTAACAAATGGATGTAATTATTGTTCTTTTGCATTGTTAATTTGATTAACATACCACGATGATGCAACATTGCAACCAGAAAGGTTTTTGGATAAAAAGTATCCAAACAAAGTGTATTTGCTTAAGAGATATCTATGTGGTCTTAAAGAAACATTAAAGCAGTGGAATCTCAGGTTTGATGAGTTTACCAAAGAAGTTCCTATGATATAGTTGTGTTTATCTGAAAGAAATAAAGAGTAATTAGTATGTCTATCTACCTTTATATGTTAATGATATCATGATAGCCTTCATTGATAAGGAACACATTCAAAGACTCAAAAAGTTTATGAGGATTTTGAAATGAAGGACTTGGGTAATGCAAAGAAGATATTGGGTATGTAGATAACAAGAGACAAGGCTACAAGTTGGTTGTCTATTTCACATGAAGGTTATTGGGAAGAAGGTGCTTAAAACAATGTTGGAAGTATCATGTATTTTGAGATAGGCACGAGTCAGACTTTGCTTATCTTTGGTTAGGTTAATAAGAAGATTTATGGGTAAGCCTCGAATATAAGCGAGTTTCGAGGCACATGAGGGGGATATAACCAAAAGAATAAGGCACAACAAAGTAGGATGATTTTATGTTCAAAGGGATATTATGACTTAGATGTTTGCAAGTGATTTCGACAAGAGAGTGTCAATTATGGGTTATGGTTTTTACCATGTGAGGAAACACTAAGACACTATCAGTTGGAAATCAAGGTTGCATAAGGTAATTTCTCTTTCAACAACTAATGTTAAGTATATGGCTATGAATGAAGTTGTTAAGAAGGCAATGTAGCTGAAAGGTTTGGGGGCTTTCCTCAGGAGTTTTGTAGAATTGCATTAGGATTCTTAAAATAATATTGAGCTCTCAAAGAACTCAAATTTTAATGAGAGGACCAAAGATATTCTTGTCAAGATTCATTATTATAAAGACATCATAAGTGAAGCATTCGTGAACAATTTTAAGATTGCAAGTGAATGTATCTATGTGATATATTTTTACAAAGGTATTTCTAACATCACTGATCCGAAAAAGGATCGTTGGGATGGACCTTGAGATCGGGTGGAAAAAAGTTTGAGAAAAGACTAAATAAAACTTGAATCATGGTCGAGTTAACTGAACTAGAAATGATTCACTGACTCCTTACAGGTAATGTCTATTGGTGTCTGAATTGAAAATGAAATTAAAGATTACATAGAGATTAATATTTTTGGATGCATCGCCCCTCCCAAACACAGATGAACCGTCTGTTATGGATAAATTCACTAATTATATATAGGTTGGTATTTTTTGAGAATTTTGGTGGCAGTCTCTCATTGAAGATGCTCTAAGCAAAGGTTTTTTTTTTGTCAACTTAGCGAAGGTTAGTCCCATCTTAATTATAAAAAAGCCTATGCAATTTCACTAATTGTGGTTGTTGGTTAACTAGCCATGAATATTGGTGGAATAGAAAATCGTGGAATAATATGATTGAAGTTTAATTTTGTTTTGTTTTTTATGTTTTCTTCTTTTTCGTTTCTAGTAATGTTTTGGTCATATAAAACATAAGCCATGTGGTAAAATTTGATTGGTCAGATGAGTTGTCTCTATATGAGAAAAACATAATTATGTAAATGTTTAGTGTTACATAAGATAATATTACTACAATAGTTTTCTGAATAATTAGTTTGTTTATTCAATGATTTAGAAGAATTATCCATTTAGAAGAATTATCCACAAACTTAATATTACTGAATAGTAATTTGGTAGATTTTTTTTCTGATTAGGGTAACACAAAAATTAACTAAGATTTAACCGGATTGCGACAGAAAGATTTAACCGGATTGCGACAAAATTTCTGAATAGTCATTCCTTATCCAAACTTGTTAAGATTTAACCGGATTGCGACAGAAAGATTTAACCGAATGAAATTGGTACATTTCAAATACGGTTAGAAAAAACCGACCCAAATCAAGCCACTTTAAACGTCTTCACCAATCCGAACCGCAATAAGACCTTGCTAACCGGAACCGGTTTAGTGTGGAGTATCTAGGATACGCCGTCGAACATTCTAGTCTATCTCTTCCACCACAGAATTCTCAGGAGAGAATATTTCCAATTAGTTTAGATCATGAAAAGATTCATTTCCTTGTGCATTCGACAAAGATTTGGTCGTTAAGGATATATAGAACGAATATATATATATATACACACATAAATATTAGGTTACATTACCTTGAAAAAGCTATTAAGTAACTTTCTTTCTCAAACGAGCAAAGATGGTACACCAACACCACGAGGATGTCGTTGTACAAGAAGAAGAAGAAGATATTGGAACTGCTATGCAGAAACTTCAAATCCCTTTCAAGGAACTCGAACAATTACCCATTGATTCGGTTTACGATTTTGCCGATGGAGTAAGAGATATCATAGATGATTACAATTTACTGGTGAGTTTTCTTTCAAAAAACTCTTAAGAGATGTTTTGGTTTCAAGGCTAAATAAAACTTAATGTTCGTTTGTTTTTTACCAATGTAGCTTGAAGATTTTAACCCTAGCAACAACAACAACTCTATTGATGTTTTAAAGAATTCAAAACCACTTCAAAAGTCTTCAAGAATTTGTTTCCGTTCACCACCAAAACGATCAAGAAACAAGAGACTAAGACGAAAAAGACAATGTTTCAAGAGTGCGGTTTCTCTTTTTGATTCTAAAAAAAGTTGTACACATTGCGAGACGAGGAGCACACCCTTATGGAGGGAAGGTCCTAAAGGTGCGGGAACGCTATGCAACGCTTGCGGCATGCGGTACAGATCAGGCCGGTTACTTCCCGAGTATCGTCCTGCTTCTAGTCCCGGTTTCAAACCTAACGTTCACTCGAACTTTCATCGGAAGGTTATGAAAATCAGAAGTGAGAGGAGCTCACCTCCCAATAGCTTTGGTTTCTGAGGGTTTTCAGCATTGAGATTTGCATGGTCTTCTAATAGGAAATTAGGGTTTTCAAGTCGTAATTCACAAGTCAGTATAGGTTGCTCTGTTTTTATGAGTTTTAGGGACAAAACATGATATTTAGAGTAGAAATTTACGTATTCCTTGATTTATTCTATACATCTGTAAACGGATTCTACCTTTTTTAAGCATCATGACAATTATTTTAACCATTGTTGAATTATATTGAATCAAAACTCATGCCTGAAAAAGTCGGACACTTGTTATGTTACAATCTTGAGCTTTGGTTTTTGATAGGATTTTGGTTTGGATTCGGGTTTGAATTAGAAATATGCTTATAGTTGACAATGGCAACAATGCATAGCCATTGCCAATACCTGCGAAAAAAAGATTAAAGAAAGTCATCAACATATCTGAAATACTAGTTTAACTAAATCACAAGAACATAACTGAAAAACCCTAATTAGACTCTTAAAAAAAGGTCCACATAAACAGCTTCACGACGACATAGAGGACATGTGTTACGTCGCTTTAACCACTGGCTAACAACACATTTTTCATGAAACAGATGCACACAATTAGGCAATCGGTGTATGGGATTTGTGCCCGAGACCAACAGATTCTCCAAACAGATAGAACACTTCTCCGTTTCCAGTTCTACTACAACGGTCTCTTGTCTCGAAATAGAAGGTGTGACGTTGAAAACCTGCTGGGTCAATTTTAGGTTGACCTTCATGAACAAGTTTTGTCTCTGAGAGGCCAAAGTTTTACGTTCTCGTAAAGCTTGGAAAACAATCTGATCAGTTAGTTCTTGGCTCACACGGCCGCACAAAACATGATTTTTAAATTGGTTGCAGATTTGTTGGTAGACGTAGTTTGGTGTGAAATCATGGAATCTGAGAAAGATGGGAGGAGTACAAGGAGTTGGGTGAGATTTGTTATATGAGATTCTACCATCTAACTTGTTTATGAGAAATTCCTCAAATTCAAAAATTTCAATGATTTCCAACTCGTTTACTTCCCCTAACGGCTTATGAACCGTTGCGTCCACTTCGACCTTGATCGACCCAATTTTCATTCTCGTGAAATTTCAATAATACCAGAGAGAAAGATAAGCTGTAAGAAAGTATGAGAGAAAGAGATTAGGATATTGAGATGAGAATTATGAAATTGTGGGAGATGTTATTAACTTATAGGGTGTATATATATCAATGATCTTAACCGACAGATTTTGAGTCTACTAATTTCCTTTTTTTCCACCTTCATTCATTTATTGTTGTATTTCCTTTTCTTGCAAGTCATCTCAGTTTTTCCTTTTCCTTTTCCTTTTTAGTTGAATATAAAAAAATAAAAGACAATTCCTGAAAATACTACTCTTAAAAGTTTTGTTTCCAAAAATACCACCGATTTGTATCATATTTCAAACGTATCATTATTATTTTTAAATTTTAAAAATACTACAAAATTAAAATTTATTTTTAACATTAAAAATTGAACCCTAAACTCCAAACTCAAAGCATACCCCCTAAAACTATACCATAAATGTGCAATAGTTAACCCAAACCCAAAAATTTAAAGTATAAAATCTTAAAAATCAACTTTTGTTTTTGTGATATTTTTGAAACTTTTGATAAATTGTGGTATTTAACATTTATGGAACATTTAAAAATGAATAGCTTGTAATAATAATATTTAAGAGAATTTCTCAAATAAACAAATAATATCTTAGCACTTGAAGCTCTTAGACTTTTAGTTTTATCAATTTTAATCGAACGTGAGAAAATACAGAATAAACTTCTTGGCTTACCTTAATTTTTTAACAATAAATCCATTTTTTGTATTTTTTTTTTATTTGCTAAAGAATCACATGTTTTGATCATAGGCCAATTTTGTTTACCACTGAACAGTTTTTTTTAACAAAATGCCGTTAATTGTAATTCATGTTGTAACCCTTGAACAGTTTTTTTTTAACAAAATGCCGTTAATTGTTTTCAAAATTTTGGATGGCCTAGGTTCATATTTATTTTCTTCCCACCTAGGCAAGACACTGGTGGCGTTGTTCCTTTTCATTGGCCCTACTTCTCCCACTTATGCCTTCCTTGAGAGCTTGATCCATTGCCGTATCGATTCCTTTTGCTTCCATGCCTACAAACTCAACATCTCTGTTAAGGTTGGACAAGTTACCTAGACCTGAATAACAGAATCAACCCGAATTAGGAGATACCGAACCGAACCGACATAATATCCAGATAGGTCCTAAACGGCTTAACTTTTAGACCCGAAGAACCGGAACTGAAATCCGACTAAGTACTCAAGATGCAAGAGTATACTGGACATATAAGTTATATTTAGACTTGTAAAATCCCAAACCGAATATATTATATTTATTTTTGGATTTTAGGAATCGAAATATACTTTCGAATACATGTGTATATATTTGGATACAAAAGTTACCAATCCGACCCGAAAACGAGAATATTCGTTTTTTTTTAAATGAAGACTCCAATGGATCAAAAATCAAACCGAACCGAAAATTTATAATATCCGAATGGATCTGCACCTCTAGATACCCAATAACCCAAAACCCGGAAGAATAAACCCGAAATGCCCAACCCCTAGTTTTTACTTCGTTGTATTGAAAACATTTCTCCATAAGGATCAAATTTCGAGGGGGTTATTGGTTTATGGATTTTAATGGATTTGGAAATCCAAACAAAATCTAGTGTTATTGGTTCTATGATTTTAAAATCCATATTAAAATCCGGTGTTATTGGTTCAATGATTTATAAATCCTAATTAAAATCACGTGTTATTCAATCTTACGGATTTACTTATGGATTTGATTTCACTTAGGATTTTAATGGATTTGAAAGGATTTCATATCAAAAATACAAAGGATCAAATCCGAGGGGAAACCTTCGGATTTACAAAGATTTCTAAATTTTATAAGATTTACAAATCAAATAACACAGATTTATAAATCCACAAATCAACTAAAATAATCAAACCAATATATAACACCATCAAACAAAATAATAGAAAAATTGTGTCACGTATGTACTTCTCGTCTCTTCTTCATCATCTTATGTATATTTTTCTTGCTTCTTTCTTTTTATAGGTTTGTTCATTTTCTTGCTATTCACGTGATCAATTTCTCTGTGATTCTTCACAATAAGGATTTTAGTGAATATTATTGCGAAATCATATACTAATCATCGTAAATAATATATATACATATACAAAGGTGTATGTGTTAGTGTTCGTTTTTGATGGGTTAAGTTTTATTTGTTAAAAGTATACTCAAACATGGATTCAACAAATACGGGAGAACAAGAAATTCTTGAAGAACGAGAAAGACATATATCACATGAAAATAATGAGTTAGATGTTGATATTACTTTATTGGTTAGTCAATGAAATCCATTTAGTTGATTTGTAAATCCATTTTATTTGATTTTGAAATCCACGTTATCTATTATTATGGATTTTAAAATCCATGGATTCATCTCAGATTTCTAAAATCCAAATGGATTTTGAAATCCATTAAAATACACAAACCAATAACCCCTTCATTTTTGTTATAAGAAAAATGAAAAATTTAAAGGCCCATTGACAAGGCCCATAAGGATAAGTTTGGGCCCATTGGCAGGGCCCATCTTACAAACTCCACCTTTGACCAAACCCAAACACTCGTCTCCTCCATCGAATCTGCTTCTCTCTCAACAAAAACTTCCGACTTCCTCCGGTAATCACCTCCGTCGTCGTTGGAAACCTCCGATCTGTTTCTTCTTCATAGAACTCATACCAATTTGTAGTTATTACTTAATCTTCTCTCGTTTCTTTTGTGTATGTAGATTTGTGAATCCCGAGAAGAAGAATGCACGGTCGTCCAAGGAAAGCTCCAAAGCCAGAAGAGGAAGAAGCCTCTACTGCTAAAGCTATTAAGCTCCGATCGCTCCAGACTGAATTCCTTTCCAATCACCATCACAAGATGTAATGTACTCATCTTCTTCTCTTCCAGATTTTAATTTCCACGATCATTATCTTATTGGGGTTTTTTGGGTTTCTAGTTATACACAGGAAGCTATTGACTTAAGCACTAAGCTTCTAGAAATCAATCCAGAAGCATACACTGCTTGGAACTATCGAAAACTCGCTGTAGAGGATAGAATTTCACGAATTGTGTCTGATCCAAACCTGATCAAGCCAATTCTCGATGAAGAACTTAGAGTCGTGAGTTTGAAAATTGGTTGCTTCACATTGAAAAAGTGAGTTCCATACATGTCAAATTTGCTCATTGATTTCTGAATTTAGGTAGAGAGTGCTTTGAGGCAGAACTTCAAGTCTTATGGTGCTTGGCATCATAGAAAGTGGGTTTTGAGTAAAGGGCTTTCTTCCATAGGCAATGAATTGGGACTTTTAGATAGGTTTCAGAAGCTGGACTCAAGGAACTTTCATGCTTGGAACTATCGCAGGTGAAATATTAGTGAATGGTAAAGCTGTGTACATGTTAATTGGCTTGCGTATTTATGTGTTGTTGTTCTTTTGTAGGTTTGTTGTGGATCTAACCAATAGGTCAGAGGAGGATGAGTTGCAGTATACGGAGGATATGATTGATAATAATTTCAGCAACTATTCTGCGTGGCATAATCGTAGGTAATGCATATTATTTAGTAAAGTTTCTTCGATGGAAGATTCATTTTAGGTTACATGGCAACCACAATATATGGATATTAACAAAAGCTAGGGATTAATTACACTATAGCTTCTTGATTCAGTAAAGAAAGGAGTTTCTCTGCATATCAGCATAATGTGATCGATCCTTTTTTATTATTTGAAATTCTGTAGTGTAATTCTTTCAAGTTTACTTGCACAAAAGGCTGAGGGGTTTATGCCAAGTGACAAGATTCCTGATGAGTATGATTTTGTACATCAAGCAATATTTACCGACCCAGAAGACCAGAGTGGCTGGTTTTATCATCATTGGCTTCTTGATCAAACTGTTAATGTGGAGACTCCTCTTCTCACTTCCACGTGGCCTTCAGATGGTTCCAGTGTCATTCTATCTGGAGCTGGGTGCTTGAATGGCTCTTCTTCTAAGTTCACTACTTTTTGTTCTGAGTCTGGTTCTTTTCCACTGATTCTTTACTTTGACCAAGCTGTCAGTGGAGTAAGCTCGTCTACTGTTACGATTGATTCTGAACTAAAAGGAAATGAGGATCTTGTTTGGGACCCAGTTGCGGATAAAAGTTCTCAAGTGTCTTGTGTATGGGTTGCTCGTCTGAAATATTTTGGTGCAGAACCTTGCTTCGGCAAAGAATACAAAGTGAAGGTCAGACTCGGGAGTTCTCCAGGAATCGTTTCTTCCAGAGGATGTAACTTCAGCGCTCCTTGTGAGTTTGTATTTACAGCGTCTGTTCAAGACTCTGTCGAAGAGTCACAAGAAAGAATTGTTTCATGGACGGATGGTTTTGATATTTGGGATGCACAGTCCAAGGATTTGAACTCTCTAGTCGCCTTGAATCAGTTAAGCGCCGAAATGGGCTTAAAGTGGCGTCAGGCAGCTATAGAGAAAGAGATCGATTGTTTTCGTGATCTGGCTGACAGGTATCTTATATACTTTTCTAGCTTTAATGGAAAAAAGAAATCGTAGTCGTGAACTTTCTTTTCCTCTTTCCTTTTTAGCAAAATCGGAAAGCTCACTCTCGCAAGGCTTTTGATGGCTTATGAAACTATGATATCGGATGATGCTGTTACGGAAGTCCATTACAAAGAAATCCTTCAGCTATATAACGATTTGATGGCCCTGGATTCTTCGCATTACCAGTACTACAAGGATGAGCACAGCGTAGCTTTTCTCCACCAGGTACTTACGTTTTCCTCTTAGCTGTGAATCTCATGTTGATTTTGTGTTCTTAGAATTCATTGGATTTGTTACTGTAGATTTTCTTACAAGGTTTACTGTAAATTCTGTTTGATCATGCCTACTACTCATAAAGAATGTTCATACAGGTGACTTCAAGCGCCAAATCCCTCTCAAGCCACCTCTTTCGGTACAGGGATATGAACAATTTTGTATGTCTACGGCTAAATAACTTATCCCTATCTCGGATAGCCACTGTTGAGAAGTTACTGTTTGTCCAAATGTTAGACCTTAGTCACAATGAGCTCCATTCAACTGAAGGTAAGTTGTTGAAGCTGTCCTGTTTTCTCATTTTTTATGCCTTGACTACAAGTGATTGCATCTGTGTGGTAGATGTGATTAAATGGTGTGTATATACTATGTGGGTTGCAGGATTGGAGGCAATGCAACTTCTCTCTTGCCTAAATCTGAGTCACAACAGAATCCGTAGTTTTTCAGCGCTGGACTCTCTAAGACATGTGAAGCAGCTGAGAGTGTTGGATGTTTCACACAACCACATCGGCAAGCACGCAGTGGACACAACAAGGTACCTCTGTTCTTCACCGCTCTCTAATTCGGAGTGGATTGATGATGAAACTGGAAGAAAGAGGCCTAGTTTGGTCACCAAATTCTGGGATGCGTATTTCTTGCTAAAAGATATGAACCTGAAACAGTTAGATATAGCAGGCAACGTAATTGCAGGGGAAGAGTTTAGCTCCTTTGTCCGCCAGGTTGTGCCAAAGCTTGTATGGATTGATGGCCAGAAACTTTAGAGTTAGATCATAAGCCAACAAATTTTTCACAGGAATTTGGGTTCTTTTGGTTATGTTTGCTCTTTGTGATATGTTTCTGCTCAAGAATCTTGTATGACTTTGCACCCTTTATCTTCCAAGTTTGGGGTGATAGTTTTTAAAACAGAAATGAACCAATCTTAGCTTTTCTTGATTTATGCAATGATACTGTCAAGATTTTCATTTGACGCTCTTCGATGCATCTCCCTCAATCAGAATAGCATTGGCTTTGATAGCATGGAACTAACCGAGGCTGAATATTTTGGTGTCATTGATAGTTCAAGTGCCACAATATATGCATGCTATTAGCTTAGAGAGGAAGTTCTAGTATGATTTGTTCTTACAAGGATCTAGTTAAGAAAAAACAATAAAATTAAGTTCGAAACTTAACGATCCTAAGAGAGAAGTACTATGCTCTTACTGTCTATTTTTTTTTAGCAAACCGATTTTGATAAAAGCCTTAACTCCAAACTAGGAGGGCGCATTCATGGATACAAGACCAAATTTAGCAAACGCATCGGAGAAAACATTGTGCACGATAAAACAAATTTATTTTCCAAGCGCAAAATAAAAGCAATAAAGATAGTAGTGAAATCCTTGCTAAGACACCTAATATCAAAGAAAAGAGATTTCAACTCATTGTGCACGCTATTGGAGTTAATCAACGTCACAAGAGTAAGGGAATGCGAGAAGCAATTTTGAACTCGGAAACCCATCGTTTTAGCTGAAATTAAGGCAGCTTTCAAAGCAAATACTTCTGCGATTAACACCGATGCCACGTTACGGCGAGTTGCAGAGTTTTGAGATTTTAACGTCATGTTCGAATCCTTGTAGCAACACCCATGACCACAATCCAGAGGCGCTGCTGTCCACGAAGAATCCACCAAACATTGGATAGTTTGTTGTGGTAATGACGGTAAGAGTGTAATAGCAAAGAAGACATAACGGATGTAACCGTCAAGTAGGGGAACTTCCAAATCATTGGAGAATAGCCAAACATCTAAAACGATATTCCCTGCAATACAATATATTCCACCACAAGGGGAATTCGAAACATAAACCCCCATAAAGGAGTAATCATGGCAAAGATTGCCCAAACACATACCACTCAAACGAAAAACGGGAGCCTTGGATACTACCAATGCAAACATTAACGCAATTGTGACCAAAACAGGTTCACATTCCCATCGAATGAAACTAGCGGTTCCATACCCAACCTAGTTGAAAAGTATATAGAACCAGCATCAAATCTGGTAGTTGTAGAAACCGGAACTCGACTGAAACAGGAACTGCATACTGCAGTAATTAATCGCTTGCTATTAAAGAGTACACCAGTGAGAGCCACATGACCTGACGTAGTCACCAAACGGGAAAGACTCGGGAATGTAGAGGAGATGTCAGGGGACGAGGGTTGGACTAGATAGAAGGATGGATCTGGAGGGTCGGGTGGAGAGAGACCGTCAAACAACTCTGGAGAAAACTCCAATGTCAGTATATCTAGAGAAGGCTTTAGCGACAACATCAGCGGAGGAGCTAACGAGACTCTTTGGTGGATTCTGGTTGAGAGTCGCTTGAAGCCAGAAGCTAGAACAGAGAGAAACCTGCATAATGCAATAAGAAGTCGCAAAGACACGACATAGAGAATCATTATTCCAGAAACGTTTGGAAGAGAGAAGCGATAAAAGCAAATAAAAACCCTAAAATACTAAACCTAAAAACAGCCGCCGTTATTTTTAAAACCGCTGCATCCTCTTCTACACAAGCCATCGTCATTGAACCACCGCTTAAACATGTCTATCGAAGGTACAAATCAAGTCACCAACACCGCCGTCGCGGTAACACCTTCTCCATACACGTTGAATGCATCAGACAATCCTGGTGCTTTGATCTCTTCTGTCATCCTCAAAGAAGATAATTACTCTGAGTGGTCCACAGAACTACGAAACTCGCTACAAGCAAAACAAAAGCTTGGATTTATTGATGGTTCCATTAAAAAGCCAGAAAGTGATCCAAGCTTGTCTCAATGGCTTGCTGCAAATTCTATGATCATAGGATGGATCCGCACATCCATTGATCCGGTGATTCGTTCCACAGTTTCACATGTATCGGATGCATCAGAACTTTGGGAAAATCTTCGTCGTCAATTCTCTATTGGCAATGGAGTTCACAAACAACTACTCAAAGATGAAATTTCATCTTGCAGACAAAACGGACAACCAGTCCTTGCTTACTATGATCGTCTCACAAAACTTTGGGAAGAGCTGCAGAATTACAAAACTACTACAACCTGCACTTGTGCAACAACCACTCATCTTGCAAAGGAGCGAGAAGATGAACGTGTTCATCAGTTCATGTTTGGATTAGATGAGCGCTTTCGTCCAATACGATCTTTGATTACCGATGAAGATCCTTTACCGGATCTGTATCATGCTTATTCTCGCGTTATTCGCGAAGAAAAAAACCTCAATGCTTCTAGGTCAAAAGATGTTGTTAAGACAGAGGCTATTGGATTTTCTGCTATCAATCCTACTACACCACATGTAGCTGTAGCTACTGTCTCTGGATCTCGGTTTCGTGATCGTTCAATCTTGTCTTGCACTCATTGCAAGCGACAAGGACACGATATCTCCGAGTGCTTCTTGGTTCATGGATATCCGGATTGGTGGTTCGAGAAGAATCGCTATTCCAATCCTGGTGGCTCTCGCACTTCAGATACAAGAGATTCCTCATATGGAGGTGTTCCTGAAGCACGACCTGTACTACGTGGCGGTCGCTCTGGACGAGGAACGACTCGAGGACGGGGCAGGGCAAACAATTCTCGTGCTGGGTCTTCTAACAGTGATGGAAATGATCAAATTGCTCGGCTTATTCACCTTCTCCAAGCTCAACGACCAAACACTTCATCTGAGAAATTGTCTGGTAAAACTTTTTATACTGATGTAATCATTGATACAGGAGCCTCTCACCATATGACTGGTGATTTCTCTCTTTTAACCGAAGTCGTGGACATTGTTCCCTCTGCAGTCACGTTTCCTGATGGCACCGCTTCTCGTGCTACAAAGCGTGGCATACTCAATCTAAATTCTGACTATTTTTTATCTGATGTACTTTATGTACCAGATTTCACTTGCACTCTGATATCTGTAGCAAAGCTTTTAAAACAGACCGGATGTATTGCGATATTTACTGACACGTTGTGTTTCTTACAGGACCGTTTTACGAAGACTTTGATTGGAGCGGGTGAGGAACGAGAGGGAGTGTACTATTTTACTAGGGTCCTGGCTGCACGTGACACCAAAGCTTCTAAAGAATTGACTGCTTCAGCATCTGCTTCAGTAACTGCTTCAGGAGCTGTGTGGCATCGTAGATTAAGACACCCATCTGCTAGTGTTTTGCTTTCTTTACCAGAATGCGATCAATCCTCTCGTGCTTTTGGAGAGATCAAACATTGTTATATTTGTTTTCGCGCTAAACAAACATGCGCCGTTTTTCATGAGAGTATTAATAAATCTTCTGCTTGTTTTTCACTTGTTCATGTGGACGTTTGGGGTCCTTATCGAACTCCATCTTCCTATGGATCTGTTTATTTTCTCACTTTAGTTGATGACTACTCACGCTCTGACTTTATTCATTCACAAGAGGCAGTATTTATACACGGTTATGTTTCCTTATCCGATAGACTTAAATCTAGCATACAATATACACATATATTCTCTACGCTCAATAGACTCTGACGAAACTATAACTAGCCCAAGCGTGAGCCCATTAAACCAACATCGGAATCTCAGATCTAAGTGATGTAAAACCAGAACATGAGGAAGATTAAAGGAAGTCATCGAAGAGACCCAACCTCCCGGCACAAAGCCGGAAGGCAGGTGCAAGGAGAAACGGAGGAGACTAACTAGCCCATAGTTTCCGGTGTGAAAATGAGATGCGGCGGTGAGGAGAGGAAAGGAGGAAGAAGAAGGGGGCTAGGGTTTTCTCCTAGGATATCAGGCCTGAGAGAGAAAAGGGAAAAAAATGTTTTCTAATACAATACAAACACATCTATGTTTCTAAGATGGAACGCTCTTACTGTTTATATTAAACGCTTATAGAGCTTAACCAAATGTGTTCTATGAGGAACGTTATCTTATTGATCGTTTCTTCTTGTAAGAATATAATCATATCTCAAGAATCTAATCATATCACAATCACATTATCAATTCCATAGATCACGGTTCCATATATGTCAAGTGTATATTCATGTATTTACTCTGATTGTAATACCCTAGCTAATCGTCGTTGTATATATATGTGGTTCCTCTCAATGAATAAAATGATCTTTTACATAAACTTAGATGGTATACAGAGCAAACGATCTATAGATCCAAAACAAATATTGTTCTTTTCCTTGTTCATCTTCTTCTTCTCATCAACCATGTCTACTTCCGAAACAACCTCGAACCCTTCAAACCCAGAAATCATTGCTACAAATTCTCAATCTTTGTTTGCCATCAACATGTCTCATGTCACGAAACTTAATTCTACGAATTACCTAATGTGGAAACTCCAAGTCCACTCTTTCCTCGATGGTTACGCTCTCGCTGGTCACCTTGATGGATCCAAAGAGATTCCGGCCGCCACGCTCACCACCAATGATGTTGTCTCTGTGAATCCTGCATACACACTGTGGACACGCCAAGACCGCCTAATTTTCAGCTCTCTCATCGGTGCTATATCTACACCGCTTCAACCGCTTGTGTCACGCGCTACATCTTCCTCTGAGATTTGGAACACATTGGCTTCAACCTATGCTAAGCCCAGTCGAGGACACATCCGCCAATTGAAGACGCAACTCAAACAATGGCACAAAGAAACCAAAACCATCGATGTGTATGTGCAAGGTATTACCACAAGACTTGATCAACTAGCTGTTCTTGGTGCAGCGATGGGTCATGAGGAGCAAATTGACCTCATCCTTGACGGTCTTCCCGAGGAATATAAAAACGTGGTGGATCAAGTGGAAGGTAGAAACACACCACCAACCATCACGGAACTCCATGAAAGGCTTCTAAACCACGAAGCTAAGTTACTATCGGCTATGGAAACAATCGTGCCACATGGTCCGGTAACGGCTAACGCTGCTCAACACCGGAACTTCTCCAACAACAACAAAAATCAGTCCCGTAACAGAACAACCAACAACCAATGGCAACACTCTCCATCGTCGAATTGGCAATCTGGTCAAAACCGAGCTGATTCACAAGGTCCAAGACCTTATCTTGGTCGTTGTCAGATTTGTGGAATACAAGGGCATAGTGCAAAACGATGCTCAAAACTTCAAAGTTTTCAATACTCTGCTCAACAACAACAAAGCCCTTTTACTTCCTGGCAACCAAGAGCTAATCTCGCCATGAACTCGTCGTACTCAGCCGACAATTGGCTTCTTGACAGTGGTGCTACGCATCACATGACATCCGATCTCCATAACCTGTCCTTGCATCAGCCTTACCGTGGTTCAGACGGCGTTACCATTGCGGATGGTTCCACCATTCCAATAACTCAAACTGGTTTCAAATCCTTTCCCTCAAACTCTCGTGATTTACAACTTCATAAAGTTTTATACGTACCGGATCTCCAAAAGAATTTAATCTCGGTATATCGATTGTGCAACACTAATCGTGTCTCTGTGGAATTTTTCCCGGCTTCCTTTTAGGTGAAGGATCTCAGCACGGGAACCCCGTTACTCCAAGGCCGAACTATTAATGAGTTGTATGAGTGGCCGATCTCGTCTTCATCACCCACCGCTTTCGCTGCGTCTCCGAGTTCGACCACTACGTTACAGTCTTGGCATTCTCGCTTAGGCCACCCGTCTTCTTTGATTTTCAATAATATTGTTTCTCGTTTTTCCATTCCCATTTCAAAACAATCATCACAGCCTTTGTCTTGCTCTGATTGTTTCATCAATAAAACCCATAAAATTCCATTTTCTAAATCCACTATTACCTCATCAAAACCACTTGAATATATATACTCGGATGTTTGGAGCTCTCATATATACTATCTCATTTTCGTAGACCATTACACCCGCTATACATGGCTTTATCCACTGAAGCTGAAATCACAAGTCAAAGACACGTTTATAGCCTTCAAGAGTCTGGTGGAGAATCGTTTTCAAACACGTATTGGGACGTTATATTCGGATAATGGTGGTGAATATATAGCGCTAAGAGGATTCCTTTCAACCCACAGCATCTCTCATTTCACATCTCCGCCTCATACTCCTGAACACAATGGACTTTCTGAACGCAAGCATCGACATATTGTGGAAATGGGGTTAACGCTTTTATCCACAGCCTCGGTACCAAAGAAGTATTGGTCATTTGCTTTTGCAACAGCGGTTTACCTTATTAATCGTCTACCAACACCAGTACTACATATGCAATCGCCATTTCAAAAACTCTTTGGGACGGATCCCAACTATGACAAACTTCGCGTTTTTGGCTCCGCGTGTTATCCGTGGCTTCGACCATATAATCGTCACAAGCTTGAAGATAAGGCTGCTCAGTGTGCTTTTATGGGTTATTCACCAACTCAAAGTGCGTATTACTGCTTACACATACCCACTGGTCGGATGTACGTATCTCGTCATGTTCAATTTGACGAAGGCACCTTTCCATTTGCAAACCTGAAATTGAAAGCACCACCAACTATAACCTTTGATGAAGAACGAAATTGGGACTCTCATACAACTCTGGTTCCGTCGACGGTGGTCCCAAGCTTAGGTCCTCACCCTGCTCCTCCGCCAACGTCCGTACCATCTTCTCCGACTCAGGTATTATCTTCTTACTCTCCTCATTCTTCTTTCTCATCTCCATCTGAGCCCACTGCTCCATTACAAAATGGGTCGAAACCCATGGCCCAGCATCCTCTTATATCTCAGCCCACAAACCAAACTCAAATCCCTAACCAATCTCAGCCCATAAACCACATAAACACAAATGAGCCCACATATCACACTAACCACACCGACAACATAGACCAAACACCCCAAACCGAAAACACAAATCATATCGAACCGACCTCTCCTACAATCTCAACTTCCTCACCCACTGAAACTCCAAAATCCCCAAACACGAAATCCCTTAATTCCTCTCCGACAAAATCCCAGCCCCAATTCATAAACCAAACACCAAATCTCACTTCATCATCATCCCCAGTCTCACCATCGCCACCACCAAAACCCGTCCCACAAAGAATGGCTACTCGGTCCGTTCATGGAATTATTAAACCTACCAAGAAACTCAATCTTATTGCGGCTATCACATCACCTTCTGACATTGAGCCAAGAACCGCTAGTCAAGCTCTTAAGGATGAACGATGGAGGAAAGCCATGGGTTTAGAGTATAATGCACAACTAGACAACCATTCTTGGGATTTAGTTCCCCCACCACCACCGCAAGTTACTAGAGTTGGTTGCAAGTGGATCTTCACCAAGAAATATAATTCGGATGGCTCTCTCAATCGTCATAAAGCGCGGCTCGTAGCCCAAGGATACAATCAAAGGCCTGGAATAGATTATGCCGAGACGTTCAGTCCAGTCATTAAGTCGACAACGATTCGGTTGGTTCTAGGAGTTGCAGTTGGTCGATCATGGCCAATCAAACAATTGGATGTCAACAATGCCTTCTTGCAAGGTACCCTCACGGATGAAGTCTACATGAATCAACCTCCTGGTTTTATCGACCGAGATAAACCTGACCATGTCTGTCGACTTCGAAAAGCAATATACGGCCTCAAACAGGCCCCGAGGGCATGGTATATTGAACTCAGGAATTATTTAATCTCTGTTGGCTTTGTTAACTCTGTCTCCGATACGTCTTTGTTCATTCTGCAGCAGGGAAAATCCATAGTCTATATGCTTATCTATGTTGATGATATTTTGGTGACGGGTAATGACAATAATCTGCTCCAACATACACTTGATGCTTTAGCTTCGAGATTCTCCGTCAAGGACCCAGAAGATTTACACTATTTTCTGGGTATTGAAGCTCGACGATCATCTCAAGGACTGCACTTAAGTCAACGCAAATACATCAATAATCTCCTAGCTCGTACAAACATGCTGCTTGCAAAACCTGTATTGACACCAATGGCCACATCTCCAAAACTCTCACTCTATTCTGGTACGCACCTCTCCGATCCCACAGAATACCGAGCAATTCTTGGAAGTCTACAATATCTTTCATTCACAAGACCAGATCTTTGTTATGCGGTTAACAAGCTCTCTCAATACATGCATTCTCCAACCTCAGATCATTGGTCTGCCTTGAAACGCCTTCTTCGCTACCTAGCCGGAACCACGGATCATGGCATTTTTTTTGCAAAAAGGTACTACGTTAACACTTCATGCTTACTCTGATGCGGATTGGGCAGGAGATAAAGATGATTATGTCTCTACAAATGGATATATTGTATATCTTGGCTTTCATCCACTCTCATGGTCGTCAAAGAAACAAAAAGGTATTGCTCGCTCTTCTACTGAAGCTGAATATAGGTCTGTTGCAAATACCGCAGCTGAAGTCAAATGGTTGTGCTCACTACTTGGTGAATTGGGTATCACACTCCCTCACCCACCGGTCATTTACTGCGACAACGTCGGCGCTACGTACCTTTGTGCGAACCCGGTGTTCCATTCAAGAATGAAGCATATTGCCTTGGATTATCACTTCATTCGTAATCAAGTACAATCTGGTGCATTAAGGGTGGTTCACGTTTCAACACATGATCAATTAGCGGATGTCCTCACTAAACCACTATCACGGATGGCGTTCAACAAATTCTCGTCCAAGATTGGAGTAACAAGAGTCCCTCCATCTTGTGGGGGCGTGTAAGAATATAATCATATCTCAAGAATCTAATCATATCACAATCACATTATCAATTCCATAGATCACGGTTCCATATATGTCAAGTGTATATTCATGTATTTACTCTGATTGTAATACCCTAGCTAATCGTCGTTGTATATATATGTGGTTCCTCTCAATGAATAAAATGATCTCTTACATAAACTTAGACTTCTGAGGTTGTATATAAGATTTTTAGAATCTACTAAGATAGAAACAAATCAATCACAAATCTGTATGAATTATAGACACAAATCAATCACAAAACCATAATCCGGTCCTAAGCAGAAGAAGAAGTTTTGGAAGGATCAAAGATCTGACCAACGAACAAAACAGATCCAGTTTTGTCTTCTCTAATCAAGAAAAGAAATGGATGATCCGCCACAAAATTTATCGTCTTCGGAACCAAGCACCTACCCATACGATACCTTACAACAGTAACAACAACAGCTTATGCACCATCTTCGTCGATCTCGACACAAGCCTTATGGAACAATGGAACTTCGAGCTTGAAAGCATTTGTCGCCTCAAACCCTAATTCGATCTTAAACTTTGGGATTCTAAATTCACCAACTTTGTCTTCCCTTCTCGGAATGTGACTATCCACGAATCCAGGAATAGACGCCATTCTCTCACCAAGATTATCTAATCCATTCTTGGCGTCCGGGAGATAGAAATACATTGAGAATTGGCGATTGATATCACCGTTTTGTTTAAATGGGAGCTTAAGGACCTTGAATCCGTCGTAGTCCGCTATGTATTGCTTCGAAGAGCTCTTGCACATGAATGGTACATAGACTGAGGTGCCATTGACAAGGTGAAAGTCTTTATCTTTTGTATACGACTTGTTGAATTTGTTTTCCCAAGCTCCCTTGAAGTACAATGCGTTTTCGTAAATCCACTCGGTGTCGCTTGTAACGGATCCAGGAGGAAGAATATTTTTGATGAGACCATTGGTGTGCTTTGAACCCCATGCATTCACCTCCTCGCGCACTTGTTCAGCTTGTAATTCAATATTGTATGGATTAGTTTCTTCAAATTTGTAAACAGAGTTTGTTTTTCAAAGCAAGCCATGCATGTATATATATCTTCTTCTATGATCAGAGTTAGGTCAATAAGTTGATCTCTATTTCCACTCCTGTTTCGTATCACTCAAGATTTGGATTCCAAGTACTATGTTCTATATTTTCACACAAAAGTCTATAACTAATCTAATCAAAACAAATTAAAAACCGAAAAGTAGAGAAAATGTTGAAATTAGATACTAACCTTGGATCGGAAATCGACTTGAGCAAAAGTAGCCTTGAAGAAATTCTCAAAGAGATCTTTCAAAGAGGGTTTAACAGAAAGCGTTTGCTCCATCCACACTCCATTAACCGCAGAGATCTTAGGGCCACCGCTCTTGCTGCCATCCGCGAGAACCAAAGAGGCCATCTCGCGGAAAACAGCGTTGAGCTCATCAGTTGAGGAAGATTTAAGGAGGGAGATGATGTCTGATCTTAGGGTTTTGTTTTCGGTGGTAGCAGCCACCATGGTGAGAACCACGTTGATTGATGCAGGAGAGAAAACGAAATTAGTCTCTTTTGCTTCGGAAGAGATTACTTTCTCTGCAAGGAACATAGCGATGTCGTTCTGATTCTTCATCGCTTCTTCCACATCAATCTTTTTTGCGATTTCTGATATGCTAAGATTTTTTTTCTTCTCTATTGGATCCATGTTTGAGTTTTGCTGAATTAAGAGCAAGAAACGTGAAAACTGTTATCAGAAGACGAAAAAAATCCAATATTCTGAAAATTTGCTTATTGCTCTGATGATTCAAGGGATACATTCATATTTTTAGGTTAAAGTCCTAACAATTTTGTAAAAAGGAAATTTCCTATTTCTAAACTAAAAAGCTTCTACACCCAGAGATTTGGGGTTCGAATCCCAGAAGATGCGATTTATTATATTTGCAGATTAATGGAGACAACCTTACAGGAGGTCTTCAGCTTGAAGCAGGGTAAACCCGTATGGCGTGGCGTGGATCAAGACGGAAGACATGCTCGTTGTAGAATCGTTGATGTAACAATTTCATAATTTGTAATAAAAATAATAAATCCAGACGTTAAAAAAAAAACTAAAAAAGAAAAAAACAAAATAATTTCCAAATTAAAAAATGTAATGTTTTTGACTATATATATTCTATGCACGAATTAAAGGTACAATAAATTTTGCTAAAATAACATATTATTAAATATTTCCATAAGAAAAGTACAATAACATTTTTGTTTTCTCAAAAATATTATTATATAAAGATACGTAAATTTGTAGTTTTATTGGTTATTAGATTAACTTAATAAAATCTTTATAACACAGATAATAATTTTAAAGTTTAATGTGTAGATGTATTGATTCTTATAATTTTTAGTAGAATCTTATTATATAAAGTAGAGTTTGTCAAAATTGTAACTCATGAGATCTTGCCACGTGTCTAATATCTATCAAGATGATGACATGTGTAAAAAGAATAAAAACGGAAAACTAACAAAAAAACTGTTAAATAATTAAGTAAATAGTGAAAAGAAAAAATTGTGATAGTTTAACTTAATTAGAAAAAAGAAAATAGAAAACTAACAAAACAAATTGTTAAGTAACTAACTAAATAGTGAAAAGAAAAATTCTAATAGTTCAAACTAATTAGAATTTTTTTGAATAATAGTTTAAAATAATTAGGAAATAAAATAAAATTTATAATCCAAACTACATATATAAAAAATTAAGAAAGAAATCGAGAAGATATATAAGTGGCAAAAAAAACTGAAAATATAAAACGAATAGTTAGTAAAAACATTAACCTAAAGAGATTATAAAAAATAAAAAAATAAAAATTATAGAGAAAATAAAAAAATCTTATTATATAAAGAAGAGGTGATTTGAACTAATTTATATTTTCTATCTTGTGCTCTTAAACTGTTTTGGCTTCTTCTCTTCAGAACCAAATCCATTTGGGTGGCTTATATCAAAACGTGATTACTTTTGGGTTATGAAACACAAACAAACTCACACTTAGATCTTTAAACAGATTCTCAAACAGAGAACTCTTGCTAGTCAGTGGTTCAACACTATATTGGCAATGGGAGGCGATGCAATTTGTGGTTTAACTCATGGATTACAATGGATCCTCTAATCTCCTACATATGTTCTTATGGTCCAAGATAAACTGGAATCCCTCTATCTGCATTAGTTCATTTGGTTTGGCGGCAAGGCAACTAGATACTACTGCATGCTAGATTCAGAAACGTTGAGACTATGTTTATACAAATCACTACTAGCTCTAGAGGGCCAGACCTGAAATTTTGGAGGCCGTGAGCCGAAATTTTTCTTTTGAGAGTTTTTTTTGCAAAAATAATAAAATTTGAGGGTCTTTACCTAATACTTATAAACTGCAAAAATTTGGGGGCCTAAAGCCCATACTTCTCAGCCCTATGATCAGGCCCGACCCTGATCCACCTGGATTCCCCACTCTCTGAAGAATCGTCGGCCTAGACTCTCAAAGGTGTAAGATCTCAACACTTGAACACAAACCAAATGTTCCACCTAATCAGAGAAAGAAGACCTCTAATCACTTGGGCTAAGCTATGTTGGTTCAAACATAGCATCAATTCCTATCTTGGTTATTCTTGCACAATCGATGCCCAACCAAAGACCGTATGATTGGGTGGAGAATCCAGGTTGATCCGGATTGCCTTCTCTGGTAACAACAAACTTCGATATTTACTCCTTCTTCTTCGAGAGAAATGATGGAATTCACCGGAACCAAAACTCTTCAATTGACACGATCTCTCACCGTGTGAAAAATAGCTTTCCGATCACGGAATCTCCAGAGAGCAAACGAAATATGCAGCTTGGTTATTCATCATCATCACCGACTACTTGCGACATATTGACTCCTCCTCTGATTGGGGCTTTTACAAATTACTTTTTATGGGCTTGTGCTTCCGGATAAGATATACCATAGCGCAAAAATGCTACTATTCAATCTTAGAGGGTGTTATTCAATGGTGGATTTTAATGGAGTTTAAATCCAAGAACGACCCATTGTTATTCAATGAAGGATTCATTAATAGAGTTTAAAATATAGTGTTATTGGTTCTTATATTTACAAACTTGTGATTAAGAGAATTTAAAATCTAGTGTTATTGGTTCTTATATTTACCATCTCTTCATTGTTAAAGTTTGAAATCCATTGTTATTCAATCTAAGATTTAAAATGACAAACAAAAATCTTCTGTTATTCATTTTTCATAGATTTTTACTAATTGATTTAACATAGTGGAGTTTCGGTGGTTTTGATTCTAGATTCACTTGAAAATTCTATCACTCAAAATTCCACCATTTTGTTTGGATTTTTATAGCCAATTTTGGTATCTCAATAAAAACAAAAAAAATCTCAAGATATCACACCATTTCCACAGCACAACTTTTTCATCTTCTTTATCGATCCATGATGTAATGAGAGATGATTCCATTTTTCAACCTTTTCTTTCATCATGGATCTTTATTATATCTATTATTGACTAATGACTATCATCCTAGAGTTTACGTAATGGAAGAAAATATTCAAAAAGAAGATGATTCAGATTAAAAAAAGAAATACTCAAATAAGATCTTACTATCACACATTTCGAGTGATATGGCTAAAATATATTTTTATAATTTATAGTTATGCACTTTCTTGTTCTTAAGAAACTTCTTACGTTGATCGTCTTAATATATTTTCCAAAAACTGCTATGTAGCCGATAACAACAAATCAATTAGAATATCATCACTTGGGAATACAAGACGTTTTTGTTAGCATGTCGGTGAAAAAAAGGCTAGGGTGGATTCAAACATCGATGGAGTGAATGTGGTTTTTATGAGTTTTCTTCTCTTTGATTTTTTTTGGGTTTGTTATCTTTTATTTGATTTTTGTTTCTTCGTTTTATTAGATTTCACACTTTGAGCTTTACAAATCATTTGCGAGGTATTCAATGGATGAATTCAATTCTATTATAATCCATATACGATAGATTTTATAATTAATAATGATTAATTTTACATCAACCAAAATCAAATAAAATCTATATGGATTCTAAATTTAATGGAGTTGATTTAAACTTATCCATTGAATAAGACCCTCCTTGTTTTTTCTTATGTAGTTGGAAATTGTAATATCCTAAATGTAATAAATACAACCAGCTATTAAATATTTCCATAATGGAATCATAATCCTCAAAATCACATAAATTGCATGACCCTTTGCAACCACAACAACTAACTCATCACATTATTTCTATTTTGATTCTCCAATATTTATTAACTACTTATTAAATAATCAATTCCAATTCCAGAATTGAACAATTGTCAATATATCATAAACGCACATAGTCATTCGTGGACAATAGCAGTCAGATGCAAACGAACTTGGATGGAATCGTCTATTTTAAGTCATTATTTTCTCGACGTCGGTCCAATTTAGTTATATAACAAGAAGAAGAAAAAATGCATAAAAATATCTTCATTTCATTATTTGAGAATAATTCTTTAAGCAAAATACGTCACTTTCATGTAATTGTAACCTCTCCTTTCCTTACCAACCCCACACCCACATCAAGCCCAAAAACCCCACCAAATAATTAATCTATATGCCCCTAAACTTCTTACTATTTTCGATTTTCACCCCACAAGTTTATTTAATACACAAATTTCCACAATTTGTCCAAAATAATCATCTCAACGTGAAAACTTTTTGCAATATTCCGTAAAATTACAATAAAAAGAAGGGCATATTCTAGAAATATCTATGCCTCTTTCCCAGCAATTATTTATAAAAATAAGCCAAAAGAAGACCTTATACTTTTCAGATATTAATCCAAAAACCCAGTCTTTTCAAAAATAGCATTTCTAACCCTACTCAGATCTCTTCCTTTCAATGTCCTCCCAACACCTTCATGCACTGAGAACGAAGCCATTCTCGTCCTCGCTAAATACTCATGCGGCGGTAATCTTCCACCGTCTATACAATCTTCTCCGTCGTCGTTGTTTTCGATGCTTCTACGACGACTATGACGATTCTCTTCCCGGAGAATCTTAGACCAGTCAGGTACGTTCATCGGAAGAGAACCAATAGTCTTCTTCGTCGTTACCGGAGACGATCTAACGGATTGTTTGATTCCGTTACGGAGTTTCCTACGGAAATCAGGTGAATCGGAGTACAGATCGGACTCGTCGAACTCGTATCCTGAATCGGTGGCGATGTGGTAAGATCGATCTGTGGGAAGGAAACGATGACTTTGACGTGAGTGATAGGTTTTTGCCGTCGCCATTGAAAGAGAAGAAGAAGAAGTTTTTTTTTTTTAATTTGAATTTTGATTTTTTATTTGGTGTGTGAGAGAAGTCTTTGAGAATTGAGAGGTGTCTCTCTGCTTTTATAAATGGATAAGGGACCCACTCAGGTAACAAGACGTAATTACCCTTTTTCGTGGGAGTGGAATATTATTGTTGTAGCATTTACTCTCAAACTTTTTTTTGTCTATAATCCCAACTCATTGTTTTAATCTAAATAAAATTTTCTGGTTAACTTTATTTGCAATGATATTTACAGTAGAAATGATATTTGTGTTTGTTTGAATTGATAACGTTTTAATGTCTAAATACAAAAAATCAAAAACAATGCGTGTATCTATCCTGGAAAAAGGCCAAAATCATAAACAAATAGTGCGTCGACGCAGTGGATGTCGAAATATCCGATTTTTTTTTGGCTTTTTAGGAGCCAATGATATTTTAGCTAAATTTCCAAATTTTTGGTTTTCTTTTTTTTGCTAAAAAGCTTCAATTATTAAGAAAATATCTTCCTTTTCGTTACTAAAATTATCTTCCTAAATTTACTAAAAATATTGCAGATTCGCAAAGAATATGGGGAATGTTCGAACTTCTAAGTTTTGAGTAAAGTTAAGTTTCACTAATGACTCGTCCTAGATTTATTTTCTCGATTTTTTCGCAAAATTTTGTTCCCTAAACGGTGATTTTTAAAATCTTGTTTTACAGTTACATAAATGACAAAAGATTACAGTTACACCATTTTTTTTATTAATCTATAATTCATTCATACTTGTATTAAAAGATAAACATGTTGAATGAATGGTCTTCCTTTTGATGCTGATTTTGCTGACCGACGTTGGTTTGAGTAATGGAGTAATTAAGTTGGCAGTGAATGGGCTTAGGAATAGAATGATTAATTAGGCCTAGGCCCGTTTTTCTGTGATACTTATTATACATTAGCCTCTCCTCTACTTGAAATGCTTATATTTTGTTTCTGATGTTTGATAGGTATTAAATAACCTCATTTCACTTAGGCGAATCTCTTAGTTCAATTTATGTAGTTGATCTGCTAAATCGAATCCTAAAAATATTTGAGTTTGAATATACAACGGTTCAAATAATCTAATGGATAAGACTACATATAATTGATCTTCGCCTTAGGTGGCCTGGCCAAATACTATAATTTTTTGGAAGTTTCTGACTAAATTTAACAAAGAGATAGTACATTATACTAAAATTTGCGAAAGTAATTATGAACTAGTTTTCAAATAACGTTAATAAAATTATTACCTTAAAATGTATTTTTAGTTAAAAAGTTTGAATATGAAAATCCCAACACGTTTTTTTGTTATTTTTATCTTTCGGTTTATCTTTTTTTAAAACGCCAAAAGAAGTTAGTGAATTGTCATTTGACAATTTGATTGCTTATTTCTATTTCAAAAGTTCTACATATTGATCGTAACGAAATCGTGAAGGTCAGCTCTTCACGTGTAGCCCACGTGCCGATTTCCCGCATCAGCTATCGCACGCGACGCACGGTTCACATTAGAGCCCACACCATTGTAGATCCTGTGTTTCGCTCCGTTCCTTGTAACCCTACGTATCGTACGTGGCAAAATCCTATAAGTCATACGCTTTTCGTAACCGCAAATCTAGCGACTTTTTTCCCCCTCACTCCAAAAACTAACTTCAGTTTTTAATTATTATCTCTTCTTCTTCTTCTCCAGATCTCTCTCTCTACTTAACTCATTTCCAGATCTGAGAAGAAAACACAGATTTCAAAAATGAAGCTCATCGGAATCATCATCATCACCATTACGTCTCTACTAATCCTCGAACTCGTCTCCGGTGAGATCCCGACTAAAATCTCCCCCGCTCCGTCGCCAGATCTATCCGCCGCCGATGACTCTTCAGATTCGCCTCCATTCCACGCGCCTACACTCGGATCTCCTCCTCCCTCTGCAAACTCTCCTTCTCCGAATGACTACTCTTCACCTCCGCAACCGAAAACAGAACATTCTCCATCTCCATCTCCGTCGGATTCTCCATCGATCTCTCCGCCGTCACCGGATGATGATACATCTCCTTCGTCTTCTCCGTCTCCGTCTCCGTCGTCGGAAGCTAGTGATTTGAATCATAGCGACATTGTAGGGATGGAAGAGAAGGCGGCACCATCGGGAGGCGGTGGAATGAGCGGCGGAACGAAAGCTGGGGTTGCGTTTGGAACGATTGCGGCGGTTTGTGTGGTTGGATTGGCTGGATTTGTGTACAAGAAACGACAGGATAATATTCGCAGATCTCGCTACGGTTACGCCGCTAGAGAGATTCTCTAGAGAGAGAGAGAGATTTCATTTCTTTTTTTAGTTTATTTTGGGTTACTTCGAATTCTCGAAAAAACATTTATTCATATAAATTTTTTAAAGCTCGTATGATTTTTTGAAGTTATTATTGTTATTATATATGATTAAATCATTGATAAGTAAGTAAGTAACTTCTATATTTATGTATGTGGTGTTTGATAATTTGATGCATTTTGTTATATAGTAAATGAAGTTTGGTCATTTATTTGGGGAAAAACGATTTAATCGTGAATTATTTTGTTAGATTTTTTGGCTTGCTAAGACCCTCATATTCTAAGTTAAATAATCCTAATTCTCCCCATCTTATGACCAACGACTTACCCGCTATTTTCTAAAATTAAAAGTTAAAATAGTGAAAAAGTTACAAATTCTCACTTTCTGCTACCATAATTATCATAGTTTCACTATGTTCTTCAATGTTCGAAACGAGGCAAAATCGGATTGATTTGGAGAGGTCTTCAATGTTCCCAAATTTGATTGCAGTTTTTTTTTTTTAAATACAACGACCTCGTGGTTGGTGTAGATGTTGGTATGGTTTGCTCCCAGTGGGACTATGTGCGCCGTATCTTCGACTGACCTGTTGGTGTTGACCTAGTTTTTGGAGGGTTGGTGTTGACCTGTTGTTGCTTGTATCCTTTTTCTGATGGTGTAGCGTTTGAGTGTTTCTGGCTAAGCTTCTTGATTCGAAGGCTTAGCTTTTGGTTCTAGAGGAGCTAGTATGATCATTAGCGAGTTGTGTTGTTTTTAGATTTTTATTTAGCTTTGTGCTAGCCAACGTTTTTGGTAGAGGAAGCTTGCGCAATTCGTTTCTATTGATTATGGGGTTTCTTTTCGGGTTGAGCTCATGGAGTTGTGCCTCTAGTCGCTCGCATTTGACGCAGGAGGAGTTGGTGCTCGAGGTCATTGATTGCCTCTCCGTTGACATCCCCTTGTTTGGACTTCTTTGAACGGCTTCTATTGCTCGGAGTCTTGGTCTTTGTGGTCTTACCGCTTACCTTTTGAAGGCTCTACAATGCATCGGATAATGAAGGAACATTCAACATCGTAATAGCTTCTCCTTGCTCCATTTACCTTCGGGTTTATGTCGAGCGGTGAACCGAAAATCTTTATTGATCTATGTCTCCATGTTTTTAACTTTTTTTGCCATGGATTCATTTCTCTAGGTTTATAATCAACATTGTAAGCCTAATCTTTTCATATTATATGAAATATTTACCATTTAGCAAACACAAATACAACGACCTCGTATATGACGTGTTTAACAATCCTACGTATTATTCAAAATACAGTCGTTTTGTTGGCCACATCGGATCCTGTTCATCATCCGTTAGCGGGATTTGAACATCCATTAATGGAATTTAATTTAAAACAATTAAAATAGTTGACTAATATAATCTAGGTCAATGCATGTTAAACACTAAAATTCTTTTTTGAGTATGAATTGAATTTTTAAAAGTTAGGTATAAAGTTAACGAGATACGAAACAATTAACATAGTTGACTAATATAATCTAAGGTCAATGCATGTTTAAGCACTAAAATTCTATTTCGGACCTGAAATTTTGAATTCTAAAAGTTCGGGTATAAAAGTTAAGGAGATTCGAAACAATTAACATAATTGAGTAACAAAATCTAGGTCAATGCAAGTTTAATCATTAGAATTCTATCTCGGGCATGAAAATTTGAATTTTTAAAAAGTTTGGATATAAATAGATACTATCATCAAATTCAGGTATGTATGTTTTTGTTGGGTTTATCTCAGGTATGGATCGACATTTTTCCATGTTTCGATTCTACTAATCAACAAATTGCAGGGTTTGATGTCTATGAGAATTACATTATGTTTGAAGAAACGAAAACAATAAAAAAAATATCACGAGTCTGTTAGATAAAAAAACCAAATCATGGATTAAGAAGCATTAGACAAGAAGGTATATGATATACTGTATATCACACCAACAATTACATTGCACAAGTAATTTTTAGCAGTATTTTCTCCAAGAGCACCCGGTGGTGGTCTGCAGTCATCATATGCCCATTTTCCAACAGAACGGCGCTTCGGATTCCAATATATTTCCTCGAGAAGACATCAACAAAATTGTCCAGGATGTAAGTTTTTTTGCCTATAACTATTAATTTAAAGTAGACCACTAGTAGTTTAAACTTTTAATGTTCATCACTTACTCAATAAACCTTCAAAATAATAGTTTTACCTAAATAAACCTTGAAACTAGCATTTTTGTTTGCGCCGTCGACTCGGTTAACGGAGAAGTTAATTCCATTCATAGAATAGTTATTTTCGTCTGTTTTTAAATAAAAGATTACATATGATTTTCAAAGCTTCAAAGTCAAACAGACACGGCATAACCATAATTCACAAGGACATATATTCACCTTGTATGAGGCCATAACTCTCAACCATAATTAAACGTGAAAGTCTTTAATTTCTTACTGATTATGAAAATAGACTACAAAATCTCTGGATCAAGTCTTTAATTAGTGAGGTCAATAGAACTAAATTCTTTATTAAGTGTCCCAATATTGTCATCTCACTAATTAACCCTATATTTTTTTGTATTGAATTGAATGTCAAATTTTATTCAAACAAAAAAAAACACGTTTTTTACATCTTGTGCATCAATCGTTTAAAAGAGATTTCCAATCCTATTTATACGGTTTCAAGCTCATGAAGCTTCTGCAGCTGGTTGTGTCACACCGTGCTTCATCAAAAGCTTAGTAAGCGACTCAGGTGAGTGGACATGGTACTTAACATTCCCCGATGGAGTAAGAAACACCTCAGCAAGCTCGAGCTTCTCAGATGTCAAGCTCGTACGGTCCATCGTCTTGCTCAAAACCTTGAGAGCAAGTTCAACCACCTCTTCCCTCGATGCATCATCCTTATAGTCTTGCTTAAGAATAGACTGAGCCGCTTGGTTATTAGCACCAACAGCTGCAGCTTTCCATCCACCGTAGTTTCCACTCGGATCACTCATATACAGTTGAAACCCGTGGTTCTTGTCCCATCCTGCAAAAAGAAAGGAAACTCCAAATGGACGGAGACCGCCAAATTGCGTTTATCCTTCTTTGTTATCACATAGAGACTGAACCAACTGCTCAACCGGCATTGGTTCTTGTTACATAAAGGTGTAACGTTGAGCTTGAACTCGAGTTGTGTTGATGAGTATGTTGGCATCAGACATTATACCAGCAACAACACAAGCCACATGGTCATCGATCTTATACATCTTTTCAGTAGATGTAGAGGTTTGAAGAAGTTTCGATGTGACTTTCTTCTCACCGATCAACACAACTCCGTCTTTTGCCAAAATCCCAATCGCAGAACCTATTGGGCCTTTTTAAAGCCATGTCCAACCCCCATTAGTATGATATTGTCCGCTTTGGGCCCAGAGGCAAAGCTCGCACGGATTTGTCTTTGGACTCCTTTCCAAAAAGCCTCATACTAAAGTAGGTTGAACATCTCCTTATATATTAGACAACTATTGTCTAAACTTCCGATGTGGAACTTGGATTGATATCCCAACAATCTCCCCCTCAAGCCAACTACCACATAACTCTTGTACTTCTCTACCTTAAACGAAACCTGGCACCTTCTTGTACCGTTCGTAGGTAATCTTTTTGAGGGCTCGACTCCCACAACGGATCTTTAGCCCACTTCTACAGGTCCACTTTTCTGAACCGTTCTGATACCATTTATTGGGCCTTTTTAACCCCATGTCCAACCCCCATTAGTATGATATTGTCCGCTTTGGGCCCAGATGCAAAGCCCGCACGGATTTGCCTTTGGACTCCTTCCCAAAAGGTCTCATACTAAAGTAGGTTGAACATCTCCTTATATATTAGACAATTATTGTCTAAACTTTCGATGTGGAATTTGGATTGATATCCCAACAGAACCAGCATTGCCAATTGCTTCCATAGCATACTCAACTTGGTAGAGACGACCTTCCAGTGAAAAGATCGTTGTGCGACTATCATGTCTCCGAGACATTCTGAAACAGCTGCTGCAACCAAGAAAACCAAAAAAAAAAACACCTAAACTGTATCAGTGAAGAACATTATAACAGATTCCTAATTCATTGTTCTGCATGATCAATTTTCCTCTAACTATTCGACAAAGAAGATAAGTAATCTAAAAAGCTAGGGTTGAAGTGAATCTCTGCACACTAATAACTCAGACTCCAATGGTCACAAAACAATCCAACAAAGACGAACATATCTCAGAAATTGAAAAAAACCATCTATAAGTAATCAAATTAGTGAGAAGAAAAAATTACCTGAAGAAATTTTGCTATGGCTCTTGGGTTCCTGGTTCTTCACTTCTTTGATTTCTGCTCGATAAAACGAAACTTGAATTGTTCGACAAGGCAGATAAAGAGTAAAGAAAAAGAAAACACTCATTTTCTCGATTTGGGCTCGAGGTTCTTGGATATGGGCCCAACAGATTATAATCTAAAGCCCATAGTCTTGGTAAGACTATCTAGCGTTGGAACGTGGTCTGATTTGGTAGTAGATTAGGATCCGCTTAATACGTGGGTATTAGGTATTAAAATTGATAATTTGTGTAGTTTTATACCCATATAGTTATATTTTAAATTAAAACCGCGTTAATATAATCATAAATTACGTTTTGTTAACAGTGAGTAAAAAAATCAATAATGAGTTTAAATCTTCAAAAAATATAAAAATAATTCATCTAAATGAATGATAAGGTTTTAAATCATATTTAAACTCTTATATTCTTTGAAACTGAATTAATTTTATAAATAAACATCAATTATTTTTTTAAAGTAAATTTTTAAATGAATTTCCTTACATATTTGATAATCTTATTATATAAAAGAGAGTTCGTCAAAATTGTAACTTACGAGATCATGACATGTGTCTAATATTAATTGAGATGTTGACATGCGTTTATTTTTAAAAGTAATTAAATAGAAAACTAACAAAAAAAAACTCTTAAGTAACGAACTAAATAGTGAAAAAGAATTTTTTTTATAGTTTAAACTAATGAGAAAAAGAAACTAAAAATGGAAATCTAACAAAACAGATATTAATTAACTAACTAAATAGTAAAAAAAATTATAAAATTTTAAACTAATTAGAAAGAATTATAATAGTCTAAACTAATTAGGAAATAAAATAAAATTAATAGTTCAAACAACATAGATAAAAAAATTAAAAAAGAAATCGAGAAGATATATAAGTGGGAAAAAAACAGAAAGTAAAGAAGGAATAGATATTGAAAAGATTAACCTAGAGAAAATATTTTATTATATAAACTTGGATGCATACCAAATTATAACTCACGGGATTACGACATGTGTTATTGTTAGTTTAGATTGAGATTAATAAAAAAAATTCAAATTTATATTATTTACTTTTTAAATCAAATAGTAGTCTAATTTAAAAGTAATAATAAATGAAAAGAAAATGTCAATAAGAAAAAAAAACAAAAAAATATAAAGTCGAAGAAACGAAATTAAGGAAAAAAGGTATAGTCATAACAAATAATAAGACAAAAAACAACATAACAAATAGAAAGAAGATAGTCAATGCAATTGGATAAAAAGAATTAAGTGTCAAAAAGAAAGATAGTTGTCATCAGAATCAAATAAACTAAGGCAAATAGGTTTCATGCCAATTAAAAAAAGAAGTTAAACATAAAAATGGTATAATTGTTATTATGTTCAAATAAGAAAATGTTGTTACTAAAAAAAGAAGAAGCATAAAATCACATTTTAAATTACCAACCAAAATCTATAATTTTATATAATACATGAAGACTGTTCATAATCTTAATATGTCCTCAGTTTATTTTATCTTAATCAAGTGAGTTATAAGTTCGGAGTAAAATGATACAATATGAAAATATTATTTATGCAATTAGAAAAAATTATTTATGCAATTAGAAAAAAGTTGTCTGATAATTATATGGATTTCAATTTAATTATAATTTTATGGGTTTTAATTTAGAATATAATTATACGGGTCATAACTACATAGATTATCAATTTCAATATCTAATACCCGCATATTATGCAGGTCCTAATCTAGTTTTTAAATAAAGATCCAATTACGAAAATTTAAACTTGAATCTCTACATTACAACAAGAATTTCAGAAAATACAATTACCTACACTTTGACAAAAAAAAAACAATTACTTACACTAACAAAATATTCTGAAAATAGGTAACATAAATAAAATTAGTACATTAACTCTATCATAAAATGTTAATATTTAGATATTTTGTTTCTAAATAATCACAAAAAGTGAGAAAATATATGTATATGTTATTTTTCTTTTCTTTTCTTAAATTTTAAATCTTATCTAAATTTTATAGTTTTCATTTTGTAATATATATATATTTTTACTTTTTTTATTTAATAGTTTCTATTTTTCTACTTCCAATATAGGTTGTGTGTAGGGGTGGGCATAATTCCCGTCCCATTCCGTACCGTCCCGTTCCGTCCCATATCCGTTCCCAAATTCCCGTACTATATAAGTCCCGTATTCCTATATGCGACAAGTTTTCAATTCCCAATTGGGAACAGCTGGGATGGGACGGAAACGGGATTTTCCGTAATCCCGTTTATATAGATATATATTAACTTAAATTATATATATTTATGTACGTATTATAGAATCATATAATATATTATGTCATATTAATACATAGTCTCACCTTTTTAGCACCATCCGTTGATATTTTTCAGCATTACCATATTAATTTTATTAACCAACAACTACTTTTATTTGTTTTTTTAATTCTTGTGTAGAGCTCTAGAAACAATCATTTGCCGTGAATGAAGAATGATACAAGAGGATTAACTCCTACTTGACTACTTTTAGAAATTTTCATATTATTGAATTGTATGCTTTGATTTAAGATATTTATGTGGTTTACTTTAAGTTTTGGATTCATTTTGATTAGACTATGGTTTTTCTATTTTAAATTTTAATGTTTATGAAATACAATGTATTTCTTTTTATCAACATGCTTTTGATGATTTGAAAAAGCAGGTTGAATACATATTTGCAATTTTTATAATTATTGTAACTGAATATATGAGACAAGTTATTTTATGGGAATTCCCGTACCGTTTCCGTCCCATCCCGTCCTATCCCGTTACCGTCCCAAAATCTAAATGGGATATAAATGGGACATATTTTTGTTTCCCAAAAATACCGTTCCCGTACCGTTCCCATAAAATCCCGTCTCATATTCCCGTTTGCCCACCCCTAGTTGTGTGTACTATAAATTTAGCAAATAATCCATTTCAATATCTAAATTTATTTTGCTCGACTATTTTTTCTTTTTATTTTGGTCTATAAATTTTGACCTTCACTTTTGTCTCATGATGAAAATATCACACTCGGCTAATATATGTTTGATTCAAATATTTTGTATTTTTTCGTCTATCGCATCTTTTTATCATTTGACATTATAACTTGTAAATATCAATACGGTATACGGTAAAAAATAAATGTTATTCAATTTTTTTTTACTCTTTATATATACACATGCATCTAACATATGCATGTTATTTAATTTCTTTTTTACTGTTTATACTTTTCTTCTTCTTTTTTCCTTATGACATAGAATCTTTATATTTTCAATTTTTTTAGTTTACACAAAAATGAAATTTATGAATGGTAAAAAATAAAATTATAATATATTACTATTCTATTTTGTAAATTTTCCTTTTTATGTGAGGTTTATAAATTTCTTTTTTATATTAGGGAGAAGGTATTAAGTGTTGGATAAGTCGAAGAATTTAAAATTTGATAAAATTTATATATGCTAACCTTTTCATCAAGTAGAAGAACTTTCATTCCTATAAGTACGTTATTTGCTTTAAGTTTTCTAGGCTCTCACTTTCGAAGAATACATGCAATAGTTCGACGGTAAACACAATTTAGATCTAATTGATATAAAATTAAATAGTTTTGACTGATTTATGGGACAGTGGTATTCATGATTTGTAAATAAAATTAAGGCTTTGGAGTGTACGTTAAATTGTGGGTTATTATATAGTTTTTGGATTTGTCTTTTCTGAAGTCATAACACTTTTTGAAGGTTGAACATATGTTTAGTTTTCCTTTTTAAATAATTTATGGTTTAACATTTATAAGGTTGAACGTATGTATACTTTTCCTTTTAAAATAATGTATGGTTTAACATTTATTTATTTTTTATATAAAAAGTTTCATTTTTGTGATATAACATTTCTTTTGTTTAACATAATGGTATTTATATTTTGTTTTTCTTTTTAATGATTTACCTAGGATTTGGTTTGACTTTTAGAAATATGTTAATGAAACAATAAGAAAAATGTTAATGTGTCTTTAATTTATTGGTTTAACATAATGATATTTTTATTTTTATAGTTGCTTGATTTTAAATAGAGTATTTTAACACGTGTCATCACCTAGATCGATAATAGACACATGTCGCGATCCCGTGAATTACAATTTTGACAAACTCTCCTTCATATAATAAGATAAGGTTAAAATAGAAAAGTTTACTAGAGCATGTATCATACTGTATAATATGATAGTAGAAGACGAACGAGATGGATATATACAATCAGATTGGTGTATCAAAATTCGAAGAAGGTGAAGGAAATAGAACTTCACAAGTGGATTTCACGTTTTTTACAGATATGCCTACAAATCTCGGCAAATATGATGGGAGTTCGAAATCGAGTTTGTGATAAAACAATACATCAACAATTGAAAGCTGATCTGGTTGAGTATATATAGCAAAAATTTGGTATAAGTAAAAATTACAACTAAATTTATTATCTTCTTGATCATTTTTTTGTATGTTTTATTTTGTTTTAGGTTTTTTTTCATTTCTGATAAGTTTTAATTGTTGCTTTTGTATGATTTGCTATAATAAGTTTTAATTGTTTTAATATAGCGTATGTTTCAAATTACATAAAATGAAATGTAAGTAATATTTTATAAAATGTAGTATTTTTCAATTTTTAAGAAAATAAAGTATATCTAAAATAACAAAAAAATAGTCAAATATAAATATTTCGTTCTTAAGAACCCGTTACAAAATCTAACCATTGGAAGGGATCAAAAATACAAAATCTAAAAAGCGTTCTATATTCTAATTAAAGCAAAATTTATATTAAAAATTAAGATTAAGAACTCCTAAGGGGTTTAGGGATGGAGATGGTATTATCTATCGAGTTGTCTAGGTCTCCAAATAGACCAAAATATTTTAGAGCCAATCCAAGATATAAAACTAGAACCGGCGCTACATAATTCGCCTAAACTAATTGATACATGATGATATATAATACCATTCGTCCAAGCTAAGCACATATGATACGTTAAATGATTAGCCCAAACATTTACAAGCTTATGAAATCAAAAAAATATCATCATGATAGCTGTGATGATATATACGACCCCTAGAAAAAAAATTTAATTATCCAAATTCACTTAGCCAAAGTGTTTCATATATACGACCCCTAGAAAAAAATATTTAGAAGATATATCAAAAATATATTTTAAAGATGAAATAAAATACAAAGAAACTTAGAGGATTTTAAGAGAGTTTAAATTTAACCAAAATTCACTGTTATTCAATCAGTGATTTTAAATCATATTTTAAAATTCAGTGGTATTGGATATGATATTTGTAAAATCATGTCTTAAGGATTTTAAAATCTTGTGTTACTCAATAAAAGATTTCAAATCTATAATTAAAATCCACTGTTATTCAACTTTAAATTTTTTTAGTAGTATTTGCTTTTTAATGGATTTAAAATCACTTGGGGATGAAGTCTAATGAACAAATAATTAAAAAGCAAATCTTAAGGATACTGCATATATTTTTAGAATCCACCCAAATAAATTATATCAGAGTTTAAAATTTCAAGGATTTTAAAGCTTATGGAATTGACTTTAATATTATGATGAATATGTATTTTTCTAGATTGTGTCTATTTAGAGGGTGTTATTCAATGGATAAGTTTAAATCAACTCCATTAGATTTAAGAATCCATTAGATTTTATTTGATTTTGGTTGATTTAGAATTAATCATTATTGATTTTAAAATCTAATGTGTATGAGTTATCAAATACCTATAAAACATATCAATGACACCATCAACACTTATTAAACACACGTGACAAAATGCAAATGGATAGCATGTGGTCATCTCTAAGTTATCTATACGTACGTGCATTGACGTTGACCTAATCTTATTCACTGTGATCATTATAGCCCACCATCAAATAGTTACATGCATACACTTTGTCACTCACCTTCCTCTGTAAAAATTACACAAAGAAAATCTTCTCTAGTGATTTCCGCCGAATCGGACGTTCAATTTGATTCTCATTTGCAAAATATCCCACAAGCATCAATAAAATAAGGTTTAAATCTGAATCATCTTCTTCATGAATATTTTCTTCCATAACGTAAAATCCTACGATGATAGTAATTAGATCAATAATAGATATGATAAGATCCATGATAAAAGGAAAAATTGAAAAAAAGAAATTGTTTCTCATTACCTTGAAAGTGATAAGGATGGAGCGATGGGGATTTTGATAGCAGAAGGAAATGTGAAAAAGGAAGAAAATGGTGGGATTTAAAGAAGAGGAAAAAGTGTCGTGGTAAGGATGTGATATGTTGAGATTTTTTTTTAATCAAGTATATATTGAGATATCAAAATTGACTATGAAAATCCAAACAAAATGGTGGGATTCTGATAGATAGAATTTTAACGTGAATTAAGAGGCAAATCTATTGAAACTCCATCAAGTGAAATCAATTGGTAAGAATCTATCAAAAATGACTATAAATACAAGATCCAATAACACTAGATTTTAAACTCCTTCAATAAAGATTTTGTAAATACAACAACCAATAACACTAAGGAGGTGTTATTGGATGAATGATTTGAAATCAATTCTATAAGTTTTTAAATCCTTGAAATTTTAAACTCTGATGAAGTTTATTTGGGTGAATTCTAAAAATCTCTGCAGTATTCTTGAGATTTGATTTTTAAATATTTGTTCATTAAACTCTATCTTCAAGTGATTTCAAATCCATTAAAAAACAAATACTTCCAAAATCTTTTGAAGTGGAATAACAGTGGATTTTAATAATAGATTTGAAATCTTCTATTGAATAACAGAAGATTTTAAAATCCTTAAGACATGATTTTACAAATATCATATCCAATAATACCGGATTTTAAAGTAGGATTTAAAATCATTGATTGAATAACAGTGGATTTTGGTTAGATTTAAACTCTATCAAAATCCATCATTGAATAACACCCTCTAAATTTTAATAGAGTATTTAAATCAACTATTGAATAGCAATGGATTTGGAATAGATTTAAACTCTATTAAAATACATCTTTTAAATCCTTGTATTGAACAAAAGGGATGAAGTTATGTATATTTAGGCTTGATAAATCAAATTTGTGTTTTACTAAGTTCAATTATTTTAGTTAATGAAAGAAATCTGTCTCCATATATATTAAACACTTTGGCTAATTAAAACGTTTCTTATCCAAATATTAAACACTTTGAGTAAGAGAAATTTCTATGGAAGGTAAGATATATGAATGAGGGACACCTATTACATATATGTACTAAAATGTTATGAATATAATCAATATACATTGCCTACCCAAAAACTATCCATACACGAATTATAAATACTAATGGAACAAATTGTGTTTTTGATATAAAAAACAATCCATACAAACACTAAACAACTAGTGGAAGCATGCAAAGAATGTGGATGACGATCATGTTAGCTTTGATAATGATACTATCAATGTCTATACAATCAAAGGGAAATGAGAAAAGAAATGATATTGCACGTCCTTCATCATCGGCATTAGCACCTCAATCAGAGCAAGGATTATTGCCTAAACCTTTCGGTTGTCTCTCCGATGTAAGAACAGTTCCGAATTGTGTAAAAGCAGTGAGAAGCTTCAGACTCAGAGAGGTCACAAGGGAGTGCTGCACCGTCCTACTCAAACTTCCCGAAGATTGTTTTGGATATTTGTTTTCTATAAAATTCATTTATCGCCTCGTCCTTAAGATTACCTGCAAATTACTTGGTAACACTTGATAGGATCTTTGTACATTTACTTTAATCAGTGTCAACAATAAGTAGGAATACTATTTATGGTAAACATAATTCATGGACTATGTATTTCATAAGATGATATATAAAAAATATATATTTTGATTCCTCCGAATTTGTTCTTGATCCAACTACGCCTAAAACAAAAGATTTATAATTTTATATCAAAATCTTTTAGCCTTTTTATTAATTTTATTGATATTTTTTTTGTTATAAGGGAATATATATTTAGGTTCAATCATAATCTTATGTATTTGTTAAATCTTAGCTATTGCGTGGGTGGACAAGCACAAGACCCCTTCAAAGTTAAGAGCATCCACAACGGTGAGATATTGTGGATATCATCTAATATAATTTTTTTTTATAAATGATTAAAAAAATTGGGCTTTTTCGCTTTTGGGCTTGAGTTGTCTCAATTGGAAGAGTTATTTGAGATATGTTCAAAGGACACGTGACGACGTCGGATTAAATCAAAAAGAAAAAGGAAAATAAATGGGAGAATTGTCTTCTTCTTCTCTCTCGATCGACCACGATTGAAGAATAGAGTTGTGAGAGTAGTTGGTCTAAGAATCGATTTTCCTAAGCACATCGATTCTTATTCTTGCTCTTCTCAATCTTCCACCAAGTTTATTATAGAACAAGGTAATTTTTGATTCGATTGGTTTGGAAATGAGCTGTTTAGTTCAGGGAGATACTCGGAAGCAAGTGCAACTTATGGAGATGGTCTCAAATGCGATGATTCCAACTCGGTTTTGTACTGTAATAGAGCAGCGTGTTGGTATAAACTCGGTTGGAAGAAATCTGTTGAAGATTGTAACCATGCACTTAAAATCCATATTAATTACATTAGGACAATTTCCAAAAATAGCACTTTTTAAGTTTTTTTCCAAAAATACCACATTAAAAGTTTTTTTTTCCAAAAATACCACATTTTTTCCAAAGTTCCAAAAATACCACTTTTTTTAAAATTCATTTTTAACATTCAAAACTAAACCCCAAACCCAAACCCTACCCCCTAAAACTATACCATAATTTTGGAATAGTTAACCCAAACCCAAAAATTTAAATTCTAAACCTTAAAAATCAACTTGAAAAAAAGGTGGTATGTATTTTTGGAAAAAAACTTTAAGGTGATATTTTTGAAAAAAAAACTTCAAGGTATATGAGGGAATGTCTCATTACGTTAAGGCACTTCTACGAAGAGCTGCTTCATATGGAAAGGTAATACTATAACTTTGATCAGTTATTAACCGAGTTTTCTTAGTGTAGTTGAATGACAATGTTTTGTTAAATTATAGCTTGGTAGGTGGGAGGATTCGGTTAGAGATTATGAGTTCTTGAGAAGGGAACTTCCTGGAGATAGTGAAGTTGCGGAGTCTCTAGAGAGAGCGAAAACCGCGCTAATGAACCGAAGCCAAGAGTTTAAAAGCTTAGGATTCAATAACGAAGTTGAAGTGGTTTCTACTATGGATAAGTTCAAGAACGCGGTATCACTTCCCGGTAAGTTTAAACAGAAACTCCAATTTAGCTGAAAGTTCGAGATCTTGTATCGGTCTTACTGAAGTGGAAATGTTTTCCTCCAGGTGTCTCTGTGTTTCATTTCAAATCATCATTAAACCAACAATGCAAAGAAATCTCACCATTCATCAACACTTTATGCATCCGGTATCCATTAGTACAGTTCTTCAAGGTAAAAACAAGTTTATATCTCAGCTTCTTACTAAACTCCGTCTCGCTATGTTCTAACCGAGAAACTGAAATGTTATTAGGTGGATGTTGAGGAGACCTTAGCGTTGGCAAAGACGGAGAGTATCAGGAAAGTTCCAACATTGAAGATATACAAGAATGGAGACAAAGTGAAGGGGATGATTTGTCCAAGCCACCAGTTTCTAGAGGACACTATAAAGCATTTCCTCTTATAATTCGAAAAGCCTATCATCATTCTCTTGTTCCTTATAATTTGATCCGAATAGCCTATTTAAAGACTTGAGAAAGAAAATCTTATGAAAGATGTGAAAAGAGCTATATTCTATCAAATTCATCAAATTAGGGCATCATTAACCATAAAACTCATCAAGTTTCTTTAAATAAATTATTTATTTGATTTAATTGTTTATTTAAATATTAAAATAATAAAAGAATTAATGAGCCAATCAAAAGAGAACACCTAAGAGAGAAGGAGTAGAAAACCTAAAGAGCTGTATCAGCGCATTGAAATTTTAATCAAATATCTTCCTTTCTCTCTCTTACTTTACTTAAATGAATTGAAACTCATCAAGTTTTATTGTTAATGATGCTCTTATTCATTCTTTTTTTTCTTTCTACGTACTAGATATTCATTTTGGAGATTGACTCTGTTTGCTTTGGCTATTTCACTAAATGTGTACATTTTCATTAGGATTCAAGAAATGCAAGATTCACTCTTGGCTTGTGTTGTGTATAGTATGCAACAGATCTTGATTTTGTGCATGCTAGATTCTGTTTGGTCTCGCTGATTCAATCAGAAAGAAGCATAAAGATGATTGATCAAAGTGAGTATCACCGTTGCACACACAAAACTAAAAGCTTAATGAGTCTCAAAAGTTAAATTACTAATAAAATTAATTTTGTTGGTATCCACTTTGTATCATGGTTGTGGATGCTCTAATGGAGGTCCAAAACGAATTTGAAAGTTTCTGTTTTTTGTTTTTTTCAAATTTATAGAATTATACAGTATTAGGTTTTTGGTTGATCTATTTTCATGTAAGAACTATTTAACAATATATGCTGTCTAAATAACGGTTTCTTTATATCTTTTCGGGGAAAAAAAAAATGAAACGACGAAACCTATATTTGCCCGATTTAAATATTACTCCATCTGTTGCAAAATAGTTGTCATTCTAGACTTTATTTTTTGTTTCAAATTAATTGTCGTTTTACCTTTTCAATGCATATTTAGGCTTTAAATACCAAATTTAACCTCAAGTTTTATGAAGAATAGCAATAGTCAAATTTATTTTTAGGGGTAAAACATAAATTCTAATATGTTTTTTTAATATACGTGAAATCACCTAGAATGACAACTATTTTGCAACGGAGGGAGTAAAAACCAACCTCGGGTTTAGTTGCTGTTTGAGAATTACATCTTAATCATCTAAAAATGATACTAAACCGGATGAAGATCCGATTACGACCTGTTAACAACACCAAATCAAAACCCCAATTTGAAGAAGCCCAAATCGAAAATCTCCAAACCTAACCACCATCCCGAAATTGAGAAATCTGATATCAAAATAGATTTTTTTTTCCAATGTGTTTAGTCCTTCGAGATGGGCAAGACGAAAGAGGATTCGTTGATGAAGCAGTGGAACGAGATAAATTTCAAATCGAGCAGCTTACACAAGAGTTTGAAGATAAACCTTCAGTTCGACACGATGTTTGTCCAGAGAATGAGACTGATGAATACGAATATGTTCTAGAGAGAGAGAGCGCACACATATGAGATGTGGTGATGGGAGAATATACCAAAATCAGACACTCTTTAATGGAGTAGCTTTCGAAAGGAGTATCGTCGACTATGCTCTAAGAACAAGATGGAATCTGAAACAATACTTGTATGATAACTGATAAGGATAAAATTGGTTCTAAATGTGCTAGTCGTGATGTTGAGGCCGAGGGCTATCAATGTGATGTAGAAAACGCACTAATTGGCTGTTGTTTTAGCATGGTAAAGGCCCGTAAAGCGACGAACACTACCGGTTAATGGTTTGGTTCAGTTGTTGTATGTACCAATATATTTCTTTTGCATATTACATATGACCAGTGAAATATCTACTAACATGAAAAATATAAAAATATTGTTACATACAAAATCTTCAAAATGCAAATTGTTACGTAAATAAATAATTCCAATAACAACTATTAAAATTTTAACATTAAACATAAAAAATAAAATACCTAATTAAAGTTTTCACTTTCACATAACCTACGTACACAGTTTTCCTCGCTTCTTTTAGGTCCTTTCAAAATTAAAGCATGAAATAATTACAAGAAAAAACAAAGAAGGAAGAATAAGAAAAGACATAGTCGTATGCTTTACTGTGCCATGCATGGTCAGAGGTTTCGCCATGCATGCAGGAGTGGACCCGAACAGCTTACCATCTTCGTTAACCGAGCGGACCCATTGTGCTGCACCGAGCTGACTCAGAGATACTCTCCGAGTCAAAAATCTCATCTTCCACGTTTTTTTCGTCTTGTGCTGCACAGCGTAAATTTTACTCTCGTCAATTGAATTACATTTATCCATTTAGAAATTATCACAAACAGAGGAATCCATTTTTTTTTTGAATTATCAGGAGGTTCCGGCCAAAGCCTGTATTTAATTACCAGATTATTGATTCATGTTCGCGGTTGGTGTGTCGTCGGTACTGGCTGGAGGAGACAAGTCGGGAAGATTACGGTTTACCATCAATAATGGCCAAGAACGTTGTTGACTTCCCACTCCAAGAAAGTCTCTAGTGAAGCCTCTTTCATCAACTTCTTTAGTGTTGCTATTTTTCTCCGTTTGCTTGTTGTTGAAGATGGAGGAAGTCATTAGACCAAAACCCGTGCTGTTGTTGGAGCTTGAAGATGATCTCTTTGATCCCATTTGAGCTGCTTTCTGTAGCAATGCTGTGGCCGACATTGTCCCTACTACTTGTCCACCGTCTTGGTTGTGGTTGCGTGGTTCCAAAGAGAACAAAGAACCATTAGTAATTCCCATCTTAGTCTCGTATTCTTCTTGATTCTTGGAGATTCCCCTTTGGAGAATGTGGTTGTTGTTGTTTTCGTTTAGTAGCCATTGATGAGATGATTGTCCTTGTAAATGCCAAAGATTTTGAAGCGAGTCTGATGCACTACGAGGCGATGGTGATGAAGAGGACGCGAAAACGTTGGTTGGTAAGGAATGCTGATTCGTGAAAGTTTGTCCCAAGAAGGAAGTAATGTTATTGCGATTGATACTGAAACCGGGTTGATCCAACTGGGAAGACGATGTTGTATTAAGTAGTTGATGTTGATGATTTGGATTGATTTCCGCGTCAGTGACATTGTTCAAATATGCGGGTGCGGGTGCGGCTGGTGGAGCTGAAACGAATCTAGCACTCTCTTCAGCTAAAGCATCACAGAATGCTCTATGTGTGATGAAACTATCTTTCCTGTTCCAATCCATTCATCAAAGAAATAACTAAATCAATAACGTTACATTACATATATAACCAGATATCCTAAGTCAATGCTTAATTAAACTGATTACCATAACATGTAACAGCCAACAAAAGATCTCTAGTTTCTTTTAAAAAAATTTGGCTTTGAAGTTTTGATTTACAGTTCTGAATCTTCAAACAGAAAGTCACACAAAGTCACAGCCATTGTAAAAACGGTTTTTGTTTTGAATACAAATTTTACATTCAATTCAAGAAAAAAAAGATTTATAGTTTCTTATACATCAATTGGTTAATACTTTGAAAATGTGTTTGTAATATAATATACCTGGAAAAAAGAGTACCGCAGTCACATCTGTACTCTCTAGTACCACAAATCTTGCTATGAGCTTTCCAATCCGACATGACAGCATATTTCTTGGAGCACTTGTCGCATTTCCACTTCTTCTCTCCATGTTTTCTACTGAAATGCTTCTTGATTCCAGTTAAGTCACCGAGGGCTCGAGCAGGGTCGTGGTGTACGCAGCTCTTCTCAGGACAGATATAGACTTTCTTCTTCACTTGCTCCTTGTTCGTCCTTTGCTTTAGCTTCCATGGAAGGTTATGGCCTCTCCGGTGAAGCTGAAGGTTCTGGTCTCTCTTAAACCCTTTGTTGCATACCTCGCAGATGAATCTGTTCGTCGTCATGAGCGAGTTTGGTGATAGACCGATGACTTCTGCATCTGGATCTGATTTGTTTTTTTTTTATAATTAATTTACCAAATTTAAAAGCAGAAAACAACAAATGATACAATCAATATGGAAACAAGAGATCCAAAGTTGGAACAAGAATATGGTTCTTGATCGAAAAATATAAAAGTAAATATCATTAAACCTATCAATTGTATATAATAGAATACACACCTGGATTTCCGGGGAGATTTCTCTTCCTCTTGGCTGAGTTTGAAGAGGTAGGATTAGGGTTAGTGTTAGGATCGGGGGTGATATGTTCTTGGTGAAGGACATAGCTTGGAAATGAGAGGTGATGATGATCATCTGGCATCATCATGTTGATGTTGGTTTAGTTGAGAGAGAGAGAGAGAGAGATAGAGAGTTTCCAAATTACAAGTAAGAAGACAAAACAGGTGGACAGAGAGATATACAGAAACACTCTTTAATTTGTCTCACAGTTCTCTACTAAATCAAGTAAAAATCTGAGAGCAAGAAGACAGAGAGAGTTATGAAGAATAAAACAAGTAAGAATGTAACTAATAATATATACATGTATAATATATAGAGAGTTTTTTTTAAAACACACCAAATTGAAAGATATATATTTCTTTAATTTTTTTAATTTTGACGCTCAAAAGAAATTATAAATAAAAATATATATATATATAATATTAGTATTAATTTATTGTATTCGTATGGCTGTTAGAGTACAAGAAACTTCAAATATTGTTTTGGAAATTTATAGAAGACAATAAGAATTTGGATTTTTCTTACAATAGTCATCGGTTTATGTACAACTAGACGTTTTATTCCAAATTAACGAATGTTTTTACGCTATTTTATCTAATATAAATCCCACAAGACTTATATGAAGAAATAGCACAAGATATTTCATCCGTTTGATGGATTGAAAAATGGGATGTTTCTCATTTCCAGGAAAGTTTCAAAAAAAGGTTTTGTTTTTTTTGGGTCGTCGGTATAATTTTTAATAAATATAAATTTTGTTTTATTATTTGTGATAGTAAGCTTTTGGGCATTTGCAATGAGTCCTGTAGGATAATACCAAAAGGAAAGCTGGCGAAGAGGGAATCTCTCTCTCTTCACACACGACTGTTCTCTTACAAGTCGGTCAGCGATAGACTCAAACTGGACCACTATATGTAACGCTAAGTATATATACATATACTCAAGTGTACGTACAAATGTATACATATATATAGTGTATCATCTTATGGTTGTATGCATGAGATGTGCATATACGGTGAACCAGTTAGATAAGTAATAAGTTTATACTAAACCGGTCTAACAGCTCCAATAATTTATATTTAAAAGAAAAGCAATAGCTAGTTAGTTAACAAAGAAAAAACAGTTAGGTAAATAACAAAAAGTATACATAATAGCTTCAACCAAGGTCCGGTACGAGTACAAACAAACACGAGTGATATGTTTCAAACCTTCGCGATATTAACAAAGAAATATGGCTGGAAAAAGTATAGTAAGAAAAAGGCTTTTTGGTGACAAAAAGAATGTATTAGTTGGAAGGCTTTTTTACGTTTTTATTTTAATCTTACTTATGAAAACTCTTTTAGTTGCAATTTAAGATCTTAACTAATAATTGAGCTCCTTTAGTTAAAATTCACCAATGGAGGTGGTCTAAGAACATAGGTAAGTTCATGATATTAATCCATAAACAACTTCTCTTTGGAGTTCTAAAATAGATAGTAGTGAGGAGCGACAAAGTATGTGATGGATCCCACCAAAAAGGGAGATAGATCTCATCTTGAGTGTTCAGACAAAGAGATTACTGCTCTCTCTGAATCTTTTCTTTACTGTAGTTTTCATATAGGTCACAAGAATGATTTGAGCATTTTCAGTGAGTTAATCTTGTATTTAAAATTAAAAACAGAATTTGTAGAATTGTTAGTGATCATGTAAGTATTAAATTGTTAAATTGTTAGTGATTGTTAGTGATCATGCATGTAGTATTAAATTGTCATTAAAAGTTTACATTTTCTGCGTAATGATTTGCGTACTATCTATACTGATGAATTAGATATATTTATCCGCAACTCTAAGTCTCTAACTTGCATCACATGAACATGAGCCACAAAAATTGCATACACGAGAAGGATATTTTTCCATTTAAATTAATTAGAGAAAATTATCAAATTTATCATTATTCTTAAACTTTCCTGAAAATCTACTTTTTATTTAAATGGTTTTCAAAACCTATGTTGCGGATAGGTTAATAATTTTATCATTTGTCTCTTCCCATGATCTTTCTAAGCGTGGAAAAGCACACATAAAACTAGTTGAAGAGTTGTTCACCTTCATCATTTTCTAGAGTGTCGATTTCCACATTAGACTTTGGGTTTACATCGAGTATTTGATTCTCATAATCTTGAACACCTTTACATGTCACTTATCCGTCTTTCCAAAAACCCAAAAAATATAAGACATTGACAGCATATCATAATCATATACAAGCTTTGTTTTATACATGTATTGCTTGATATCTTCATGTTTTCATGCAATACCATTATAGAAAAATTGATGGTCGTAAAAACTACCTCGTCTGATATGATTTTGGTCTCTCAGCTGAACATTTATACCTTCTTTCTCATCATTAATTTGCGTTGCGATTTGTATACACATTATCACAAATATGAGGTTCATCAAGAAAAAAACAACCAAAAAAATAAGTAATCAATGTGTCAAAGATGAAAAATATAAAGACGAGAAAAAATTATAAAAAAATCATGCAACTGAAAGAGATAGAAAATAATTTAATAATTTGTATCCTCACAAATACAAGATATATGTGGATAACAAAGTTTTAAACAAATACACTTATTTTCAAATAGTAACCATTAATATTAAATAGACAAAGAATCATGTACATTTTAGATTTATTTTTTGTGATAAAGAATAGAGTTACCTCAAGAGTCGAGATATTAAATTATTTGTTAACAATTAGAGTTTTCAAGAATCGAAAATCATTTCTAAAATCGAGAGTTTAGAAAAAATAAGAAAATGTATCTATAAACAAAGAAAAGAAGTACAAAAATGATAAAATGAAAAAAAAAGCTCTTTAAATCTCAATAGAAATCATACACTCACTCTTATTTGATAAAAATCAAATAGAAAAAATTAAGAGGAAGTTCAAGAAAATGGAGAAAATTAATAATTTGGTAAAAGTTATAAACTCAAATTTGTTTTCACGAAAACTAATGACAATACAAAGTGAGTCGAATAATTTGTATTACACTAACTTAAATATTTTAATTACATAACTAAAGCAAAATAATTGTAAAAAAAACTAAAGCAAAATAATATGTCAATAACAGGCAAATTTCTGTTTCACGAGTTATGAACCGAATATTTAACTAAACCTAACTACAATCAATTCAATAAAAAATAATCTTAGCAAAAGAAAATTACAATTATACTGAAATTAAGCTAACTAAATTAGCAATAAAAACATTTAATATAAAAAATTTATAGATAAATTTAAAAACAAAATCAGCGCGTAGCATGGATATTCACCTAACATTTACTATAACATGATTGGTTAGACTATAAAAAAAAAATTTACAATCCCCTAAGGAGTTTTCAAATAATTATTTTCCAATTAAACGTTAAATGTTTTAGTGCGTCTCAAATAAAAGTTACACCTTCTATATTGTTTTTTTTTGTCATGTTCTTACAATTCTACTGGCTTTAAGCGCTGTAGGATATTCACATATTCTCATAGCATAAAATATTTATAGCTACGACAAAAAAATCTATATACCAAATTTTGAGGTAATTAATTTACAATCCAACTAATCATGCACCATATTTTTAGATTCTTGAGAACTTTCAAAATAAGATTTTTTTTTGTTAAAAGTTATAATTTTACAAAATCTTAATCGATTTGTTTGCTTTCATATAAATAAACATACATGGATGGTTCCTGCAATTCATTGCATTTTCTTCATCCAGAGGGCAAAATATGGGAGAATAAATAACGCATGCATGTACAAAATCAAAGGAATATACTGTGTTGATCGTCTACCAAAACAGTTACAATCATAGAAAATATATAAATACTAGGTTACAGTGCCGTAGTACTGATCACAAAACAAAATACCAAAATTGTATAAACATAAAAACAATGAGTGGGAACAAGCAAAGAGTGTGTGTGTCCATCCTAATAGTGATGGTAGTGATGCTATCAACTTCTCAAAATACCAAAGGTAATAATGATCTTGTGCTTCCTCCAGTGTCAGACAAAGGGTGGTTGCCAAATCCAATGTCTTGCGTGTTAGACGCAAGAAAAATTCCGGATTGTGTTCAGGCAGTGAAGCATTTCCGTTTCAAAAGTATCAAAAAGGAATGTTGCATCGTTCTACTTGGTTTGCCAGAAGATTGTTTCGGAATTTTGTTTCCTATGCGTTTTTCCTATCGTGTTATGCTTAAGATTACATGCAAATTAATAGGCATAGGCGGATAATCCCTTCTTCTTTTTTATCAATTATTTGTTCTTATCTTTTCATGTAGCAAAAATAATATGTAATATATCAACTTCTAGTATCTATAACTCATTTCATCTCTAAGCTCAATTTGTAATCTCAAAATTGTCCCTTTCTCCCTTTCAAGGAAGAAAAGTGAATAAAACAAATTTTAAATATCGTATTATTATATTTGACAAAAATTATATTCTCTATGTCTTATTTTATAAGTTTTTTTAGCTGAAAGCGCGAAAGTTTAAAAATATTACTGATTACTTAACTAAAAATATTTCAACCAATAAAAAATATACTGCGTAATATAAAGAGTCGTAATTTATTTAATTAATACTTACAAAAATCAAATAAAATGGAAAAACTAAAAACTCCTAAAATATCTAATAAAATGGGGCATAAGGAGTATGCTTCAGTTTACATGCCATTAGTTAACTAGATTATTATGTTCTTAATTAGCACAAATTAACATTCCTTAACTTTTTTTTGGCCATTCGTTGTATCATGTATGCTTGTTTTATCTATGTTTTATGCTTTAGAAATTTTGCGAGTATTGGTGGTAAGAGTCCGTTATGAATCCAAACAAACAGAAGCTTGGGTTCTTCAAATTTTTATAGATTTTAACGGTCGTAAAATTTTGTAAGAAATTTTGAAATATATAATGTAGTGCTATGAACCAAAAATAAATGTATATCTTAGTGCTTAAAATTTATCAGAGCCGACGACATTGGTGGTCATTAATTCGCTAGTTGAAAGAGTTGTTGATTAACTTTACAAATCATTGAGATTTTTTCCTATATAGGTTTCATCTTAAACTCTTTTCATATGCACTACTAATATTCCAGACACAAAGTAAGAAGTCATGCTTATAGCAGAAAATTATTTCCAATTAAAGTGAAAATTTGATTTGATTCTTAAAAAAATGATTTTACCATTTATTTATACATATATATATATATAGAAACTGACTTAAAATAATATGTTTAACCTATACATCTTTACACACGAAATGAGTTTAAGAGTATTGATCTAACTACTTATATCATCAAATGTGCACTTATAATTTCTATTAGGCCTAATTTCTATATTTCATTCTAAGAGAACTCCACAATTACACGTATTTATGCTGGAGCAATTTCAGATTGTGTGGCATACTGGAAAATAATTTTAATACTTGCAAGTGAGGACAAAGACCATTAAAAAAATCTTAAAGTAATTTGCAGAAAAAAAAATCGACAAATGTTTAGAATATTCTAGATTAACACACTGGGCATCGAATGAAGATAAGATCCATGAATCCACATTTCGAAAGCCCTTTGACCTGTAATTTAAGATAGTCAACAATTTTTTTTGTTTTTGAAAACGAGATAGTCAATAATTTTGATGTCTTATCTTTCGATTATTTTGAAGAGCTATGTTCTGTCTTCCCTTGATTGTAAATTGTAACTAACTAGTACTCATTCCGTTGCAAATTACTTGTCATTCTAGGTATTTTTACACAAATTAAGAAAATAATTAAATTTTATGTTTTACCCCTAATTAATACATTATTTTGTTTGATAGAAATAATTGTTAAGCTGAAAGTTAAAGGTAAAAGATGAAAAAATAATAATAAATATGTATTGGAAATACAAAACGACAAGTAATATGAAACAAAAAATAAAAGTTAGAATGACAACTAATATGTAACAGTGAGAATATATTATATAGGTGTCACTAAATAACTTTGGATCTTTTATAGTGTCTTTAACAAGAAAATAACACATTTCGTTTATTTTACCATTTGTTTGTTTTCTCTAATTTTATTGCAGTTTGGATCTTAATTTGCTCATAATTAAAAGTAACATTCTTATTTAACTAACAAAACTTTTTTGATTTTTCTAGGATTTTCAAAAGTCTAGACACGGGTTTCCTTAAAAATATGTATATGAGATTCACCAAGAGTTGCGAAAACAAGTTTCCTTTTATAACAAAATCTAGATTAAAGAACACACAAAGTTTAGGACATCTAGAGCACATATACATGTTCCATGTACATAAAGACAGTGATTTGTATTAATTTCTTAGTTTTATGTCTCCCTTATTCTCTTCTTTCCACAATGCATGTACACATACAGATGCAAATGGAAAAAACCAATTTGAACCCAGATAATTTGAATCGTATCCTTTTGCACTTGAACTTTTACATATGGTTAATTTACACATGAACTTCAAATAAATTCAAATCTTATACCTGAACTAACATGTTTTGTGCCGAATTGTACATTGACCAAGATTCCTTTAATCCACGTTAATAGAATATTGACTAAAATGATATGTTGGCTAGGTAAGAAATGCTTGAAAACGATATTGTTACGTTATTTTAGTACAAGGATGTCGTTTTCATTTAGAGAAAACTCAAAATCAAATCCATAAATCGATAAATCTCCAAATGAAAACGACGTCATTTTATTGAATTATGGATTCGATTTCGAGTTTTTCTAAATAAAACGACATCGTTTTAGTAAAACAACAAAACGATGTCGTTTTGACCCAACAAAACCGAGCAAGCTAACCCACGTGTCATTTTTCCGTTAAGGTTGACTAATAGAATCTTGGTCAATGTACAAATCGGCACAAAACATGTTAGTTCAGGTATAAAATTTGAATTTATTTAGAGTTTAAGTTTAAAAAAGCCATATGCAAAAGTTCAAATCCAAAATGGCACGATGCAAATTGTTTGAGTTCAATTTAACTTTCTTTCCGACGTACATGTATATGTACAATTTCTCTCTGCTCCTTTTTATATATATATATATTCAATATAACTACTTTTTGGCATGAAGCTGTTGGATCGGTGTTGATAAAGAGAACATAAGAGCATGAATAACCATGAACAATATTGGGTGTTATTTGGATTAAATTAGTAATAATTGTTAACTTTTAACACTTGCTTTGGTTTTTGTTAATTTTGAAGATTTATCCATGACACTTAATTGGGGTTCATATGCAGAAAAAAATTTGAATAAAAAAAAATGAAAGAAATTGAAATTACTATAAATAAATATACAAGATTTATTAAAACCACTAATTTCATATGTTTGATATAATTATAGAGGTTTATTACCATCCGCAAAAACAAAAAGAAACATAAAATCGATCATTGTCAAACCGAGATGATAAACAAATATTTAAAATCATGTTCAAGAACTTTCTTAACTCGGCTCTATCGTTGAGCTCTGGTATTTTTGTCTCAAATATGCTGAACCAAATCAGCTTTCAATCGTTCATGTATTTTTTTTTTTCACGAAGAATAGCTCAATTGACTATCATATTGTTGATATTTGTAGGCGTCGCAAAAGAGATGAGGAAAATGATTCGAATTATAAAACAAGACAAAAGTCACTACATGCATTTTAGCTAAGAAACTCAAATACAAAAAGAAGTAACTGCAAACACACTGCGAAAATGGTAGAACTAGTAGCCTCCCTTGAGATTGTTGATGACATCGTAAGGGATGGGAGTGACGACATAGTAAGGGATGGGAGTGACAGTCTCCAAGGTCATACCTTCGACCATGAATCCTGGTTTGGGTCCTTTAGCCGTCTTTTGGTGCTTATGGTCTCACCTTTGGCTTTGGTTGCAACCTTGAGCTCATCATTCTTCTTTTTCCTACGCTTGAACTCCTCAGCACATCTTCACTGCTGCACATAAAGTCTCTTCCATATGATCATGTTGCCAATCTGAAACAACCACACAACATATATCAGTCATGTAACACAAGATAGGAAGTTGCAGAGAAAGGGTTTTGTAGTATTGTCAATAGGATAATCCAAATTACAACATAACAATATACGAATGTTTGTGAAAATCATGAAACCAACCATACTAGGAGTTCAATGATCAACAAGCAAAGTATTCAATTAATGAAAACTAAATGAATTTCAATTACAAACACTACAGCAAATTGATGCAACAAAATGAATGTTAAGGCTACAATAACAAAACCTAAGCAATCAAGTTTCGCATCAGAAAATGGATGAAGAACCACACCACACTACTGCATACTAGACAATGAATTCGAACACAAAGAACACAAAACTGCAAAAGACGAGATTTACACTCTACGAACCGATACTCAATTGCACATTTCATCATAAAAATCAACAGATAAACAATCCAAATCGCACCATTATATGCTCAATTTCTAATCAAACCAACATCCAAAACCTAGATCCCCTTTTCAAGAACAAAAACCCAAAAAATCACTTTTCGTCTATGATTAAAAGAAGGAACAAGAGAAAGACGAGAAGGAAATAGCCGGCGACATGCTATTTCGGCGGTGATCAAAAGAACAATGGCCAACGCCATTTTCTCCTCTTGACGAAGAGAGAAGTTGACACGTCGCAACAAAAGAACCGTTTCAAAGATGTTATTCCGTTGATCCAGTTTATATCAAAAGCCATTAAATTAACTATTTTTTAATTGTTTTTATTATGTTTAATGAGTTAACACTTCTTATGAATCTGCCGATAAACATGCTCTAATACATCTCATTTCTCTTCAGTCTCTTTCAAATATTTCATCTAGATAAATTTAATCATAGCTTTCAGAATTTGACATCTCATAATTCATACAAACTCCACCAAAAATTATCTAATTACTGCTCATAACATAGGATTCGTTGGATTCTGGGCATCAATTAGTTATTTACATTTAATCAACCATCCGACTAACATTCAAACTTCATCAAAAATGTGATGGTATAGTGGTAACACAAGGGTTTTAGTTTCTTTGTATCCCGAGTTTAAACTTTCTTTAGGACGGAAGGTTATTCTTTAAATCAGATTCCGAATACCAAGAAGATTATGAATCAAATGTTCGAAACTCCCACGGTTTATAAAAAGAAAGAACATTCAAATTTCTAAGCGCTGAATTAAACATTGATTTGGAATAGTTAGCCACTTTGAGTAGTCGAATGCAAGCATCGTCACATCTTAAATGCGGCACTTGAGATGTTGAGATGTTGACATGCGTTTATTTTTAAAAGTAATTAAATAGAAAACTAACAAAAAAAAACTCTTAAGTAACAAACTAAATAGTGAATTTTTTTTTTATATAGTTTAAACTAATGAGAAAAAGAAACTAAAAATGGAAATCTAACAAAACAGATATTAATTAACTAACTAAATAGTAGAAAAAAATTATAATATTTTAAACTAATTAGAAAGAATTATAATAGTCTAAACTAATTAGGAAATAAAATAAAATTAATAGTTCAAACAACATAGATAAAAAAATTAAAAAGAAATCGAGAAGATATATAAGTGGGAAAAAACAGAAAGTAAAGAAGGAATAGATATTGAAAAGATTAACCTAGAGAAAATATCTTATTATATAAACTTGGATGCATACCAAATTATAACTCACGGGATTACGACATGTGTTATTGTTAGTTTAGATTGAGATTAATAAAAAAAATTCAAATTTATATTATTTACTTTTTAAATCAAATTATAGTCTAATTTAAAAGTAATAATAAATGAAAAGAAAATGTCAATAAGAAAAAAAAAAATATATAAAGTCGAAGAAACGGAATTAAGGAAAAAAAGGTATAGTCATAACAAATAATAAGAAAAAAAATAACATAACAAATAGAAAAAGATAGTCAATGCAATTGGATAAAAAGAATTAAGTGTCAAAAAAAAGATAGTTGTCATCAGAATCAAATAAACTAAGGCAAATAGGTTTCATGCCAAATAAAAAAAGAAGTTAAACATAAAAATGGTATAATTGTTATTATGTTCAAATAAGAAAATGTTGTTACTCAAAAAAAAGAAGCATAAAATCACATTTTAAATTACCAACCAAAATCTATAATTTTATATAATACATCAAGACTGTTCATAATCTTAATATGTCCTCAGTTTATTTTATCTTAATCAAGTGAGTTATAAGTTCGAAGTAAAATGATACAATATGAAAAGATTATTTATGCAATTAGAAAAAATTATTTATGCAATTGGAAAAAAATTGTCTGATAATTATATGGATTTCAATTTAATTATAATTTTATGGGTTTTAATTTAGAATATAATTATACGGGTCATAACTACATAAATTATCAATTTCAATATCTAATACCTGCATATAATGCAGGTCCTAATCTAGTTTTTAAATAAAGATCCACTTACGAAAATTTAAACTTGAATCTCTACATTACAACAAGAATTTCAGAAAATACAATTACCTACACTTTGACCAAAAAAAAAACAATTACTTACACTAACAAAATATTCTGAAAATAGGTAACATAAATAAAATTAGTACATTAACTCTATCATAAAATGTTAATATTTAGATATTTTGTTTCTAAATAATCACAAATAGTGAGAAAATATATGTATATGTTATTTTTCTTTTATTTTCTTAAATTTTAAATCTTATCTAAATTTTATAGTTTTCATTTTGTAATATATATATATATATATTTACTTTTTTTATTTAATAGTTTATATTTGTCTACTTCCAATATAGGTTGTGTGTAGGAGTGGGCATAATTCCCGTCCAATTCCGTACCGTACCGTCCCGTTCCGTCCCATATCCGTTCCCAAATTCCCGTACTATATAAGTCCCGTATTCCTATATGGGACAAGTTTTCAATTCCCAATTGGGAACGGCTGGGATGGGACGAAAACGGGATTTTCCGTAATCCCGTTTATATAGATATATATATTAACTTAAATTATATATATTTATGTACTTATTATAGAATCATATAATATATTATGTCATATTAATACATAGTCTCACCTTTTTAGCACCATCCGTTGATATTTTTCAGCATTACCATATTAATTTTATTAACCAACAACTACTTTTATTTGTTTTTTTAATTCTTGTGTAGAGCTCTAGAAACAATCATTTGCCGTGAATGAAGAATGATACGAGAGGATTAGCTTCTACTTGACTACTTTTAGAAATTTTCATATTATTGAATTGTATGCTTTGATTTAAGATATTTATGTGGTTTACTTTAAGTTTTGGATTCATTTTGATTAGACTATGGTTTTTCTATTTTAAATTTTAATGTTTATGAAATACAATGTATTTCTTTTTATCAACATGCATTTGATGATTTGAAAAAGCAGGTTGAATACATATTTGCAATTTTTATAATTATTTTAACTGAATATATGAGACAAGTTATTTTATGGGAAATTCCCGTACCGTTTCCGTCCCATCCCATCCTATCCTGTTATCGTCCCAAATTCTAAATGGGATATAAATGGGACATATTTTTGTATCCCAAAAATCCCGTTCCCATACCGTTCCCATAAAATCCCGTCTCATATTCCCGTTTGCCCACCCCTAGTTGTGTGTACTATAAATTTAGCAAATAATCCATTTCAATATCTAAATTTATTTTGCTTGAGTATTTTTTCTTTTTACTTTGGTCTATAAATTTTGACCTTCACTTTTGTCTCATGATGAAAATATCACACTCGGCTAATATATGTTTGATTCAAATATTTTGTATTTTTTCGTCTATCGCATCTTTTTATCATTTGACATTATAACTTGTAAATATCAATACGGTATACGGTAAAAAATAAATGTTATTCAATTTTTTTTTACTCTTTATATATACACATGCATCTAACATATGCATGTTATTTAATTTCTTTTTTACTGTTTATACTTTTCTTCTTCTTTTTTCCTTATGACATAGAATCTTTATATTTTCAATTTTTTTAGTTTACACAAAAATGAAATTTATGAATGGTAAAAAATAAAATTATAATATATTACTATTCTATTTTGTAAATTTTCCTTTTTATGTGAGGTTTATAAATTTCTTTTTTATATTAGGGAGAAGGTATTAAGTGTTGGATAAGTTGAAGAATTTAAAATGTGATAAAATTGATATATGCTAACTTTTTCATCTAGTAGAAGAACTTTCATTCCTATAAGTACGTTATTTGCTTTAAGTTTTCTAGGCTCTCACTTTCGAAGAATACATGCAATAGTTCGACGGTAAACACAATTTAGATCTAATTGATATAAAATTAAATAGTTTTGACTGATTTATGGGACGGTGGTATTCATGATTTGTAAATAAAATTAAGGCTTTGGAGTGTACGTTAAATTGTGGGTTATTATATAGTTTTTGGATTTGTCTTTTCTGAAGTCATAACACTTTTTGAAGGTCGAACATATGTTTAGTTTTCCTTTTAAAATAATGTATGGTTTAACATTTATTTTGTTTTTATATAAAGTTTCATTTTTGTGATATAACATAATGGTATTTATATTTTCTTTTTCTTTTTAATGATTTACCTAGGATTTGGTTTGACTTTTAGAAATATGTTAATGAAACAATAAGAAAAATGTTAATGTGTCTTTAATTTATTGGTTTAACATAATGATATTTTTATTTTTATAGTTGCTTGATTTTAAATAGAGTATTTTAACACGTGTCATCATCTCGATCGATAATAGACACATGTCGCGATCCCGTGAATTACAATTTTGACAAACTCTCCTTTATATAATAAGATAAGGTTAAAATAGAAAAGTTTACTAGAGCATGTATCATACTGTATAATATGATAGTAGAAGACGAACGAGATGGATATATACAATCAGATTGGTGAATCAAAATTCGAAGAAGGTGAAGGAAATAGAACTTCACAAGTGGATTTCACGTTTTTTACAGATATGCCTACAAATCTCGGCAAATATGATGGGAGTTCGAAATCGAGTTTGTGATAAAACAATACATCAACAATTGAAAGCTGATCTGGTCGAGTATATATAGCAAAAATTTGGTATAAGTAAAAATTACAACTAAATTTATTATCTTCTTGATCATGTTTTTGTATGTTTTATTTTGCTTTAGGTTTTTTTTCATTTCTGATAAGTTTTAATTGTTGCTTTTGTATGATTTGCTATAATAAGTTTTAATTTTTTTAATATAGCGTATGTTTCAAATTATATAAAATGAAATGTAAGTAAGATTTTATAAAATGTAGTATTTTTCAATTTTTAAGAAAATAAAGTATATCTAAAATAACAAAAAAATAGTCAAATATAAATATTTCGTTCTTAAGAACCCGTTACAAAATCTAACCATTGGAAGGGATCAAAAATACAAAATCTAAAAAGCGTTCTATATTCTAATTAAAGCAAAATTTATATTAAAAATTAAGATTAAGAACTCCTAAGGGGTTTAGGGATGGAGATGGTATTATCTATCGAGTTGTCTAGGTCTCCAAATAGACCAAAATATTTTAGAGCCAATCCAAGATATAAAACTAGAACCGGCGCTACATAATTCGCCTAAACTAATTGATACATGATGATATATAATACCATTCGTCCAAGCTAAGCACATATGATCCGTTAAATGATTAGCCCAAACATTTACAAGCTTATGAAATCAAAAAAATATCATCATGATAGCTGTGATGATATATACGACCCCTAGAAAAAGTTTTAATTATCCAAATTCACTTAGCCAAAGTGTTTCATATATACGACCCCTAGAAAAAAATATTTAGAAGATATATCAAAAATATATTTTAAAGATGAAATAAAATACAAAGAAACTTAGAGGATTTTAAGAGAGTTTAAATTTAACCAAAATCCACTGTTATTCAATCAGTGATTTTAAATACTATTTTAAAATCAAGTGTTATTGGATATGATATTTGTAAAATCATGTCTTAAGGATTTTAAAATCTTGTGTTATTCAATAAAAGATTTCAAATCTATAATTAAAATCCACTGTTATTCAACTTTAAATTTTTTTAGTAGTATTTGCTTTTTAATGGATTTAAAATCACTTGGGGATGGAGTCTAATGAACAAATAATTAAAAAGCAAATCTTAAGGATACTGCATATATTTTAGAATCCACCCAAATAAATTCTATCAGAGTTTAAAATTTCAAGGATTTTAAAGCTTATGGAATTGACTTTAATATTATGATGAATATGTATTTTTCCTGATTGTGTCTATTTAGAGTGTGTTATTCAATGGATAAGTTTAAATCAACTCCATTAGATTTAAGAATCCATTAGATTTTATTTGATTTTGGTTGATTTAGAATTAATCATTATTGATTTTAAAATCTAATGTGTATGAGTTATCAAATAATACCTATAAAACATATCAATGACACCATCAACACTTATTAAACACACGTGACAAAATGCAAATGGATAGCATGTGGTCATCTCTAAGTTATCTATACGTACGTGCATTGACGTTGACCTAAGCTTATTCACTGTGATCATTATAGCCCACCATCAAATAGTTACATGCATACACTTTGTCACTCACCTTCCTCTGTAAAAATTACACAAAAAAAATCTTCTCTAGTGATTTGCCGCCGAATCGGACGTTCAATTTGATTCTCATTTGCAAAATATCCCACAAGCATCAATAAAATAAGGTTTAAATCTGAATCATCTTCTTCATGAATATTTTCTTCCATAACGTAAAATCCTACGATGATAGTAATTAGATCAATAACAGATATGATAAGATCCATGATAAAAGGAAAAATTGAAAAAAAAGAAATTGTTTCTCATTACCTTGAAAATGATAAGGATGGAGAGATGGGGATTTTGATAGCAGAAGGAAATGTGAAAAAGGAAGAAAATGGTGGGATTTAAAGAAGAGGAAAAAGTGTCGTGGAAAGGATGTGATATGTTGAATTTTTTTTTAATCAAGTATATATTGAGATATCAAAATTGGCTATGAAAATCCAAACAAAATGGTGGGATTCTGATAGATAGAATTTTAACGTGAATTAAGAGGCAAATCTATTGAAACTCCATCAAGTGAAATCAATTGGTAAGAATCTATCAAAAATGACTATAAATACAAGATCCTAACACTAGATTTTAAACTCCTTCAATAAAGATTTTGTAAATACAACAACCAATAACACTAAATTTTAATAGAGTATTCAAATCAACTATTGAATAGCAATGGATTTGGAATAGATTTAAACTCTATTAAAATACATCATTTAAATCCTTGTATTGAACAAAAGGGATGAAGTTATGTATATATAGGCTTGATAAATCAAATTTGTGTTTTACTAAGTTCAATTATTTTAGTTAATGAAAGAAATCTGTCTCCATATATATTAAACACTTTGGCTAATTAAAACGTTTCTTATCCAAATATTAAACACTTTGAGTAAGAGAAATTTCTATGGAAGGTAAGATATATGAATGAGGGACACCTATTACATATATGTACTAAAATGTTATGAATATAATCAATATACATTGCCTACCCAAAAAACTATCCATACACGAATTATAAATACTAATGGAACAAATTGTGTTTTTGATAAAAAAACAATCCATACAAACACTAAACAACTAGTGGAAGCAAAATTTGCACAAAAAAAAAAAAACACATGCATGTACAAAATCAAAGGAATATACTGTGTTGATCGTCTACCAAAACAGTTACAATCATAGAAAATATATAATACTAGGTTACAGTGCCGTAGTAGTGATCACAAAACAAAATACCAAAATTGTATAAACATAAAACAATGAGTGGGAACAAGCAAAGAGTGTGTGTGTCCATCCTAATAGTGATGGTAGTGATGCTATCAACTTCTCAAAATACAAAAGGTAATAATGATCTTGTGCTTCCTCCAGTGTCAGACAAAGGGTGGTTGCCAAATCCAATGTCTTGCGTGTTAGACGCAAGAAAAATTCCGGATTGTGTTCAGGCAGTGAAGCATCACCGTTTCAAAAGTATCAAAAAGGAATGTTGCATCGTTCTACTTGGTTTGCCAGATGATTGTTTCGGAATTTTGTTTCCTATGCGTTTTTCCTATCGTGTTATGCTTAAGATTACATGCAATTAATAGGCATAGGCGGATAATCCTTCTTCTTTTTTTATCAATTATTTGTTCTTATCTTTTCAATGTAGCAAAAATAATATGTAATATATCAACTTCTAGTATCTATAACTCATTTCATCTCTAAGCTTAATTTGTAATCTCAAAATTGTCCCTTTCTCCCTTTCAAGGAAGAAAAGTGAATAAAACAAATTTAAATATCGTATTATTATATTTGACAAAAATTATATTCTCTATGTCTTATTTTATAAGTTTTTTTAGCTGAAAGCGCGAAAGTTTAAAAATATTACTGATTACTTAACTAAAATATTTCAACCAATAAAAATAGAGAAATTTTGAAAAATGCCATTTTTAGGATGCAAGTTTTCCATTATGCCACAGCCAATTACACATTCACAAAAATGCCACAGCCTTTTTTTTATATTCTCATATTACCCTTAATGATAAAATAATTTTTTTCTCTAACGCTCATTTTTTTTTTCATTCTATTTTTTTCTCTCTCTTATTCATCCTCTCTCTCTACAAATCTTCTCTTTCTCTCTCTTGTTCATCTTTCTCCCAAAATCTCTACATCGATGTTTGATTCCTCCATCTAGGACATCCGATCTTTGATTTCTTCATCTCAGATCTCCGATTTCTCCATATTCGTTCTCGATCTCAGATTGAGATCTTAATCTCGTTGTTCTATAAGATTCCATAAGAAAGATCTGTCAATTAAAGTAATTCATGTGAAGAACGAGGTGAAGGAAAAAGAGAGAGATGGCTGCAGCAAATTAGGTTTCAGAGGGATAGGTAGTGGAGGAAGAAGAAACACAATATTACAGTTATGCCATTATTTGAAGAAAAATAAAAAAATTATCATTAAAACATGCCTTGTAGTTGGAACCTTATAATCCTTACAAAAACCTTATAAACCTTACAACATGCTTTGTAGTTGGAACATTTTAAATACTTTATAATCCTTACTAAAACCTTATAATATCAATTTATAGATCAATTTTTAAATACCTTATAACCTTACAAGAACCTTATAATATACAATTTATAGATCGATTTTTTAAACCATTTGAAGTTCTGTTTGGCGAAACAGTGAGAATAACCTAATACAACCTTTTAAATACCTTATAAACTTTGCAAAAACCTTATAATATAGAATTCATTTAAAGTCGTGTTTGGCAAA